>CM035119.1:113215592-113563092 GCA_020205555.1 Panax stipuleanatus | reverse complement strand
TTGTTAAATTGTTAAATTAACTTGAATAAAGTAGGGGGAATGAGGTAATTAGGCTACATTGCCGAGTCAGGTTGTAGCGGTAGCATTGATGTTTTTGTTTGGTGAATTAAAGGAACAATTAAAGGAACAAAGGGGCATTAAATTTCTCCTTGTTAATTACGAGTGGTTTTATACCTACGAATCAGACATCTTTTGGGCTTGATTCTTTGTTATCTTTAAGTATTTCTAGTATCATTACACTTGTTTTTGTGTTGGTGTTGTAGGAACTGGCTTTGAATGGTTAAAACAGGAAAACTTGACCTGAGTGGCAATTTTGTAATTTTTGGAGAGGTGAATCCGCTGGGGCGGATTCTGCGGATTCCCTAGTGCAATGAATCCGCCGGGGCGGATTGGTCGAAAAAGAGGTAATTAGTTTATTCAGAGAAGTTGAAGCGGGAAAGGATTCTGGACGCTAATTTTGGAAGGAAACGTCAGGGATATTAAAGGCACATAGAGAGACATAAAAGAGAGAGAAAAAAACCCTAGTTTAATCAAGCTTTTGGAGAATTGACGCAAGGACGCAAGCAAGGATAATTCAAAGCAAGAGTGGAGAGAAGAAGAAGGATTGCATCACAGTTTTTACTCTTTTCCTCTAATTTTACTCTTGTATTCAGAATGCTTAATTACTTGTGAATTTTGAATTTTAATTCAATGTTATTGAACTAATTTTCTATTTAAGACTACAATGGATCTTACTGTGTAACTGAGATTAACATGCTTCCTTATTAAGTTATTGAGATTTATTCCAAGATTGTCTGTTATGATTTGCATTTAATGATTTAATTGTCTGACCAGTAATTACTGTAGTAATCTATATAAACTCAATAGATGGAGTATAGATTTATACTTGATCATAATAGCTTGTGATTGTGATTTCTGCATGTCGTTGGAATTTATAATTTATGTCTAGGATAGAGATATACCTATACATCGCATGTAATCTGAAAAAGAACTTGTGCTTTAAATCCTATTTAATTGTAATTCACATAGAGATATAGTGAATTATTTAATTAGGGTGTTGATCTTAATTCTATCATTTGTGGATTTAAGTTGATATGAGTATGATGCATTGAGAGATGATCATATTTACTTATGTGCTCTTGATTAACAATTCAGAACAATTAATTTGGCTTAACAAGAAGTGTGTCGATCTAAGTGAAGCAATACGTGAAGTTGTAATCTTAAGTCATCATTGTCTGATTAAATCTTGTGGTAGTTAGCCTTAATTTAATTAATTAGTTTCATAAATTTTACAACATTGATCATATGTTTAAAGAAACTGAGATAATATAAAATTGGTGCATGTAAGAATAAAATACAGTTTATTTTCTATATGGAAACGATACTCTACTTATCATATATTACTTATGACTACGTATACTTGCGTATTTTTGCTGGTATAGATTTAGGCAAACAATTAATTACCATTATGCTTGCTTTTTTGTTTGGTGAATTAAAGGAATGGAGGGGCATGACTCTAAATTGCTACACTACCGCTACAGTTAATAGCGGCAGATAGTGTAGTCAATATTACATTTTCAGTTTGATTATTATAATATTTTATAAGGAGGGGCAATGTATCATTTGATTATTATAATAATTAATGAGGGACAGTATAGTAAATGTTGTAAATATTAAAAACAATGTTATTGCCGCTACATGTTATAGCGGCAGGATATTTTTTCTATTATATCTCAACCATTAATTATATTGATTAATGATGTTGATCATGGTTGTTGGAATAGTTCTCTTGGCAACCGGTTGCCACGGATGCACACCCATATATATATATATATATATATATATATATATATATATATATATATATATATATATATATATATATATATATATATATATATATACAACAAATTGTAAAAATGAAGTCAAAATCCAATGATTCAGAAGTCCAAATTTTATTATTTTTGTCCCCTACATCAATTTTGAAAGCATCAAAACCTATTGATGAACCCCTCTATCCCAAAATTGCCGAAAACCACAGTTTATCATGTTTCTTGCCAAACCTTTTGCATCAGATTTTGAAAGGCCATAAATTTGTCATACAAACTCCAAATAAGGTTATTCTTGAGCGTATTCCACTTATCTTTTCGAGACCTAAAATTTGGTAGAAGATGTCAGAACAATCTGAGAATTATATCATGACGTTTAAAAGGGTTTAGATTCGGGAAGTAAATGATTTAACTACGTTCGTATAAGAAGAAATTGACTTGGATTTGTGGTTTTGCATAATAAGGTATAGATTTCGTACTTCGTTCCTCTGATTATTTGTATATTCGCTTTATCTCATCATTTAAATAAATGAGTATGTTTTTAACTGCCCTTCCATTTAATTTAATATATCGTACAAGTTATTCTGTTGAATTCATAAAATTCGTACTTGGTCGTAATATGTTTAAACCTTCAGTTGTATTTTAAAATTAGTAGAGAATTCATCGTTTGTCCAACATTATAAATGTTATTCTGTAAATATAGTAACATTTAATATACAATAACAAAGTTATTTAAATTTAGTAAACAAATCAGATTTAGAAAGTAAAGTGTACTTACTTGACAAAATTCGGAATCTGGAAACACAAATACAAATAAATCCGAGTCCTTTGAATTCACAAAGTCTCCTTGAAGTAAATTTATTCCCTCACTGGTGCTAAAGGATTTTTGAATAATTACTTTCCAAGATAAAACGGATTTCCAATTCTTAATTAGAAGCACTTCAAAATTAAGAATTTTTCGAACTCAATTTCTATGTTCTGTACTTGAACTTCTTATTATAATGATGAATGAGATGGAAGATGCTGATGGAAAAAATAATGACCATAAAAATAAAAAAAAACCTTTTTTCTATATTCTTATTTACAAATAGAAAGTATTCGTATATAGACAATAGAAGTATTTTCCGAATAGTCAGCAAACCTATTTGGAGAGTCATATCAACAAAGAAATTGATCATGCAACGGTTCAAAAGAAAATTGCCGTTGTCTGAATTGCTCCAAGAGCTTCCAGCTACAAGCCCTTTGTCTTGTTTCTTATTCTTTTTGTAGCCTTTGAGCTCGTTCTTTGGATTTGACTTTCTTTTCAGCTCTTCTCTGATAGGCTTGTTACAGTTGGTGATGAAATGATCAGGCTTCTTGCAGTTATATTATCAGAAATAGTGAGGACTGCTACTGCTCTAACTCGGACCATCACTCTGTCCTCCGACTAGTCCCTGCGACATTCTCATTTCCTGAAAAGGACAACAGATGAAAAGGGTGAGCTCAACTAGCTCAGTAAAGAATATTATGACTAAGATAATGAAAAATAAATTATCGTTAACGGTAATATAATAAACAAGTTTTATTTATTTACCATGCAACGGTATGTAATAAACAAGTTTTATTTATTTTATTTTCCAACAATAAATCTCCAATTTTGACCTCTACCAAATTCTGAATTATTTTTAGTATACATATGTAATGCACTAAATAATCCTTGTTTTACAAAAACAATCGTAACTTGATTTTCATTTAGCGGATTTTTTCGTTCCTTGCCAAATTTGAAATCCTAAAAATATATGTACTTTGTTTCTTTAGTAAATGGTTTTTCAAAATAAATTTATTCAATATGAGTACACTACAAAAGCTTATTACTTCACAATGAGTTCACGTCGATTGGGTTCCGTTATTTTGCATTTGTTTTAAAATGTCTTGTTTAGTACTCTATTCGAATTCATCAATCTTTATTCTTATTTCCTTCTTTGTGACATCATCGATTTTGTTCCTTTTCATAATTTTGTTTTTCGTGTCTGTTATATTCGTATTTCGTTTTGATTTGTAATCTTAGTTTGATATGCCGTTCGATTATGTATTACGTGATAGGATTATGTTTTTAAACTCATATGACTTATGCACGTTTTGATCTTTCGATATATTAATTTTAGAGATTAATGCATTTGTTATTTGGTGCGACTAGAAACCATTTGTAGATTGAACTTAGAATATACCATCAACTATAAACACTTGTGGGTTTGTGGGGGTATCACAAGCATGTTTTGGGGCACATGAATATGATACCTTCCTGTGGCGGTAAGTTGAGTTCACAGGCGTCTCTATTTGTTTCACTGGGGAAGTGAGTTGATCATTTTGATTATTTGTTTTGAGGAGCGTATGGGTAGACTCTAGTAATTCTGTTTTGTTCTCCGGATTAATGACTTCTGTTTGTGCAAGTAGCACTATTTGATTTGATTTGTTTACCTTGGTGTTGACATTTGTTTATTTGTATTTGAGCTCAATATGGTAACCTTAACCTTAGATATATTTTCAGCCTTTTGATTATTATGATTAATAAGTTGATTATCAATTGAAATAAGAGTCTCATTTCAAACGGGTTCAATTGAATTCCTTTATGCATTTGATAATGTATTCATAGTTTGCATTTGACCTTTATTCTATTCCATTATTTTAATTTGTGTTCTTTATATTTCTTTATCCATAATGGGCATTTGACTCATGATATATTTTTCTTCTGTTAGGTAATCAAGTGTGATTCGGGGTACTGTGTGAAGAGAGTTACCTTTGACCATTTAGGTTAATTTGACTTTGGATTTTGTTAATAAAGACTATTTTGTAAATTTTTGGAGAATTATTTAATTCGACATTTATGAGTTTTGGATTATTAAAAATATTTAGGTTGTTAGTGCTCTGTTTACTTATTTTGAGATTTATTGTTCTTTATGCGTGACCTCCCTTTTCTTTGGGTGTTACAGATATGGTATCAAGGTTGAGCCTCAAAATCTCATGTCGGGTTATCAGATCGGGTTGCTAGAGGTAGGGACACGAGGGCTAGTGATATTATCCCACAATAGAGAGAGATCCGGAGGTGGGAACACAAAACCAACTGGTATTATCTCACAATGGCTAAAGAGATAAAGATATGTGGGTTATGTGTATGTTCAGTTCTGACGGGGACGTCAAAAATTTAAGTGGGGACTTTGTAATTAGATCTGGTAATGGGTTGGACCAACTAAACGGAGTTGGGCCATGATTGGGTTGGACTGAAAATGGGATGGGCTAAAAAGACCCAATTTTTATTGGGCTACAAAAGTAAGGCTCATAGCCCAAGGTACAATAGGTTAGGCTAGCCCATGGGCTTTTCATATATTATTTTAATTTTTCTTTAATTTAAGAATAAGATTATTTAATATAAATGAATTATGATTTTAAGTAATAGTCATTTGAAAAAAAAAATGATGAACAAGAGCGCTAACTTTTTAGGTAGTAGTCTTTTTTACTAGAGAGAACGAACAAAAAGTTTCAATTGATTAGTATGACATCGATAAAAGAAAAATAAATTTTGACTAATTCACTAATTATTATTCACTTTTTTGTTTTTTTCTTGTTACATATCATGTTTACTTATGCACAATTCAAACACTATTTATAATTTTTTTTATTAACAAAATAATACTAAAGGAACAGACGTCATCGTTCAAGAATAGTTCAACAACAATAGTTAAAATATTAGAAATTAATAATAACAGATAATAATTTTTCTCGATTCAAATATCACAAGAATGTATAATTAAGGCAAATGTACCATACAAACTTCACTTTTTTTATCTTATAGATATATAGAAGCGATCTTAAGATTAAAAAAATTGAATTAAAAGAATAGAAGTCATCAATTTGAGGAAGACGAATGAAAGATGTAGCGAGTGAAATTGAAAGTCTAGAAGAACAGAACTAATAGTAATGTTTATTTTTTTCTTTGTTTAGTATTAAATTCTTAAAAAATTGAATTTGACACTTAATTTTTGGGTAGTATTATAGTGGAATGAATAATTTGAGTAATTAACTTTTAGATGTAGGTGGGTTGGGCCACTCATGGGCTGGGATGATTTGGGTTAGGCCAAAACTAGGCTGGACCAAAGAGGCCCAATTTTTTGGGTTTAAAAATGTAAACCCATAGTCCAACTTTTTGTGGGTGGGTTGGGTTGGCCCGTGGGTTTGGATCGCTTTTGTCAGGTCTATTTGTAACATCCCAATTGTAAGACCCCGACATTTAATAAATAGAATTTAAATTTTCTTATAATTAATACGCTAAACAGTAAGGTGTTAAATTGATAAAATGATAAAGTTAAGTGTGATGCCCACACAACCCATTTTGAGTCGCCAAATACATACGGGCCAAAGATATTCATTTGTATCACCAGTGGTCATGATCATGTCACATATTATCCAAATATCCCGATCGACTAATTAAATAACGAAAAAGCTTAGGTAGGATACACTAGCAAAGGATTTTACTCGTCTCTCTCCCCTTAGTTCTAATCCCAGATCTCCACCAGAGATCATATCCCTAAGCACTGATACCAACTGTGACACCCCCAAAATAGGTCCACATAACCCATTTTGAGTCGCCAAATACATACTACAAAATCCAAATACAAATCTTCATATTTACAACTATTAATCTGTCGTGCAAAATACGACCACACATAAACCGTGAGTTTCAATACAAATATTGTGCCATATATAATATGAAAATATCCACACTCAAATTAAGTCCTCATTATAATTATTGTCACACTATTTCACAACATAATGAAGACTGCTATAAAAACTATCTCGGATCAATACTCCACTCCCTGACTAGTCCTAGCGACACTGTCATTTCCTGAGGAGAACAATGAAAGGAAAAGGGTGAGCATAACTAGCTCAGTAAATAATATTATGACTAAGATAATGAAGAATAAATTATTCTTAGTCCTCAACAGTGAAAAATCTGACAGAATATGATAGACAACAAATTTTAGATCAACAACTGCAGCGAAAATAGCAATCCATTAGAAGAGTCAAGTAGAGCATGATATCTACTATCTTCTATGATTTAAAAGTCCATCATCAATATTTTATCCCTGTAACATCAATCAATTAACATTTCAAATCAATAATTTATCTTTGACTACGGGCCAAAGATATTCATTTGTATCACCAGTGGTCATTATCATGTCAAACACATGTCTATCTTTGCACTACGGGCCAAATATATTCATCAATCAATAGTTCATCTGTGCACTACGGGCCAAAAAGAACTTTCATCACCATTAAAGTTTGAGAATTATGACAATGATATATAGAATGAATCAAGTGAGATCAATGATAAATATTAGAGAATTATAATTCAATTTATCCAGAGTTCAAAATGTCCAAATTATCAACATGAAGATCAAAATATGAATTCAATTTCAAGAATAAGATTCATAAAAGATAGCTTAGACAAAGAAAATAAAATTTAATTCTATTGTAAATAGTACTCTGGCATGAATAGTACTCCGGATGAATAGTACCCCGACATGAAAAGATTTAAATTTAATAAGAAAGTTCAGACCAATATTCCAGTGAAATGATATTAGATGAAACGCAAACCTTAAGGAATTTCTAATCATTTCAGAAATTATAGAAGCAATACTTATCATAGTAAGTTTAAATTTAGGAATATGAAATAAAATAATATACGAAATTGCAAATGAATTTTCACCCGTCATGCGGTAATTCACGTAGACAGATCATTTTCACAATTTAATAAAGAATGAATACAAAGGGTTATTTACCAGGCATTCGATAATCCGCGTATACATGTTATTCCCACAGATTAATAAGGAATAGACTGACAATCCTTATAAGTATGAAGTAATATCACGTACGAATATGAAAGCAAATGATATTACATACGAGTATGCAATAAATGATATCCTTATCGAATATTGAAAGAAAATAATATCATTTACCTTAGTAAGAGACTAAATCTGACTGGTATAACGGAGATTATCTTGAGAAAATTTTGCACTATTAGCTACACTCAAAGTATCCTTATATTTAAAAGAATTACGCACAATATTATAGAAGAAGAATTTTGTGATTCTGGTGTGAGATTCATAGCTTAACTGAGCAACCTATTTATAGGAGAATGGAAGCGCACTATATTTAGAATTTTCACGGACGAACAGTTTAGAAGTTCACGAGTTTCATCTGATTTTTACTGTGCAATAAAATATTCTAATAAAATAAAAACTTTATTTATAATATAATATATTCTAATAAAACAAATAAATTTATATATATTATAAAAAGTATTCTGTTTTATATAAAAAAAATTCTGTTTTATTACTATTATAATAACAATAAAACAAAACTGAGATAAATTTTTATCGACGGTTTGGCAATTTAGCACGTCTCCCCATAGAATAATAATTCAAACTTACAACAAACGTCTCATAACAAACTCTTCTATTTATATCAAAAATTGAATAAATATCTACTACAAATCATTTATCTTCAATCAAAACATTTTTAATCTTTCAATTATTCATCATTAATATTATAACTCACAATATTGACAAACAGATCGTTCCCAAGAAAGAGGGGGTTTTCGATAAGGATTTCTCCTTATTGGCGCGCAATTAAATAACCTAACCCCTTTCCTCAATAGAACTTTCTAGACATTGTCAATAATACTGATAATAATATAGTAACTGTGTCGTGTTAATTATTGATTTAATAATATAAAATATTGTACAGATGTTACTGTAACAATTATTAAATCAATGATATGAGATACTATGCAGCAACTACTGTGGCAATTATTGAATATTGAGTGACTTCTTATGTAAGAATCAATAATCAGAGATATTGTGCAATACCGCGTACTATTGTGGAATAACGCGTATTACTATACTTTTATCACCTGGTATTTCAACAGTTTAACGGTAAAAGTCTTGTCGTTATTTTATAAAAAGGTTATTTCTGTCACTTTCTATATCCGATAGTTATTCCGTTATGGGATCCACGAATGATTGCACCGTCGTACGAATATTCCCCGACAAGAAGAATATTCCCCGACTAAACGAATATTCTCCGAAAAAATGAATATTTTTCGACAACTGTTTACTTTGTAAAATTTGCACAAATCACCCATAACTATAACATTTATTAAATTATCACCTTACTATTTAGAATAATATTTAGAGAAAATTAAATCTTTATTCATAAAAAGTTGGGGTCTTACAACTTCCCCTCCTAATGAAATTTCATCCTCAAAATTGATGTACGTACATGGTATTTTGAAGAGGTGAGGATACATTGCTTTCATTTCAGATTCTAACTCCTAGGTCATTTTTCCAATATCATGGTTTCTCCATAAAACTTTGACTTGAGGTATAACCATTGAGCGTAGAATATTTTCATTCTTATCCAAGATCTTGACAGGTACCTCCTCATACGTTAAATCTTCTGCTATCTCGTCTGGTTCTAATTAAATAATATGGTTTTGGTCTTCCACATATTTACATAGAATGGATATGTGAAAAACTTTATGAACACGAGACATGCTTGGTGGTAAGCCAAGTCTATAGGCCACAGTTCCTACTCGATCGAGGATTTAAAATGGACCAATAAATCGTGGGTTGAGCTTTTCTCTCTTTTCGAATCTCATAACTCCATTATATGGGGAAACACGTAACAATACATGGTCTCCGACATTAAATTCCACGTCCCTTTGATGAAGATCAACATAACTCTTTTGTCGATCTTTTGCTGATTGTATATGTTGTCGGATCATTTGAATCTTTTTCGTAGTCATGCGTACCAACTCTGGTCCCAATAATGTTTCTTCACCCACCTCGTCCCAGCATACTGGAGAACGAAACTTTCGTCCATACAATGCCTCGAATGGAGTCATGTCTATCCTTGCTTAATAACTGTTGTTGTAAGAGAATTTCACCAATGGTAAGTACTTTTCCCAACTTCCTTTGAAGTCTAGAACACAGAGTCTCAATAGATCTTCAAGAGTTTGAATAGTCCTTTCTGATTGCCCGTCCGTCTGAGGATGATATATAGAACTGAATCGTAAATCAGTGCCCATAGCTTTCTGAAAGCTGATCCAAAATTGTGAAGTGAATCTAGGATCTCGATCAGAAATTATAGATACTGGCATACCATGCAGTCTTAAAATCTCATTTATGTACATACGAGCAAGACGTTCAAGTGAATAAGTTTCTCGCATAGGCAAGAAATGAGCAGACTTGGTTAATCTATCGACAATGACTCAAATTGCATCTATGCCTTGAGAAACCTCAGGAAGACCCGTAACGAAATCCATGTTGATGTGTTCCCACTTCCATTCTGGAATTTCAAGTGGTTGCAATGGACCTTTTGGTACGTGATGCTCTACCTTGACACGTTGACAAGTTAAACACCTTGAGATAAACTCCGAGATATCTCTCTTCATATTGCTCCACCAAAATGTATGTCGAAGATCATGAAACATTTTGGTAATTCCAGGATGGATTGAAATGGTGTGTTGTGTACATCCATCATGATTTTATATTTTAAATTAGGGTCATTAGAAAAACAAAGTCTAGAGTTGACTCTAAGTATCCCTTCCTCATCGATCTTGCTTCTGGAATAGCACCTTCTTGTACTTTCTTCTTCATATTCACTAGCTCTGGGTTTGTAGCTTGAGCAGCTTTAACTTTATCAATTAAAGCTGGCTCTACTCGTATATTTGCCATCTTCACGTGGGAGTCTTTAACTCTATCTCCATCTTTTGTAAATCATACAAAATGGGTCTTTGTGTTAATAGCATCGCACTTGTTTTCGCATATGATCTTCTACTCAACGCTTCAGCTACCACGTTCGCTTTTCCAAGATGGTATTGGTGTTGGGTTTGTAAGAAATCGTGACGCAATCAAATTGCAAAAATTAGCGGAAGCATGGTATATCAGAGTTTAAAAAAATTTCTACAAAACCATTACCCGGATCATCCTTTATGCAAATTATTAATTTAAAACGATAAATAAGAAGTTATAAAATCATACCATTGTAGAACGAAGCTTCCACAGGTACGAGTTCAACTCTTTGTTCTTCGAGATCTCTTTGATTTTCCGGGTTAGATTCCTTCCTTTGATCAACGTTAGCCACCTAAGTGTTTGGCCTCTAGAGGTGATCCACCAAGGAAGATGAATTATCAAGAAGGAGGGTGTTTGGCTAAACCTTAGTTTTTTATCCTCTATAGAAAAGGAGTACTCTCCAACAATTGAAATTGCATCAAGTAATATCTATTATAAGAATCCTCTTATATAGATATTGGTCAACCCTTCTAATCCTATTAGACATGGGATTTCTTTTAATTAATTAAACTCCTTTAATTAATTTAGGCTTCCCACCACATGGGAATAATTAATTAAATTCATTTAATTAATTTGTCTCCTAATCTTATTAGGAATAAATGAGAGTACTAATATTAAATTAATTACTAAACTCCTTTAGAAATTAAAATAATTATAATTATAATAATATTAATAAGACTCCTCTTATTAATTTATATTTAATATTTTCAAAATATTAAATAATAAATATTAAGCTATTTAATTTATTCTATCACCATAGATTAAA
The DNA here is from genome assembly GCA_020205555.1 of Panax stipuleanatus. NCBI lineage: Eukaryota > Viridiplantae > Streptophyta > Magnoliopsida > Apiales > Araliaceae > Panax > Panax stipuleanatus. The sequence continues at coordinate 113,551,606 of CM035119.1, read as the reverse complement.
TTAATTTCACTTAATGCATTATTACGATTATGTCATTACCTTCTTAAATAATTATTCTTCCTTTTATGGTGTGACCCTTTAGGTTCTCCATATTAAACCGGTTGTGAATAAATCAATTAGAACAATTCTAATCTTATTTAAATAAATAAATTAAACTAATAATCTATTTAAATAAATAATATTTATTCTACAATAGGGATAAGCCTCCCTAGCGATCAACGACTTTCCAGATAATATAGATTTCAACATTAATCATAAAAGAACCTGTGAGTAAATAGTTACCATACAATTCAATCCTTCCACCATACAATGTCCCAATTAAATGTAAGACATGAATTTACTGTCAAGTCTTATTTTATTTAATTATATGTATTTCGATTAGAAAATGCACAACTCCAAATAATGTAAATTAGAAACTCCTTTCTAATTTCATTTTACCTTGGCCAAGGATTCTTGGGTTGTCATTTAACGAATCACATAGGACATATCTCCTCCTTTACTAGAGGTGGTAGATTCTTTATTGATCATTCATTGTCTCCATATGTAACTCATTATACCCAAGCATACCCTTTTATATACCCTAAAGGGCTTTAAGGAATAAGTCAAAGTATAATTCATTACATACAAGATACTATGATGATCTCAAGTCCAAGGATCACTTGTACTACTATCACATTAGGAATTCCTATTGACAGGCGAGTAAAACTCCATTAGGTATTCCATAGCGAGTCACGTTCAGTGAACTTATTCTCCAATAAGCACCTACATACTTGCTTTAGTGTCTCCACACAAATGATTATGAGATCAATCATCCTCATCCAATGAGCAAGCAACATATGTACTAATCTATCCGGATTTACTAATCCCCTTTTTAGTAATCCCATGATTAGGAACTATTTTAGTTTTAGAGCTTTCTAAGAATTTAGATCTCATTGGCATGATCATCATCATGATTCTAAAAGCATTGCTTAAAACTATGGGTTATTTACATATTATAAAAATAGCACCATGTAGATAATTAAATGCCTTTAATAAATGAATATTTTTATTAATAAATAAATAAGATTGCCTCCAAAGTATATGCTTTATCATCATACATGATTGGCTTGTATGCATACTACTTTCAATTGGATGGTATGGTCGTAATCTTTCAACAGCTCAAGCTAACGTCGTTGCCGCATGTTGAGCTCCATTTGAGTGAAGAAATATTTAAGGCTCTTATGATATGTCTATCTCCACTTTCTCCCTATACAGGTAGTGTCTCCAGATCATTAGAACGAAAATGACTGCTACCAACTCTAGATCATGAGTAGGATAAATTCCTCTTATATTCTTTGAGTTGTTGAGAGGCATAGGCTATAACTTTCCCATGTTGCATGAGAACACAACCTAGACCTCTGCCTGAAGCATCGCTGTAGATGACAAATCCCTCCGAACCTGATGGTATTGTCAGAACAGGTGCTAAAAATAAGTCAATTCTTGAATTCTTGGAAGCTCTTCTCGCATTACTCGCTCCATCCGAATTTTGTATCTTTTCGAGTTAGTTGAGTTAATGGAGTGGCGATTCGAGAAAATCCTTTCACGAATCTCCGATAATAACCAGCTAAGCCCAGAAAACTACGTATTTTGGTTATTGACTTAGGTTACTTCCAACTTTTTATTGCTTCAATCTTCGCCGGGTCAACTGATATTTCATGTTTCAATATCACGTGTCCAAGGAATGCTACTTCCTCAAGCCAAAACTCGCATTTCTTTAACTTGGCATTTAGATTGTTTTCACAAAGCTTTTGGAGTATCAGCCTCAAGTGTTGGTCATGATCTTCACGGCTTTTGGAGTAAATGAGGATGTCATCAATAAAGACAATCACAAAAAGATCTAAAAATTACTTAGATATCCGGTTCATCATATCCATGAAGGCAGCAGGAGCATTTGTCAATCCAAAAGACATGACTAAGAATTCATAATGCCCGTATCGAGTTTTGAAGGCAGTTTTTGGAATGTCATTAGTTTTAATCTTTAACTGATGATATCCAGAACGGAGATCGAACTTTGAGAAGAATTTATCACCTTGCAACTGGTCAAACAAGTCATCAATGCAAGGTAACGGGTACCTATTTTTTGATGGTGACATGGTTCAACTCTCGATAGTCAATATAAAGTCGCATACTCCCGTCCTTCTTCTTTATGAATAAAACAGGAGCACCCCAAGGCGATGTACTAGGACGTATGAATCCAATGTCTAACAACTCCTGTAGTTGGACTTTTAACTCCTGAAGTTCAATAGGAGCCATTCGATATGGGGTTTTGGAAATGGGTTTTGTACCGGGTTCAAGGTTAATAAAAAATTCAATTTCACGTTCTGGGGGTAGGCCAGGAAATACATCAGGAAATTTATTAACAACAGAAATATCATTCAAATCTGACGTACTCTTGTTTAAATCAGTGATATGGGCTAAGAAAGCTTGACATCTATTTTTTAATAAACGAATGGCTTTATGGCTAGTGATGACAGTGATTGGTTTGGTTACTTGAATTCGCATAATAGGTTGATTAGGAATATGAAAACTATTGACCTTACGAAAGCAATCAATTTTAGCATGATAGGTAGTTAATCAATCGATTCCTAAAATCACATCAAATTCAAGTATTTTCAAAGAGATGAGATCAACATGTAATGTGAGGGTGCCGATTTGAATCAAACAAGATTTCTAATTAGTGGATGTAATGAAGGTTTCTCCCAACTGAGTTTTAACAAATAAGTCAAAGTCTAATTTTTTAGGGGTCAAGTTCAAACGTTGAGCACAATCAGGTGAAATAAAATAGTGGGTAGAACCGATATCTAATAAGGTATAGACTTCGCAAAAGTTTATAATTAGCTTACTCGTAATAACTTCGTTCGGGTTCCTCATTTTTTGGGAAGTCACGACAAAAGCTCTCCCTTGAACCACCAACTTTAACTTGTCCGGGACAGCCTTTGGTGTCACCATCACAGTTGGACTTGACTTTGCTATAGGGCACATTCGAGCTATGTGACCTTCCTTTCCGCAATTGTAACACATTTTGGGTTGTTGTGTACAGTTTGGACTGATGTGTCCCTCCTGTCAGCATTTGAAACATACGACCAGTGGTCGATCTCCTCCCTTAGAAACTGGTGTTGGTACTAGTGCTGATGTCGATGTCTTTCCGTTGTCATTGTTGAATCACCTTTTTTTTAAATTGTTTTTATAGGGTTTTCGGCACATAAACGCAGCGGAAAATAAAAATTTTCGAAACCCTAAAACAGGATCCATGCGAAAACATATTAATTCAGAGGTTAAGATATGTTTTACCGATTATTCAAGCCTGAAAGGAGACGATGGAGATTCTGGAACTGCTTCGAATCCTCAACGCAATCCAACGGAACTGCGCCTCTACGGTATCCACACGAACGTCCCGCGAATCGTCACACGATCTGCAGCAAGGAAAGCTGCGGTACTAGCCTCCAAGGATCTGGACATTTTGAAATTTTTCTCTCTAGTCTCTCTCTAAGAGCGGCTAGGGTTTTGATATCGATAATACCATAAACGGCTGATATATCATATATATAGCAGTTAAAGGAATTAACCAAAACCTAATCCAATTAAAAATATAAAATTCGAATTTATATATATATATATATATATATATTATATCTTAATTAAGCCTTACTTAATTAATATACATATATATATATACAAATTATCCTATTAATTTAAATTCATAATTTAAATACTATCAATCATATTGATATATTTAAATCCATACAATTTAAATTAATTCCCTTTTAATTACGTTCTAAGTGTGTGACCCTATAGGTTATTATTATGTTGGCAATAATTTTAAAATCATATTATAAAATTATAAACAGTGAGCGGCATCTAGTAATGCATCACTGCTACCCAAATAATAATAAGATCGGTGATTCGATACAACCTTTTCGTGACCAATGTTTCAATGTAATTTAATCCTTTTAACCTTGACATCCTAGATTAAACTCGAGGCATGGAATGTGTCATCCTCTTCATAATTTAATCTGAGTTTTCTTGATCGATGAGTAGACTATATGAAACAAATCAGTATTTGAGCATGGCCATGCATTTCATAGTCCTACTCAATCAAGAGGCCTATGGATATCACCCCTAATATATAGGAGGGTTAAATTCCATCTAGATCACTCATATTCCTCACACGATTCATGATATACCCAATAATCACCTTTATCGTCCACCTATTAAAGGTGGCCTTTGATGATATCAAAGTACATAAATTCTCGTGTAGTAATATAGTGATTTCAGGTCGGAGGATCATTACATCATTGTCACTATGAGAATTGCTTATGACACTTTGCATAATGCTCCACGTAGAATTCTCATGGTGGGTCTGCCCAGTACATTGTTCTCTAACATGTACCTATGCATTGACTCAATATCTCATATATTTATGACCAATGAGATTTGGCCATCAGTCAATCCACATACTAGTCTCAATGTATCATTGTTGTCCCATTAACAATGACACTTGACTAGGGACATTTAAGAGTAATGATACTAATTGTAACTATATGATCTCATGTTCAAGTCACATACTTGAAGCCATATAATTTGTATCACTATTCTAAGGACTTTTATTATGTTAATATTTATATAACGCAGTAAATAAAATCATAATAAAATAATTCATTTATTCAATCAAATATAATATCAAAAAATGTTTAAACAATTACATCAAAGAATTAGCCTCTAGGGCATAAACTCTAACAGTTTTCACTTGATTCACTTCTCCTATTATCTGGGCCAAGATTACCACCGAAGTGGTTACCATTTCTGGCATGATAATTTTCTCCACACTGGTTATCATTGTTCCGATTACTGTTGCCACTGGTATGACTATTATCGTGTTGTCGGTTGTTGTCTTTTGGTTGCAATGATTCCTTCTCTCATTCCACCAACTGAGCCCTGTCCACTATATCTAAATATAAACGCAGTTTATGAGAGATAAGATGCTAACGAATTTCAAATTTTAAACCTCGTAAAAACATTCGAGTCATACGTTCTTCATTATCTACCAAGTGGGGCGCAAATTGGGACAACTCAGCAAATTTGGCTTCGTAATGTGAAATCGTCATATTATTCTGTTCCAACTTAATAAATTCAACTTCTTTCATATGATGAATGTTCTCCGAAAAATACTTGTCATTAAGCAGCTCTTGAAACTCTGCCCAAGACATTTCGAGTGCTGAGTGATGTGTGCGATTCACTAATTCGCACCAATGGTCTGCTTCTCCCCAAAACATAAAGGTGGCGAATGGAACTTTTTGATCATCAGCGCAACGCAGTACATCAAATATCTTCGTCATTTGTTTGAGCCATGTCTCCGCCTTAAGTTGGTCCGGCTTTCCGAGAAATTCAGGTGGTCCCAATTCCTTGAATTGCTTGGCAGTGACCATTCGTGCGTTACCCGCGTTTCTATCGGTATTATGAGCAAGAGTCTCTCTCGCCTGGTTCTGCAAGAATTGCATAAAGTTTCTAAAAATAATCATCATTCCTCATATTTTTCCCAAGCATGATTTACTGAGTTTGCAGCAACATTATTTGTAGCCTCCTAATTCTCAATATTATTTGCAGCTTTCTGATTCTCATCCACAATTGTCTCATAGACCACCACTTGATTTTTATATGCCATTCTGAAATATGACCACAAAACAAAGGTTAGTTAAAGAAATTGACATGTCACATATTATCCAAATATCCCGGTCGACTAATTAAATAACGAAAAAGCTTAGGTAGGATACACTAGCAAAGGATTTTACTCGTCTCTCTCCCCTTAGTTCTAATCCCAGATCTCCGCCAGAGATCATATCCCTAAGCACTGATACCAACTGTGACGCCCCCAAAATAGGTCCACATAACCCATTTTGAGTCGCCAAATACATACTACAAAATCCAAATACAAATCTTCATATTTACAACTATTAATCTGTCGTGCAAAATACAACCACACACAAACTGTGAGTTTTAATACAAATATTATGTTGTATATAATATGAAAATATCCACACTCAAATTAAGCCCTCATTATAATTATTATCACACTATTTCACAACATAATGAAAACTGCTATAGAAACTATCTCGGATCATTACTCCACTCTCCGACGAGTCCCAACGACACTCTCATTTCCTGAGGAGAACAATGAAAGGAATAGGGTGAGCACAACTAGACCAGTAAAGAATATTATGACTAAGATAATGAAGAATAAATTATTTTTAGTCCTCAACAGTGAAAATTTTGACAGAATATGATAGACAATAAGTTTTAGATCAACAACTGCAGTGAAAATAACAATCCATTAGAAGTGTCAAGTAGAGCATGATGTCTACTCTCTTCTATGATTTAAAAGTTCATCATTAATAATTTATCCCTGTAACTCCAATCAATTAATATTTCAAATCAATAATTTATCTTTACACTACGGGTCAAAGATATTCATTTGTATCACCAGTGGTCATGATCATGCCAAACACATGTCCATCTTTGCACTACAGGCCAAAGATATTCATCAATCAATAGTTCAACTTTGCACTATGGGCCAAAGAGAACTTTCATCACCATTAAAGTCTGAGAATTATGACAATGATATAAATAATGAATAAAGTGAGATCAAGGATAAATATTAGAGATTTCTAATTCAATTTATCTAGAGTTCAAGAATATACAAATTGTCAACATGAAGATCAAAACATGGATTCAATTTCAAGAATAAGATTCATAAAAGATAACTTGGACAAAGAAAAGAAATTTTAATTTCGTTGAGAATAGTACTATGGCATGAATAGTACCACAGATGAATAGTACCCCGACATGAAAAGATTAAAATTTAATAAGAAAGTTCAGACCAATATTCCAGTGAAATGATATTAGATGAAGCGCAAACCTTAAGGAATTTCTAATCATTTCAGGAATTATAGAAGCAATACTTATTATAGTAAGTTTAAATTTAGGAATATGAAATGAAATAATATATGAAACTACAAATAAATTTTCACCCGTCATGCTGTATTCTGCGTAGACAGATCATTTCTACAACTTAATAAAGAATGAATACGAAGGGTTATTCACCAGGCATGCGATAATCCGCGTAGACAGGTTATTCCCACAGATTAATAAGGAATAGAATGACAACCATTATGAGTATGAAGTAATATCACGTACGAATATGAAAGCAAATAATATTACATACAAGTATACAATAAGTGATATCCCTATCGAAAATTGAAAGAAAATAATATCCTTTACCTTAGTAGGAGACTAAATCTGACTAGTATAACGGAGATTATCTTGAGAAAATCTTGCACTATTAGCTACCCTCAAAGTATCCTTATACTCAAAAGAAATACGCACAATATTATAGAAGAAAAATTTTGTGATTCTGGTGTGAGTTTCATAGCTTAACTGAGCAACCTAATTTATAGGAGAATGGCAGCGCACTATATTAAGAATTTTCACGGACGAACAGTTTAGCAGTTCACGGGTTTCATCTAATTTTTACTGTGCAATAAAATATTCTAATAAAGCAAAAACTTTATATATAATATAATATATTCTAATAAAACAAATAGATTTATATATATTATAAAAAGTATTCTATTTTATATAAAAAGTTTTCTGTTTTATTACTATTATAATAACAATAAAACAAAACTGAGATAAATTTCTACTGATGGTTTGACAAATTAGCACGTCCCCCCATGGAATAATAAGTCAAACTTACAACAAACGTCTCATGACAAACCTCTATATTTATATCAAAAAATTGAATAAATATATACCACAAATCACGTATCTTCAATCAACACATTTTTAATCTCTCAATTATTCATCATTAATATTATAACTCATAATATTGATAAACAGATCGTTCCCAGGAAAGAGGGGGCTTTCCAATAAGGATTTCTCCTTATTGGTGCACAATTAAATAACCTAACCCCTTTCCTCGACAGAACTTTCTAAACATTGTCAATAATACTAATAATAATATGAGTAAATGTGTCGTGTCAATTATTGATTTAATAATATAAAATATTATACAGATGTTACTGTAACTATTATTGAATCATTGATATAAGATAGTATACAACAACTACTGTGACAATTATTGAATACTGAGTGACTTCTTACGTAAAAATCAATAATCAAAGATACTGTGCAATACCGCGTACTACTGCGGAATAACGCGTATTACTGTAATTTTATCACCAGGTATTTTAACAGTTTAACGGTAAAAGTTTTGCCGTTATTTTATAAAAAAGTTATTTCTGTCGCTTTCTATATCCGACAATTATTCTGTTGTGGAGTCCACCAATGATTGCGCCATCATACGAATATTCCCCAACAAAAAAATATTCTCCGACCAAACGAATATTCCCGAACAAAACGAATATTTTTCAACAGTTTTTTACTTTGTAAAATTTGCACAAATCACCCATAACTATAACATTTATTAAATTATCACCTTACTATTTACAATAATATTTATAAAAAATTAAATCTTTATTAATAAAAAGTTGGGGTCTTATATTAAGAGTGATATGTGCAAATTATAAAATAAAAAGTATGTCAGGGAATATTCATTCTATCGGGGAATATTTGTTTTGTCGGAAAATATTAGGTAAAGTACGACGGTGCGAAACAACCAATCATTGGTGGGATCCACAGTGACGTAATTGTCATATAAAGAAAATGACAGAAATAACCTTTTTAATAAAAAAATTGTCAGTAGAACTTTTACCGTTAACTGTTGAAATATTCGGTAATAAAAGAACAATAGCACGAGCTATTCTACAGTAGAACGCGCTATTTCACAGTAATACACTATATTGCACATTATTTCATAAAATTGTCACAGTAGCAACTGTACAATATTTTATGTTATTGAATTAATTGTCAGAGTAGTAATTGCACATTATTTTATATTATTAAATCAATAATTGTCACAATAGCAAGTAGACTGTATTTTATATTATTGAACCAATAATTGTCATCGTAGCAAGAATAATAATGTAAAGATGAGTAATTAAAAGTCACAGGTATTAAGTAGTTAGACAGATTCATTATTTGAAGAAAACTAATATCTGTAATATTAATACATTAAATTATCGTACTATAATTGTGTTATGTTTTTAAGTTACATTTTAAGGTTATTGATCTATGTTACAAAAATCTATACATCTGAGTGAGGGTATGGGTAATATAAAAAGTTCTGACGAGGACCAGAGTTGTCTAATTGCTTGCCATTAAAGTGTCATCTTTAACAGAAAGCCCCCTTTGTCTTGGGAACGATCTCATTATTGATACTGTGTGTCTCAGATAAATAGAAGTTATGAATGATGGATTATCTATATTCAGAAGGATTTAGTGTGAAAGGTGTGAATAATATATGAATGATATATAATGGATGGTTAATATATTGAAAATGTGCAAATGATTTATAATGGATGATTAATATATTGAAAATGTGTGAATAATGGATGAATAATATAAATTAAAGTAAAAGATAATGGATGGATAATATATTAAAAATGTGCAAATAATGGATGAATAATATAAATTAAAGATAAATGTGTGAATAATTGATGAATAACATATTGAAAAGGTGTAAATAATTGATGAATAATATAAATTAAAGATAAAGATGTAAATAATGGATGAATAATATATTGGAAATGTGTGACTAATGGATGAATAATATAAATTAAAGTGTAAATAATAAATGAATAATATATTGATAATATTAAAGTGTGATAACTGATGTGGTAGATATTGGTTAAGTTTTGGCTATAAATAGGAGGTTTAACATAAGGATTTTTATAACTTTCTTACTTATCCTTCCTTTCACCCTTAGAAAATTTCATAGTGTAAGTGTCTCTCCGAGTGTACTAAGGCTACCTCAATTATTAGTGAATATTAGTTAGAGTGCAAGAATTGTTCAAGTTGATCAATTTCATAGAAAGCATCATCTAGTCACGTGTTAAGGCAAGTGATATCATTTTCCTTCATACTCCTAAATCTAAACTTAATATGATAAGAAAGTATTATTCGTTTCTACAACCTTATCATTAAACGGTGAAAATTCTTAAAATGATTAGAATATCTTTAATAATTTGTGATTCATCTAATATCTTTTCACCTAGATCTTCCTATTAAATTTTAATCGTTTCATTTGAACTGTGAACCTAACATTTTCTTGAACTATATATTTTATCAATAACTCTAATCGATTTTCTAGATATCATGTTGGCAATTTGGATCCTGAATAAATTAAATTGAAAATCGCTAATGCTTATTCTATATTTTGTTTTTCTGATTAGTATTAAAGCTTTTGTACCTTTTCTTGTGAATTTATTTTCCTCTTCCTCTTTGTCTAACCCTTGGTAGATCTTTTTCTTCTTTTCTTCCTCCCAAAATCTGAGCCTCTCTCTCTATCTCTCAAGCACTCTTTTGCTCTTTCTCTCTTACTCTCTACTTAGTGAAATGAGGTAAAGTGTTGGGAAGGAAGTATAGGCTAGCTATTTATAAAAAAACTTTGAAAGAATTATAAATTAGTCACTCTAGTTTGGTCTCTTCTTGATCAATCCCCCCTCTTCTCTTATTCATACTAGACTCCACAAGATTACCTAGTCTAATCCTCATCAACCTTAACCATCCATTTGATTAAGTTAATGCAAGGGTTAAAGTTAGACAATTTTTGGAAACATGATCCACTTTTGGGGGAACCATTTCAAAGAGGCTAGAAGAGTGGTTGCCTCCTACTTTTGGTCTAAGCTTGACCCGTCCCTCCCCCCCCCCCCCCCCCCCCCCCCCCACATGGTGTGACGCCCCCAAATTCAGACCACTCGTATCTCGAATTCGGTGCATCACTTGCTAAATTCTAATAACATACTAACATCTCATACAATGGAATAATAGAATAATTTACATTTATTTAATATAAATATTCGACTCCGACGGTCTCGTAACTTAAAAATCTCATACATATCTTAAACATAACTTAAACATAACTAATACATAATATGATATAATCTTATTACAATTATCATAATATTTCTAAAACAGTACAAAGCTACGTCATAGCCTTGCCTTTGCCCTTATCTGTGCCAGAAAGTCCGCACTGCTCTGCCTTAACTGAAATGTTTTATGGGAAAGCAAGAATGAGCAACAAGTTTGCTCAGCAAGTAATCTAGCAATAAGGGTGAATAATATAAATTTTGAATCTCAAGGGTACAACAGTAAATGATAGTTTGAGAATAACGAGAAGTATCAATAGTTTTCAATAAGTGTCACTATGAACAAAAAGATTTCAACAAGATTCAAGGTTTAACCTTTTCAAGGTTCAAGAATAATGAACACTGAGCAGTCACTAAGGACTATGAATTATTACTAGAATTTACAGTAATATGCTGATAATCCAATAAAATAAGTACAACAGATGATCAACCTAAAGTACCTTACGTTATGCATAACATTTAATACTAATGTGCGCACGTCGGTTCCCCGACAGTTGTATATAATTTTCCCCTTTCATGAGGGTTGTTCATCTAAATAGAATTATAAGAGTCCGTACCAAGTCAATTGGCTTGGTGAGCTTTCTAACATACGATATTAGTCTAGCCGAATCAAATGGCTTAGACAAATTTTGTAATGCATTTAAGAACAATAATTTCATTGCTTGCAACAACATCAAGATATAAAGTTGATTTCTAAATAATAACAAACATTTGTTTGACGTAGATATGGTCGATATATTAATAATTCGAATTTACACCATATGTAAATGAAAAGAGTTAGAGAACTTGCATAATCATAAATTCCTTGCATAAAGTAAATGCATAGGTTAGGATACTTGCCTTATGCATAGTTTATCATTGTAAACCAACCAAGCATGCGAGACACTTTGATTTCATGCTTCATACTCACATATATAAATAACTAGGTCACATATGTATGCCCAAAAGTTCAGAATTCAAAATATACTTAGTTCGTCAAGTTTCATTCTCTAACGTTAAGTTTCTTTTAGAAGTCAAGTTCACTTAACTCCTATCATGCAAAGCTTTAATTCATATGTCATACACATTTACATACTGTCATAAGCTACTTACATTAGCATCTCTGAATTTAAGTTAACTAGCATGCTTGTCCTAACAGAGAACACAAAAGTGGGTTGCAGGTTTGCTAAATGGCGTACCCGCGCTGGGTTTGTGCTGGGAAGTGGCGCGGCCGCGCCACTCCGGTGCAAACTCAGATTAGCTTCTGCAATGGCAGAGCTCAATCCCATTTCAGAAATCATTCATTTAGCATGCTTATATATCATCACATTGTCTTCAAACATGTATAAAACTTAACTAACAACATGTTAACAACTTCCAAGCCAATTCACAAGGATTCTAGCATAGTCATAGAAATTACCAACTTGGAAATTATGGGCATAAGACATGATTTATTACCTCTAGAAGCTTGAAAGGAACTCCTTCAATTCTCTGATTATACTCTCTCAATTAGCAACTCACTCTCTCTAATGTCCTTCTCAGAAAATTTTAGCAGTGAATATAGAAGGGAAGAGATTCAATTTATAGGAAATAAAAAACCCAAACAAAACCATTGTCCTAGAGTTCTAAACCATTGGGAAGAAGAAGAAAAAGATGGTGGACAACAAGGATTTGGTAGAATAGTCTTCCCATCACTGTTGAGACCACTTCCTCCTCCATCATTTGAATGCCTGATAGGTTGCAAGGAGGATAAAGGCTAAACTTAGGCTAATGACTTACGCACGTGAGGAAGAAAAGGGCCAATGAATATGGGACAATTCCAATACTCAGCATTTGAAAATGGCTAGCAACAATACTAAGGTTTTATATCATGTACCACTACACAATGTATATATGTACACTTAGGTTTTAATCTCTTTTAAGTTACAATGTAGCTTTAATGAGTTAATGTTATAACATTATAATAAGTTGGGGGTATATATATACATCATTATATAATCCATGTACATTTGATAATACCGAAATATAATTTAGTTGAGTACTATCATTTCACATTATCATAAAACTTTATTATTTCAATTATACTCATTTATTGAAATAATTATTAAATAACAATTATTTATCTATTCTAATTTAATTCTTCTCATTAAAGTACACATTTAATGTATCCACACATTACATGTTGTCACATAGGCCCATTTATGTAACTTATATGATTCATTTAATTTTACCATATAGTTTTCTATATTCTATAGTTACCTTGTAATGTCACACCTTATTTTATATTAAATAGATGTAAGTACTATATAATATATGATTAATCATTACATATTATTATACATAGCAATTAATTGAATAAATATTAATCTATTATATTAATTAATTATTTACTCATTAATATGCTCTTACTCATAATAAAAATTAATTAACAATATAATATTAATTAATCCTTCACTTATTAATTAATTCATTCTTTAATTTAATAAAATCATCTAAATTCCATCATCGTGCCACACAAGGCATTTCACGAGCTTATCATAAATTCTCCACATTTCTTAATTATCATAAATTCAATTTAATCTAATTGAGTTACTCATCTCATGCTTTATAAACGCTTATATTGAAATAAATATTCACACGTTTATTAATATAAATATTAATATTATTTATAAAATTCACGGGTATTACATATGGGGTAGTCGAATTTCCCCCTCCCAATTCCTTTTTTTATAGCTTCCTTTATTGCATCATTTGATTGCTTGATTGCTTACCTCATTGTTTGGACTTGTTAGGCTTGGTTGATTGGGCTTCTTGCTTGGGCTTGCAAGTATTGCACAAGAATTGCTAGGGACTTGCCTTGAACTCACTTAAATCCTCTTATTGGACCATAAAAACTAACATACACTAGGTTTCTTAATTCCTCTCTTGGACTCTCCCAATTAGGATGACACTTGGGCTTGCTAACTAGGTTAATTGCTTAATTATCTTGCCCCTTTTATTCCACACAAAGGATATATCCGTAGTGAGAGAATTCCAAGACATATTTCTGAACGATCTGTCTGGTCTTCTGTCAGACAGAGAAATTAAATTTGTAATAGATTTAGCACTGGGAACTGCACCAAAATTTTGAAAGCTCCATATCGAATGGCTCCAGTAGAAATGAAGGAATTGATGATATAATTGCAGGAATTGCTGGATAAGGGTTACGTACGACCGAGTGTGTCTCCTTGGGGAGCACCAGTGTTGTTTGTTAAGAAGAAGGACGGATCGATGAGGTTCTGTATCGATTATCGAGAATTGAACAGAGTAACGATCAAGAATAGATATCCGCTACGGAGGATAGACGACCTTTTTGACCAATTGAAGGGAGTAAAGTGTTTTTCAAAGATAGATCTACGAATAGGTTATCACCTTGAAGGTACGGGAGGAGGACATACCAAAGACGGCGTTTCGTACCCGCTATAGGCACTACGAGTTTTTGGTAATGTCATTCGGATTGACTAATGCTCCGGCAGCATTTATGGACTTGATGAATCGAGTTTTCAAGCCATACTTGGATAAGTTCATAGTAGTTTTCATCGACGACATCTTGATCTACTTGAAGACGGAGGAAGAGCACGTCGAACATCTGAGGATGGTTCTGGAAGCGCTAAGGAGAGAGAAAATGTATGCAAAATTTTCTAAGTGTGAATTTTGGATGGAGAAGGTTCAATTCTTAGGACACGTGGTGGACAAGTATGGAATTTTAGTGGACCCTGCAAAGGTAGAGGCAGTGAGTAATTGGGAACAACTAAAAATACCAACGAAGGTAAGAAGTTTCTTAGGGTTAGCCGGGTACTATCGAAGATTCATCCAGGATTTTTCTAAGATAGCAACCCCGTTGACCAATCTAACGAGGAAGACTATAAAATTTGTATGGACAGAAAAATGCGAGGAAAGTTTTCAGGAGCTAAAGAAAAGATTAAGCAAAGCGCCTGTATTATCATTACCAGACGATGCAGGAAGTTTCGTGGTGTATAGTGATGCATCGCACAAGGGACTTGGCTGTGTGCTCATGCAACATGGCAAGGTCATTGCATATGCATCACGACAATTGAAGGATTATGAAAAAAGATACCATACTTATGACTTAGAGTTAGCGGCAGTAGTTTTTGCATTAAAGATTTGGAGACATTATCTGTACGGAGAGAAATGTGAGATATGCATTTACCACAAGAGTATGAAATATATCTTCACACAGAAGGAGTTGAACATGCGACAGAGAAGGTGGTTAGAATTAATCAAGGATTATGACTGCAAGATTCTTTATTACCCGGGAAAGGCAAACGTAGTTGCCGACGCGCTAAGAAGAAAAGGAAGGGAGAAATTGTTTCAATTGACGACCCAGGAGGAGTTAATAAAAGAGATGGAGAAATTAAAAATATTGGTAAAGGGACCGGGGAGGTCTAAAGAAAAATTATTTGTAATGGAAGCTCGTCCAACATTATTGGATAGAGTAAAGGAATCACAAGAGAAGGATGAGGAATGCGAGAAAATAAGAAAGAGGATAGTAGAAAATGAAGAAGAACGATTCAGAATGGATAAAGACGGTATCTTGAGACTCAAAGGAAAAGTATGGGCACCAGCGGTAACCGAATTAAGAGAGGAAATCTTGCACGAGGCACACAATACGACGTATTCTGTTCATCCAGGAGCCACAAAGATGTACCGAGATCTGAGGCAACATTTTTGGTGGCTCAATATAAAATGAGAAGTCGCAAAGTGCGTCAGCAGATGTCTCACTTGTCAACGAGTCAAAGCGGAGCACTAAAGGCCGAGTAGTCTACTTCAACCGTTGGAGATACCAGAATGGAAATGGGAGCACATTATGATGGACTTCGTGGTGGGACTTCCAGTCACGTAGAAAGGTTATGATGCCATTTGGGTTATTGTGGATCGACTAACGAAAACAGCTCATTTTTTACCGATCAAGATTCGATATAATTTGAATCAGTTAGCGAGTCTGTACATAAAGAAAATTATTTCACGACATGGAGTGTCGGTGTCAATTGTCTCTGATCGAGATCCGGGCTTCACGTTAAACTTCTGGAAAAGCTTACAAGAAAGGATGGGAACCCAATTAAGCTTGAGTACTGCGTATCATCCTCAGACTGACAGAAAGAGTGAACGAACGATAAAAATGCTGGAGGATATGCTTAGAACTTGCGTGATGGACTTCAGAGGGAATTGGGACGATCACCTAACCCTAGTGGAATTTGCTTATAACAATAGCTATCATGCGAGTATCGACATGCCACCGTACGAAGCTCTTCACGGGAGAAAATGTAGAACACCATTATATTGGGATGAAGTCGGAGAACGACAAATTTTGGGACCAGAATTAGTACAACAGACAGTAGATGTGGTGACAGTAATAAGAGCCAGACTGGTAGCAGCTCAAGATCGCCAAAAAAAGTACGCAGATTTGCATCGACAAGACCGAGACTTTGAAGTTGGTAGTTTCGTTTTCTTGAAGGTATCTCCCTGGAAAGGAAAGATACGATTTGGTAAGAAGGGAAAATTGAGCCCGAGGTTCATAGGACCATTCGAGATATTGAAGCGAGTGGGCGAAGTGGCATACAAATTAGCAATACCACCCGAATTGGAACACATCCACAACGTGTTTCACATTTTCATGTTGCGTTCGTACAAGTCCGACTAAAAATACGTGATTTCCTACGAGCCCATTCAAGTAGAGAAGAATCTGGCATATGAAGAAATTTCTGTCCAGATATTAGATAGAAAAGAACAAACACTAAGAAATAAAGTTATATCTTCTGTAAAAAAAGTTTGGCGAAACCACGATGTCGAGGAGGCCACGTGGGAATTAGAAGATAAGATGAGTAGGGATTATCCCCATCTTTTTGTGTAACATTGCACTAATTCCGAGGACGAATTTTTATAAGGGGGAGGATGTAATAACGGTGAATTTTATAAATAATATTAATATTTATATTAATAAATGTGTGAATATTTATTTCAATACAAGCGTTTATAAAGCATGAGATGAGTAACTCAATTAGATTAAATTGAATTTATGATAATTGAGAAATATGGAGAAATTATGATAAGCTCGTGAAATGCCTTGTGTGGCAAGATGATGGAATTTACGATGATTTAATTAAATTAAAGAATGAATGAATTAATAAGTGAAGGATTAATTAATAATATATTGTTAATTAATTGTTATTAAGAGTAAGAGCATATTAATGAATAAATAATTAATTAATATAATAGATTAATGTTTATTCAATTAATTGCTATGTACAATAATATGTAATGATTAATCATATATTATATAGTACCTACATCTATTTAATATAAAATAAGGTGTGACATTACAAGGTAACTATATAATATAGGAAACTATATGGTAAAATTAAATGAATCATATAAGTTACATAAATGGGCCTATGTGATAACATGTTATGTGTGGATACATTAAATATGTACTTTAATGAGAAGAATTAAATTAGAATAGATAAATAATTGTTATTTAATAATTATTTCAATAAATAAGTATAATTAAAATAATAAAGTTTTATGATAATGTGGAATGATAGTACTCAACTAAATTATATTTCGGTATTATCAAATGTATATGGATTATATAATGATATATATATATATATACCCCCAACTTATTACAATGTTATAACATTAACTCATTAAAGCTACATTGTAACTTAAAAGAGATTTAAACCTAAGTGTACATATACATTGTGTAGTGGTACATGATATAAAACCTTAGTATTGTTGCTAGCCATTTTCAAATGCTGAGTATTGGAATTGTCCCATATTCATTGGCCCTTTTCTTCCTCACGTGTATAGGCCATTGGCCTAAGTTTAGCCTTTATCCTCCTTGCAACCTATCAGGCATTCAAATGATGGAGGAGGGAGTGGTCTCAACAGTGATGGGAAGACTATTCTACCAAATCCTTGTTGTCCACCATCTTCTTCTTCTTCCCAATGGTTTAGAACTCTAGGACAATGGTTTTGTTTGGGTTTTTGATTTCCTATAAATTGAAGCTCTTCCCTTCTATATTCACTGCTAAAATTTTCTGAGAAGGACATTAGAGAGAGTGAGTTGCTAATTGAGAGAGTATAATCGAAGAATTGAAGGAGTTCCTTTCAAGCTTCTAGAGGTAATAAATCATGTCTTATGCCCATAATTTCCAAGTTGGTAATTTCTGTGACTATGCTAGAATCCTTGTGAATTGGCTTGGAAGTTGTTAACATGTTATTAGTTAAGTTTTATACATGTTTAAAGACAATGTGATGATATATAAGCATGCTAAATGAACGATTTCTAAAATGGGATTGAGCTCTGCCATTGCAGAAGCTAATCTGAGTTTGCACCGGAGTGGTACGGCCGCGCCACATCCCAGCACAAACCCAGCGCGGGCACGCCATTTGGCGGACCTGCAGCCCACTTTTGTGTTATCTGTTAGGACAAGCATGCTAGGTAACTTAAATTCAGAGATGCTAATGTAAGTAGCTTATGACAGTATGTAAATGTGTATGACATGTGAATTAAAACTTTGCATGATAGGAGTTAAGTGAACTTGACTTCTAAAAGAAACTTAACGTTAGAGAATGAAACTTGACGAACTAAGTATATTTTGAATTCTGAACTTTTGGGCATGCATATGTGACCTAGTTATTTATATATGTGAGTATGAAGCATGAAATCAAAGTGTCTCGCATGCTTGGTTGGTTTACAATGATATTTTCAAGGAAAACTTAAGAGTTCGAAAACTAATTTTGTTGATAACTACCTTATAAGCATTCTGAAATTTATGACTATCATGATAGGACATGTTATGCATCTAGACACGATTGGCATGTACACCTATCTAACTATTAATGTGTGAACTAGTCAAGCATAGTTTCAAATGAGTTTTAAAGTAGTAAAACTATGCTACTTTGAAATACATGACTAGGATAACTCGAACATGCATGTTAAGGTTTATTGGCCTCATTGCGTAAGTATAATGACTAAACATGAGAAGCCTTGTTAATCGAACACATTAAGCTTTGTTAAATGGGAAGTTGATATCGATCTATGTTGAAGGCAAGAGGAAGACCGAACCTAATAACATGTGTGTTCTGCATGTATCATCGTCTAAAGTACGTTATTGGACAAGTTAGTTTTCTGCAGAAGCAAGCCATCTCTGGTTTGAACTGGGAGCAGCGCGGCCGCGCCACTCCCTAGTTCAAATCCAGAGCGGTCGCGCCACCCTGCAGAATGGTCTGATCATGTTAATTTGTAATCTGAAACTGCATGCATGCTATTACTAAATGTCTTAAGCTGCGATACATGAATAGTGGAAACGTGTAAGTGTTAATGAACATGTTAAACCATGGATTTATAAGTGTTTACAAAACTTTTAAAATGTTAAGTCAACGATGACTACAAGCTATGTTATTTGATCATATAGTAGCATAAAAATTGATCATGTGCTATATGTACGTAAGATATATAACGGCATACGTCTAGGATTGTACGACTAAGTTAGGATCTTATATATGTGCTTAACTTATATACCAAGTATATGTATTCGACCTATATAACTAATGAAAATACATATATGCGTAACTATGTTACAATAGGATATCTTAGTCCGTGAAGTGTTGATAAGCTATAGGTTGATAAACTACGCATAAGGCAAGTATCTTAACCTATGCATTTACTTTATGCAAGGGATCTATGATTATGCAAGTTCTCTAACTCTTTTCATTTACATATAGTGTAAATTCGAATTATTGATATATCGACCATATCTACGTCAAACAAATGTTTGTTATTATTTGGAAATCAACTTTATATCTTGATGTTGTTGCAAGCATTGAACTTATCGTTCTTAAATGCATTACAAAAGTTGTCTAAGACATTTAATTCGGCTAGACTAATATTGTATGTTAGAAAGCTCTCCAAACCAATTGACTTGGTGCGGGCTCTTATAATTCTACTGAGATGAATAACCCTCATGAAAGGGGAAAATTATATGCAACTGTCGGGGAACCGACGTGCGCACATGAGTACGATTAAATGTTATGCATAACGTAGGGTACTTTAGGCTGATCACCTGTTGTACTTGTTTTATTGGATTATCAGTATATTACTGTTAATTCTAGTAAGAGTTCATAGTCTTTAGTGACCGCTCAGTGTTCATTATTCTTGAACCTTGAAAAGGTTAAACCTTGAATCTTGTTGAAATCTTTCTGTCCATAGTGACACTTATTGAAAACTATTGATACTTCTCATTATTCTCGAACTATCATTTACTGTTGTACCCTTGAGATTCAAAATTTGTATTATTCACCCTTATTTCTATATTACTTGCTAAGCAAACTTGTTGCTCATTCTTGCTTTCCCCTAAAACATTTCAGTTAAGGCTTAGAAGATAGAAGGAGATGAAACTCATGTAGAGTTTTTCGAGAGAGAGTTAGTGTGTTATAAAATATAGATTCATTCTATACAATGAACTTATATTTTATTTAACATTTTAATGGAGTTTGATGTTTGTTGTCTTGTGTTTGTGGTTGTAGGATGACAGACATGGGAGGACCTAGTAGAGTGGTAGAGGAGGAGCCCCGGGATATACATGTAGTATATGAGGCACCTTTAGTAGCTGAGCCTGTGCAGGCAGTAGCACCGTTCGAGTTTGATGACGAGGACGAGATAGAGGTAGAGTCTAATCCAAAGGAGGAGCCCATGGAGGATGAGCCCGTAGAGGACTCTGACGAGGCTACGATCGAGGAGAGGATGTTGGGAGAGTACGAGGAGCAGATCTTGGAGTTAGACTACGGAGTTCAGGAGCTAGAGGCAGAGGCTCAGGAGAGAGAGACCGAGTTCTAGAAACTGAGGGACGAGGACGACCAAAGGAAGTTAGTGATGCAGGATATGGAGGTGGAGATTGCTTACTAAAAAGAGGCAGGGATTCAGATGGGGACTCTTTTCCATCGCTCTGTATCTAGGAATGTGAACTTGGCAGGGAAATTAGAGGAGGTTGAGCAGAGAGAGTTGAATGAGAAGGAGGAGAAGGAGGCTCTCCGTACTCAGCTCGAGCTGGAAGTGAGGGAAATGATCCACTTCGAGGAGAAGTGGGAAGGAGCTAATGATAGAGCTAACGATTTAGAGGATGAAGTAAGGTGTAAAAAGAGGAAGATGAACAAGCTGGGTTATGTTTTTCGCTCGGCCATAGAGAGAGTGATTGATGGTGTATACCACTATCCGGCGGAGCAGGGGCAGACCCGATATACCATGAGCAGGGATTTGATGGCATACATATCACAGGTGGAGTACAAGAGCACTGTGGAGCGCGAAATGTTGGGATAAGACCTATTAGTCTAGTAGTAGTAGTAGTAATAGTTACTTTATGTGATGTATATATTCTGATGTAATCCTAATCTTTTGTGTAAGATATGGGATAGATATGTAAACCCCGAGTAGGCTTATGTTAGAGGGGTAATATGATAGTGTATTCCCCATCTTTTGTGATATTAGGGGATATATGTTGACTTTTATAGAAGTATGTTAGGGATGATCATATTAATGTAATGATTTGGCATATGAATATAAATGATCTTATTTCAGAAACGTGTTATAAAATTTTATTCCTTTTACATTTGAGAAATGTTTAAGTAATATAATTAGATAATAAAAATGAAATTTTGTGATGCAGATAATGGCATCCAGACGTAGACTAGCTGCACAAGAAGAGTCAGTTAACAATGAGAGGGAGCAAGTAGACCCGATACAAAAACTAGTTGATCTGTTAGGAGAAGCCCTTCTGGGAAGGAACAATGAAACCGTTCACCCCAATCCCCAAGCGGTTCCAGTTACAAATTTCAAGGACTTTAGGAGCGTAGGACCTCCAGAGTTTGAAGGTACTACCGATCCTATCATGGCGCAAACATAGATAAAGGAGATAGAGAAGGCCTTCACCATTGCTCGTGTGGGTGGGGATCAAAAGACTGTATTCGCTACGTATATGATGAGGGGCGAAGCAAACTACTGGTGGGAGGCAAATCAGCAAAGAGCTGGAGAAGGGATTATAACCTGGGATAGGTTTAAGACTCTGTTCTTCGAGAACTATTTCCCGAAGAGCATGAAGAATAGGATGGAGGTAAAATTCCTAGAACTTAAGCAAGGAGATATGACGGTGGCGCAATATGCGGCTAAGTTCAACGAGCTAGCCCGGTTTGCAGAACACCAGGTAGGGGATGAAAAAAGAAAGGCCAGACGTTTTGAACAAGGACTGAAACCTTGGTTGTTCAACAAGGTATCAGTTCTCCAGATCGACTCATTTGTCACGCTGTTGGAGAAGGCTATCATTGTCGAGGGAGGTAGTGAAGCCTTAAGTCAGTATAACAAAGAGAAGAAGAGTAAGAACACTAGAGGAGAAAGCCGTGGAGGAAGCAGTAGCGGAGGAAATAATCTAGGGAAGAGAAAGTGGGATAATAACAACAACAACAACAATAACAGAAACAACAATCAAGCGGGAAGTTACCAAGGAGGTTTTAAGAAGTGAGCGGAAGGATGCCCGAAGTGTAGGAAGAACCACCAGGGAGAGTGCTTGAAGGGGCGCAGTACCTGCTACAACTGTGGCCAAGAGGGACACATTTCCCCCAACTGCTCGAAGCCAAATAAGATCAAGGGATGTTTCGCTTGTGGCTCAACCGAGCATCACATCAAGGATTGCCCGAAGAAAGGGAACAATGGAGGAAGCGGCCAACAAGGGGGAGGCAGCAAGCTAATGATCGGCGGACCAACGCAATCTAACCGCCCAGCCGCCATAACCTTTAACATGACGGTCCAAGATGCAGTAGCTGAAAAGGACGAGGTGTCAGGTATTATCCCAATCAATAATATAAATGCATATGTATTATTCGATTCAGGTGCTACCTGTTCATTTGGGTCTGAAGAATTTGCTAGTCGGTTAAACTTACCTCGAAAACGATGAGGAAATCCTTTGAACATAGAAGTTGTGAATAAGGAAGTAATCTCCATAGAATTCGTTTACCGAAATTATCGCGCAAACATTAGAGATCATGAACTGAACGTAGACTTAATCCCGTTTAGATTGAGAGAATTTGACGTAATACTGGGAATAGATTGGTTGTACAACCATGCTGCGATAATTGACTGTCAGAATAAAAGTGTGAACCTTCAGACTCCGAATCGGTCTAAGGTAGTATTTTATGGTAGCTCATCGCTTAAGCAATCATGTTGTCTTACGATGATGCAGGCCAAGAAATTGTTAAAAAAAAAAAGGATGTGTAGGTTATTTAGCTTACATTGTAGATGCTCGGAAGAAGGGAGTAGAGATTAAGGCTAGCATCAAAGCTTGTTAATTACTAACTTAAGCTTTAATTCACTTGATTAATTAAGTTCTCTTAGCTTTCTTTTTTGTTCCTTAGATAGTTCAACTAATTAAATTAAGTTGTCTTGATTGACTATTAATTTACATCACTTATTTGGCTAATAAATATATAACATACATATATTTATCCATTCATAACATTTGCACAAAATAATTTTCATTAAAATTTTATTTCATTAAATAATATATACTTAACCCTTTTTACAATATTACTTGATCTTCTCAGTTATTACAATTTTCATTTATGATTGTTTTTAAAAACCATCACAAAGTTCTGTCACGTATTCTTATTTTTCTAGTAGTGAGTAAAATTGAATAACTAATTAATATTAAATTGAATAATAAAAAATATAGAAAGATAAATGGATTTGGATTTATTTTTAATATTAGATTAAGATATTTTGAAAGATATTAGTATTCACATGTTATTCCGTATTTTGATATTATGATCTAGACTAAGAAATTAATATTTTGATATTTTCTGAATTTTAATGTTAATATCTAGACTCATCGATACTATGATCTAGATTCATCAATATTATGCTAATGACTTTAGACTCAACATAATACGAAAGATAGAAATGAAAAGAAAGAAGTTTATTAAATTCTATTTATATTTTATTATTATTATTGTTGTTGTTGTTGTTGAATATTGTATGTCGTATAAATTTACCTATATACGAACATCATTTCGTTTGCATTTATTATTATTAAAATCATAATAATATGTGTATATTATAACCATACTGGTTATTATTAGAAGTTTATTAGTTTTGTTTGTGTAAATATTAATATATTGCTTATATTAAGGTATAATATAGTTTCATTTATGTTGTATATACATATCTTAATTATTTATACTATAGTACAAAATTAATATATGTTGTATTGAATTAAATTTATTATTCATTGATTTTTGTAATTTTTAATTTACTATAAATAATTATTTTGAGACAATATTACAATCAATCTATTTATAATAATGATTTTGTGTTAGTTAATATTGTGAGAATATTGGTGTACCTATTCTGATTTTATGATTATTGGTTATTGTGGGTTTAAGGTGTTTCGCAGTGTATAATAAGTGTGTGAAGTTGTTTATATGTTTTTAACAATATTGATCGGATATTTTAAGCTAGATTAAACGTCATACTATCACAGCTAAGTGACATTATAATTAAAACACAAACAAATCAATTCCATTCATAAATATCGAAGTCCTCATATCCCAAATAGTAATCCTTAAAATCAAAGGGTAGAGATCTGAGATTAATAGCAACTGATAGCAAGAATGAATCAATAATCAAAGTCCATTCTGTAAATCTAGAAAAGAAATAATTAATTATGATGAAAAAGAAGAATTTGTTGAAAAAAGAGAAATTACCACACCATGGTGCTCATGCCATTTGTGATGATAGCATATCAGTGTTTTGGGTAATGAATTGTCACACCTTTGTATGTAATCATGTAATACCCGAATATTTTAATAAATAAATAACATTTTTAAAGTTTCTGTTTAAATATTTTAATTGGACTCTTATTGTGTTTGGGTTAAATTGTATTTAAGTATGTGGGCTACATTAATTGAGCCTTAATACGAATTGGATCAAATTTATATTTGTATAATATTAAAATCCTATTAGAATTAGGAGAGTTAAAAAATTCTGTTTATAAATAAATAAATAACCAAAACCTAACCCTCCTCATGATGTATCTTATACGATCTGGAAAAAAAAAAAAGAAAGAAACGGAAAGGGAGCCGCAAAGGAGAACAACTTATATTTCGTTTACTCATTATTTTCAGGTAAATTTCTCCTTCAATTCATGGCTGTTGTGAATGGATTTCAAAGAGAAACAGTTGAGGAAAAAAAAAATTGTATATATATAACAGTTTGGATTCCGATTTTGGACAGCTGTGAATGGGTCACCTTCTATTGGATATATATATATATATATATAAATTGAGTAATCAATTTTCATGAATGAATCGGAGGGTAATTAATATTATATATATATATATATATATATATATATATATATAAGATTTCCTGTGAAGTTCCTGTAGGAACGGAGGGATACTATATTATTACTATTATATATTTATATATATAATTCAATTTATAATTCAGATTTTTAATAAAGAAATTTATTTGTTATAATAATTATTATGGTATTATATATAACTATTTGGAAGTTTAACTTGGGAATTTGTAGAAAAATAATAATAATAATAAAATGAGTTTATTAACGGGTTAAAGAGGAAAGAGATATTTTGCAGACATACTTATATTTATTTATTCTTTTTGTTTAGTTCGGACGGAAGAAGTTTAACAAATAAATTTTTAGAATATAATTTTGGGTATTACATTGCTTAATCCAGGTACGGATTCCGTACTCCTTCAGCGACTCTTATTAAATTTAATTTGTTCGTTTTGTTTCTCGTTTCGAAATTTATTATTGTTTCGCATGATCGTTCGTTCTCAAATTCTTGTGATAATTTCGTCTTGGTAGTGATACCTAGAACTCGTATTTGTACTCTTGAATTGGGTTAACATATTTAGTGTTTATTTTAATCTTTTAGAGATGTACATGTTAATGTATCTTTGGAGTTTCGTACTTATATTTGTTTCGTTGTTACATGTACATACTAGAACCCTTTGTGTTGATATTGTGTCGCATGTGTTGTGACATGATATTATTATTAGAATATACCGTAGGGTATACCTGAGCTATAACCACCTGTGAGGGTACCACAGGCATGTCATCTTGGCACGAGAGGCATGACACTTTCTGTGGCGGTGTGATTAGTCCACGGCGTCTCCGTTTTGTGCTCCGGTGGAAGTTGGCCATTTGGTGTTTTGTTGTGGGAGGCGTATGGGTCGACCCTAGTTTTCTATTCTGTTCTGTTCTGCGGAGTGGTGATGTTTGTGCCAAACACGCCTTCCGATTTTTCATACATTTGGATTCGCGGTCCAATGTGTGTGACTTGCCTGTGTGGCATTATTTGACCTTGCCTGTGTGGCAAGGTATATTTATGTTCTTTTCTGAGCTCGGTATGAAATAACCCCAGCCATTTGATTCAGCCTATTATTTCGTTGTATTAGTTTGTTCGTTACAGTTCAGTTTATTTTAATTGAGTTAGTTATCTCAGTTCTTTATTTTATATTCCATATCTGTACTGGGCATTTGGCTCATGCTGTGTTTTTCTTCCGGCAGGTAATCAGGGGGATCAAGGGCAAGTGTGATGAGAGCTCCTTTCAATCCAATGGTTTAGGAATATTCTATTTAGGCTGGACATATTGATTTCTTTGGAGTTGTAATAACTATTTCAGATTTTGGTTTGGGTCAGCTTGGCATTTATTCTAGTTTGACCTTGTTGATATTTATTAGTTTTAAATATTATTCTTTTGTGGTTTAGAGCTTTAGTATTATTTTCTGTAGTTCTGTTGTGTTTTGAGTAACCTCCCTTTCTATTTCGGGATGGGGGTGTTACAGAGTTGGTATCAAAGCTTAGGTTCTTTCTTGTAGAAAACCTATTTAGGTTTGACCTGTGAGTTATGGGTAGAATTCTGGGTTAGGTTTTGTTCAGTTTGATTTTCTGTTCAGCTATATTCAAATCTATCTCTAATCTATTTTGCTTATATTCGTTGATCTCCTTCTTAGATGGCTCGTAGATCCGCTAGAGTTGCTGGGAGGCGAGGTAACAATAGGGGAAGAGGTGATGGTCAGCCCGATGAGCAACCTAATGACCAGATTAATGCTCAATTGGCTAACTTGGTGAATCAGGCGGTTAATCAGGCTTTACCGCAGTTGGTGGCACAGGTGGTACAGGAAATGCAGCAACCGCCAGAAATTCCTGAGCAGGGGAACTCGAGAAATAATGGTCCGCAGGCAAACGAGGAGGAAGGGAATGCGGATGGTCTTGATCAACAGGTGGTTCCAATGTGCGTATGGTTGGAGAGGTTTCAGAAGCAGAAGCCACAGTCATTCAGTTCAGCTCCAACTCCAATTGATGCGGAGAATTGGATTGCACACCTAGAGAAGATCTTTGATGTATTGGGGTGCTCAGATAATCAGAGAGTGTTGCTTGCTGTTTATAAGCTAGAGGGGGATGCTCAGAGGTGGTGGAAAGCGATGAAAACAACAAAGGGTGATGGGTATGTGGAGACACTTCGATGGGTAGAGTTTTGTGAGGTCTTTTATCAGCAGTACTTTCCGACTGCTGATAAAGAGGCCTATGCTAGAGAGTATCTATCTATTCGGCAGAAAGATGATGAGTCCATCACGGATTTCATGACGAGGTTCACCAGGTTGGCAGGTTTTGCCGGAACCTCTACAGGGACTGCAGCGGAACAGGCGGAGAAGTTCAAGTGGCGGATTCATTATAGGTATCGGCAACATCTCATTAACACCAAGTTTGCGGATGTATCGGCTGTGGCTAATGCGGCCAAGAACATTGAGATGGAGCGACAGGACTTTCGGTCTTCTAAACCGGAAGGGAATCGGAAGAGGGATAGAGATGACCAGCAGGGTCAAGCTTCGGGTCAGCATGGGAGAAATCAAGGTGGTCAGTGGAACAGAAATCGTGGTGTCCAGCAGGGACAGTGGCGTGGCCAGAATCAGAACAGGGGTAATCAGCAGATGCCTCAGCAGGGGCAGAATCGTCAGCTTCAGCTACCTTGGTATGGACAGAATCCTCAGCAAGGGCAGAATCGTCAGCAGGGGAAGAATCAGGGTCGTTATCCGGGACCAGCTGGTGGGGGTATCCCAAATCTTATTCCGTTAGTTCCTTGTGCCATATGTGGGGCTAATCATCCGGGGAGACAGTGTCATAGAGTTACTGGTGCATGCTTCTTGTGTGGACAGATGGGTCACATGGCTAGAGATTGTACCGGGCCACGTGGTAATGGTGGAGGCGGTGATCATGGTGGCAATGGTGGTCAGCGTCAAGGTGGTTGAGTGTTTGCCTTGACACATAATCAGGCAGCAGGTGCGCCAGGTACTGTTTCTGGCACTCTTTTAGTTGGTAGTCGTGAGGCCTCTATTTTATTTGATACTGGTTCTACTCATTCTGTTGTGGCTCAGTCTTTTGTTCGGCACCTGGGTGTGCCATCTCGGTCTTTAGATTCTGTTATGTCTATTGCTACCCCGATGGGGACTTCTGTTATTATTTTTGATTTATATCGAGGGTGTCCGATCAGTTTTGGGGATAAGATTCGTAGTGCTAATCTTCTTCCAATGTGTATGCACGATTTTGATGTTATTCTCGGGATGGACTGGTTGGATAAGCACCAGGCCACTATTGATTGTCAGGCGAAGAAGGTTATATTTGGAGATGTGAAGTCTCCGAAATTCGTGTTTCAGGGTGCCCAGCCGAGTAGAGTGGTGAAATTAATTTCAACTTTGAAGGCTGGGAAGTTAGTGGCAAAGGGTTGTGAGGGGTATTTGGCATTTGTGAAGGATACCTCTAAGGGCGAGTCTCGTATTGAGGATATTTCAGTGGTTCGTGACTTTTCCGATGTGTTTCCTGAGGAGTTGTCAGGGTTACCACCGCAACGGGAAGTTGAGTTTACTATTGAGCTCGTTCCTGGGGCGGGACCTATTTCTAAAGCGCCGTATCGGATGGCACCATTGGAGTTGCAGGAGTTGAAGGAGCAGTTGCAAGAGCTGTTAGATCGTGGTGTGATTCGGCCGAGTGTTTCGCCATGGGGTGCTCCGGTTTTATTTGTGAAAAAGAAAGATGGGTCTATGAGGTTGTGCATAGACTATAGGGAGTTGAACAAGATTACTATCAGGAATCGGTATCCATTGCCGAGGATTGAAGACTTGTTTGACCAACTTCAGGGGGCGAAGTATTTTTCAAAGATAGACTTGAGGTCGGGTTACCATCAGTTGAGGGTGAGAGATGAGGATGTCTCTAAGACAGCTTTTCGTACTCGCTATGGGCATTACGAGTTTCTGGTGATGCCATTTGGGTTGACTAACGCTCCGGCAGTGTTTATGGATTTAATGAACCGGGTGTTCAAAGAGTACTTGGACCAATATGTTATTGTCTTTATTGATGACATTTTGGTTTACTCCAAGTCTAGGGAGGAGCATGAGGAACATCTTCGAACAGTATTGGGAATTTTGCAGAAAGAGAAATTGTATGCTAAATTCTCTAAATGCGAGTTTTGGTTGGAGCAGATTGCATTTTTGGGCCACGTTGTTTCTGCTGAAGGCATTAAGGTGGATCCTGGAAAGGTTGAGGCTATCACTAAATGGCCGAGACCTACTACTGTGACAGAGATTAGAAGTTTCTTGGGTTTAGCAGGGTATTATAGGAGATTTGTGGAAGGATTCTCTTTGCTTGCTTTGCCATTAACTCAGTTGATGAAAAAGGGCACAAAGTTTCAGTGGAATGAGGAGCGCGAGAAGAGTTTCGAGGAGTTGAAGAAACGACTTGTGACAGCTCCTATACTTACATTACCGTCGGGGACAGGAGGTTTCCAGATTTATAGTGATGCTTCTAAGAAGGGCTTGGGATGTGTTTTGATGCAACACGGTAAGGTGATTGCTTATGCTTCTAGGCAGCTTAAACCTTACGAGGTGAACTACCCCACTCATGATTTGGAGTTGGCAGCGGTGATCTTTGCTCTGAAGATTTGGAGGCACTATTTGTATGGAGAGACTTGTGATATCTTCACCGATCACAAAAGTCTTAAATACATTTTCACTCAAAAGGAGCTTAACATGAGGCAGAGGCGTTGGTTGGAACTTCTAAAAGATTATGATGCGAGGATTCAGTATCACCCGGGGAAGGCAAATGTGGTTGCAGATTCTCTTAGTCGAAAAAGTTCAAGAAGTGTAGCAGCTCTTATTACACAACCTCAGCTTAGTTCGGATATGGAGCGACTAGAGTTGGAGTTGTATGTCCAAGGTTCAGATGGGCATTTGGCAGGTATGCGAGTGGAGCCCTCTCTTATTTCAAGGGTTAAGGAAGCTCAAAAGGAAGATGGGGAATTGTGGAGTATGGCACAAAATATGGAGGAGGGCAAGCAGCCCGACTTTCGTATTGATGACCATGGTGTGATTTGGTTGGGTGAGCGGTTGTGTGTACCATCTGATCCAATTATTTGGGAGGCAGTTTTGGCGGAGGCTCATAGTTCGCCATTTTCTATTCATCCAGGTTCTACAAAGATGTACAGGGATTTGAAGGAAAGTTTTTGGTGGAATGGGATGAAGCGAGATGTGGCTGAATATGTTGGGAAGTGCCTCACTTGTCAACAAGTGAAGATAGAACATCAACGGGCTAGTGGGTTGCTGCAACAGTTAGACATTCCAGTGTGGAAGTGGGAAGATATCACGATGGATTTTGTGACTGGTTTGCCAAAGACTTTCAGGAAGAATGATGCCATTTGGGTTGTGGTGGACCGGTTGACTAAATCGGCACACTTTTTGGCCATCCACGAAGGCTACTCGGTGGATAGGTTGGCACAGATATTTCAACAGGAGATTGTTAGACTTCATGGTACTCCGGTGTCTATTGTTTCGGATCGGGACCCACGATTCACTTCAAGGTTCTGGAAAGGGTTTCAACGAGCTTGGGGTACTCGGCTCAACTTTAGTACTTCTTTTCATCCGCAGACTGATGGGAAATCCGAACGGACCATTCAAACGTTGGAGGACATGTTGAGGTCTTGTGCACTTGAGTGGTCAGGTAATTGGGATGATTATCTGAGCCTAGTTGAGTTTGCATATAACAATAGTTGGCATACAAGTATTGGGATGGCTCCGTTTGAGGCGTTATATGGTAGAAAGTGTCGAGCACCAACTTGTTGGGATGAGGTTGGCGAGAGAGCCATTGAAGGGCCTGAGTTAGTTCAAATCACTACGGAGAAGGTAGCAGTGGCTAAGGAGAAATTGAAGTCAGCTCGATCACGGCAGAAGAGTTATGCTGATAAGCATAGGAGGACCTTAGAGTTTGAACCTGGTGAGCATGTATTCCTAAACGTTTCTCCTTGGAAGGGTATTCGGCGATTTGGTCTGAAAGGGAAGCTTAGTCCGCGTTATATTGGCCCATTCGAGATTCTGGAAAGGATTGGTGAGGTTGCATATCGGTTAGCTTTGCCTCCACAGCTAGCTGTGCACAATGTGTTCCATGTGTCGGTGTTAAGGAGTTATAAATATCATCCGTTGCATGTGGTGCAATATCCGTTCGATAAGATTAGTGATGATCTTACTTGTGTGGAGCAAGCCGAGGCGATTTTGGATCGTCAAGAGCGGGTTATGAGGAGGAAGACATTTTCGTTTCTTAAGGTTTTGTGGAGAAACCATTCGGAGCGAGAAGCTACATGGGAGATGAAGGAGTCTATTCGAGCGGAGTATCCGCATCTCTTTGATAATTAGGTTCATTCTTTTCTTTTGATTCCGGGGACGGAATCCTTTTTAAGGGGTAGGTGATGTAATACCCGAATATTTTAATAAATAAATAACATTTTTAAAGTTTCTGTTTAAATATTTTAATTAGACTCTTATTGTGTTTGGGTTAAATTGTATTTAAGTATGTGGGCTACATTAATTGGGCCTTAATACGAATTGGATCAAATTTATATTTGTATAATATTAAAATCCTATTAGAATTAGGAGAGTTAATAAATTCTGTTTATAAATAAATAAATAACCAAAACCTAACCCTCCTCATGATGTATCTTATACGATCTGGAAAAAAAAAAAAGAAACGGAAAGGGAGCCGCAAAGGAGAACAACTTATATTTCGTTTACTCATTATTTTCAGGTAAATTTCTCCTTCAATTCATGGCTATTGTGAATGGATTTCAAAGAGAAACAGTTGAGGAAAAAAAAATTTGTATATATATAACAGTTTGGATTCCGATTTTGGACAGCTGTGAATGGGTCACCTTCTATTGGATATATATATATATATAAATTGAGTAATCAATTTTCATGAATGAATCGGAGGGTAATTAATATTATATATATATATATATATATATATATATATATAAGATTTCCTGTGAAGTTCCTGTAGGAACGGAGGGATACTATATTATTACTATTATATATTTATATATATAATTCAATTTATAATTCAGATTTTTAATAAAGAAATTTATTTGTTATAATAATTATTATGGTATTATATATAATTATTTGGAAGTTTAACTTGGGAATTTGTAGAAAAATAATAATAATAATAAAATGAGTTTATTAACGGGTTAAAGAGGAAAGAGATATTTTGCAGACATACTTATATTTATTTATTCTTTTTGTTTAGTTCGGACGGAAGAAGTTTAACAAATAAATTTTTGGAATATAATTTTGGGTATTACATTGCTTAATCCAGGTACGGATTCCGTACTCCTTCAGCGACTATTATTAAATTTAATTTGTTCGTTTTGTTTCTCGTTTCGAAATTTATTATTGTTTCGCATGATCGTTCGTTCTCAAATTCTTATGATAATTTCGTCTTGGTAGTGATACCTAGAACTCGTATTTGTACTCTTGAATTGGGTTAACATATTTAGTGTTTATTTTAATCTTTTAGAGATGTACATGTTAACGTATCTTTGGAGTTTCGTACTTATATTTGTTTCGTTGTTACATGTACATACTAGAACCCTTTGTGTTGATATTGTGTCGCATGTGTTGTGACATGATATTATTATTAGAATATACCGTAGGGTATACCTGAGCTATAACCACCTGTGAGGGTACCACAGGCATGTCATCTTGGCACGAGAGGCATGACACTTTCCGTGGCGATGTGATTAGTCCACGGCGTCTCCGTTTTGTGCTCCGGTGGGAGTTGGCCATTTGGTGTTTTGTTGTGGGAGGCGTATGGGTCGACCCTAGTTTTCTGTTCTGTTCTGTTCTGCGGAGTGGCGATGTTTGTGCCAAACACGCCTTCCGATTTTTCATACATTTGGATTCGCGGTCCAATGTGTGTGACTTGCCTGTGTGGCATTATTTGACCTTGCCTGTGTGGCAAGGTATATTTATGTTCTTTTCTGAGCTCGGTATGAAATAACCCCAGCCATTTGATTCAGCCTATTATTTCGTTGTATTAGTTTGTTCGTTACAGTTCAGTTTATTTTAATTGAGTTAGTTATCTCAGTTCTTTATTTTATATTCCATATCTGTACTGGGCATTTGGCTCATGCTGTGTTTTTCTTCCGGCAGGTAATCAGGGGGATCAAGGGCAAGTGTGATGAGAGCTCCTTTCAATCCAATGGTTTAGGAATATTCTATTTAGGCTGGACATATTGATTTCTTTGGAGTTGTAATAACTATTTCAGATTTTGGTTTGGGTCAGCTTGGCATTTATTCTAGTTTGACCTTGTTGATATTTATTAGTTTTAAATATTATTCTTTTGTGGTTTAGAGCTTTAGTATTATTTTCTGTAGTTCTGTTGTGTTTTGAGTAACCTCCCTTTCTATTTCGGGATGGGGGTGTTACAAATCACATGTACGGGTTTACATTATTTATTTAGTTTAATGTTGGAGTTTGTTTTGTATATTATTTAATTATAATTATAAAAGGAGGATATTTAGTTTGAGAAGAAGTTTAAAAAAAGAACATATATTTATTATATTTACTTTTTTATTGGTAGGAGAAGTTTAAAAATATTGGAGATTATGAGAGTGTTCTATTTTGTGAGTAGTATATTATTTAATTATAATTAAAAAAAAAGGAGATCGATTTAGTTTGAGATTAAACAAGGAATATATATTTAGGGAATTGATATTTTCACAAGGGAAATTGATATCTCCACAAGGCTCCCCTCACATGAATAGTAATGGGACTCACATGCATGTGAGTGAGGCCTTGTGGAAATATCAATTTCTCTTGTAGAAATATCAATTCCTTATATTTATTGTATTTACTGTAAAAAGACTTGAACTCTATATAAAAAGGAACATATATTTATTAAATTTATTTACCTCTTATTGGTAGAAGAAGTTTAAAAATATTAGAGACTATGAGAGTGCTCTATTTTGTGAGTAGAATTCTCTTAGTTACTACATTTATATATTATATATATTTAGTTATCACATAAACTCAATTTCTCATATAGCTGATTTTTGTAGCTCACTCCATATTTTTACATCATCTCTCTCCTCTTTTTGTCTTTTTCTTTTTTATTACTTGTGTTGGAAAAACTCCTCCAATTATAACTGTTTTTGAAAAACTAAATAAACTAGAAAATAATATCACAATAATAAACCAAACACAAGACACCAAATTTTACGTGGAAACCCCTCTAAAATTAAGAGGTAAAAACCACGGGTCGAACTCCGAACAATTTCACTATAATCAACTGTGAATACAAATATCCCTTCCAAGTTTTATAACTAAAAACTTGAAATATTAAGAAATTGAAAGAATACAAGAATACCTCAATTTGAGTGAAAACTCAAATTATCTCACCACCTAGAA
The DNA here is from genome assembly GCA_020205555.1 of Panax stipuleanatus. Classification (NCBI taxonomy): domain Eukaryota; kingdom Viridiplantae; phylum Streptophyta; class Magnoliopsida; order Apiales; family Araliaceae; genus Panax; species Panax stipuleanatus. The sequence continues at coordinate 113,516,678 of CM035119.1, read as the reverse complement.
CCTCAGAATTAATTAAAGTCTTCAAGCAATTAATTAACCCGGAAAAATGATGACAATTTGTGAATAAACTTTCACAAAAAAACCCTCTCAATTTACTCTCACTTTTTCTCTACTGAAGCACTGTCAATACAATGCTCCTTCTGAAAAATACTCACAGTTGCTATTTTGTGTGATATTCAATATGGCATGAAGAAGTCATATATATATTAATAATATGATGACTTCAATTTGGATTGGGATTGTACCCAACAGTATTCCAAGCTTCTTTATTCCTAAATCAAGTCACCTTCGAAAATTACTAAACTGCCATCCCAAATTCAATGTTACTTCTGAAAATTCAATTCCTTTCCAATTTCAGAACATACATACCAAAATAAAAAAAATTCCTATTTTAAATAGGATAATCTCATGGTTTTGGATCCCACAAACCCAACAATCTCCCCCTCCAAATCCATGAGAGGGGGCTTTCACCGTGACCCCGTCACTTGGAGTCCATCCCGACCAACTCCTTGCAAAACTCCAGTTTATCGCGAGTTACAACCTTTGTCAACATGTCTGAAGGGTTCTCGTCAGTATGAACTTTCTTTATTTTCATCAATTCCTTTTCCATCACTTCTCGAAGCCAGTGATAACGAACATCAATGTGTTTGGTACGATTATGATACGTGGCATTTTTGGTCAAGTCAATTGCACTTTGACTGTCACAATAAACCACATATTCATCCTGTGTCAAACCCAACTCTTGGAGAAACCGTTTCAACCATAACATCTCTTTGCCTGCTTCCGTAGCGGCGATGTATTCTGACTCAGTTGTAGACAAGGCAACACACTTCTGCAACTTGGACTGCCATGATACAGCTCCCCCTGCAAAAATAAATAAATACCCTGAAGTAGACTTCTTCTCTTCAGAACCTGCCATGTCTGCATCTGTAAAACCCTCCAAGACTGGACTCGAACCACCAAACCCCAAACACAAACCGGAAGTAGCTTTCAAGTATCTGAGAATCCACTTAACTGCTTCCCAATGTTCTCTACCAGGATTTGACAAATACCTGCTCACAACGCCAACTGCATAAGCAATATCTGGCTGTGTACAAACCATCGCATACATAAGACTCCCTACAGCAGAGGAGTAGGGAACTGCTGACATATCATCTCTCCCTTCCTTAGTAGAAGGACACATGCGCTTTGTCAACTTAATATGATTGGCCAGTGGTGTGCTAACTGGCTTAGCATCACCCATGTTGAACCTTGCAAGCACTCGTTCAACATACTTCTCTTGTGACAACCACAACCTTTTAGCTTTTCTGTCACGAGCAATCTTCATGCCCAAAATCTGCTTAGCTGGGCCTAAGTCCTTCATATCAAAGGACTTGAATAACTCACCTTTGAGCCTGCGAATCATATTACCATCTTGCCCAACTATCAACATATCATCTACATATAACAACAAAATAACGAAGTTATCATCCGAAAACTTTTTAACATACACACAATGATCTGCAATTGTTCTGCTGTAACCTTGATCCATCATGAATGAATCAAATTTCATGTACCACTGTCTTGGGGCTTGTTTCAGGCCGTACAAACTTTTCTTCAACCTGCAAACCAAGTGCTCTTTCCCTTTAACTTCAAATCCCTCTGGTTGCTCCATGTAGATTTCCTCCTTCAAATCACCATGAAGGAATGCAGTTTTCACATCTAGCTGCTCAAGCTCAAGATCCATACTAGCTACTAACCCCAACACTGCTCGAATAGAGTTCATTTTTACAACCGGAGAAAAAATCTCATCGAAATCAATACCATGCTTTTGAGCAAAACCCTTAACCACCAATCGAGCCTTGTATTTCACTAGTTTTTCTCCATCCTTTTTCAGCTTGAACACCCATTTATTCTTCAATGCTTTCCTGCCCTTCGGAAGTGTAGTCAGCTCATAAGTGTGATTCTTGTGCAACGAATCCATCTCATCCTCTCAGCCAATTATTCTTCTCCTTATGAGCCTTAACTTCCTGAAAAGTTTCTGGTTCTCCCTCCTCAGCAACTAAAAGATATTCAGACGAAGGATACCTGACTGATGGCACATGTTCTCTCGTAGATCTTCTTAGCTGAGGTTCTTCAATATCAAGTTGAGGGGGCTGCTCCCCCTGCTCAACACTTTCTGCATCTGATCCATTACCATCGTGCAACTCTGTATCAGTCACATCTTCATTCTGACTTTCTTCTCCAACTGTGGCATTCTGTAATGGCGAAGGAACTCCGCTGAAGTCTGGAACTTTATTTTCCCTAGGTTGTGTAACTTTATCAAAGTCCTCATAATTCTGGTGCTCATGAAACACCACGTCTCTGCTTCTGAACAATTTTCTCTGAACTGGATCCCATAACCTGTACCCAAATTCTGCATCTCCATAGCCAACAAACACACATGGAGTAGATTTGTCATCAAGCTTCGATCGTTGTTCCTTGGGAATATGTGAAAAAGCCTTGCACCCAAATACCCTCAAATAAGAATAGGACACATCCTTACCACTCCAAACTTTCTCTGGAATCTGAAAGTCCAACGGTGCTGATGGAGATCTATTAATCAGGTAGCAAGCGGTACGAACAGCTTCACTCCAGAATGACTTAGGCAGCTTAGCCATTCTCAAAATGCATCGGACTCGCTCAATAATAGTGCGGTTCATTCTCTCAGCCACACCATTATGCTGTGGGGTGCCAGGAACTGTCTGCTCATGTCGAATACCGTGTTTCACACAATATGCTGCAAACTCCTTTGAAGTGTATTCCCCTCCGTTGTCACTGCGAAGACACTTCAATAATTTTCCAGTCTCTCTTTCAACCATAGCATGGAAACTCTGAAAATGCTGGAATACCTGGTCTTTTGTTTTCAACAAAAACACCCACACCTTACGTGAAGCATCATCAATAAAAGTAACAAAATATCTATTGCCACCTAATGACTCAACCTCAATGGGACCACATACATCAGAATATACTCTCTCAAGTAACTCAGATTTTCTTTTAGAGAAACTGCTAAAAGAAACTCTATTCTGCTTACCAAACAAACAATAATCACAAGGGTTTAGTACAGTATCTTTAGCAAAAGGAATGAGGGACCTCTTTGCTAACATCTGCAACCCTTTCTCACTCATGTGCCCAAGCCTTTTATGCCACAGATTCGGTGAAGATTCATCTTCAATTGCATTCAACTCATTAGAACACACCTTCACATGAGTTTTGTATAATGAGCAACAAGCAGTACCTCTAGCGACTACCATAGTATCCTTGGTAAGCTTCCACTTTCCGCTGCCGAAGTGATTCTCATAGCCTTCCTTGTCCAAGGCCATACCAGAAATCAAGTTGAGGCGCAAATCTGGAACATGTCTCACATCCCTCAAAGTAATAGTGCAGCCTATATCTGTCTGTATGCAAACATCACCAATTCCAACAATCTTGGACTGATCAGTGTTACCCATCCTCACAAACCCAAAGTCTCCGGCTTTGTACGTGGTGAAGAATTCTCTCTTGGGAGTAGCGTGATACGAAGCACCTGTATCAATAACCCAATCAATCTTCTGATCAACAACATGTAAGCATTCTTCTTCCCCGAACGAAAGAAGCACAACATCCTCAGTAACTGTAGCTGCAGTATTCTTCTCCTCAATTTTTCCTTGCTCACCAGTTTTCTGCTTGGCTAACCAGATCTTGCAATTTCTTTTGAAGTGACCCTCCTTGTTGCAATGAAAACACCTGTATGTAGCACCTTCTCTTGTTTTTGACTTGCTCCTATGATTTCTGGAATTTTTGCTTTTACTGCGATTCAAATTTCCCTTGTGAGATCCCCTGAAGTTACTTCTACCCCTGTTCTCTGCCACAAGTGTTTGTGTCTCAAAATTCAAACCCTGCTCCTTTCGTCTTGTTTTCTCGTGGTGTATGCTGTCCTTGACCATCTGCATGGTTATCTTTCCTTCCGGAGCTGAATTGCTTAGTGACACAACCAAAGTTTCCCAACTGTTAGGCAATGAACTGAGAAGCAACAATGCCTGAATCTCATCCTCAAGATTCAACTTCGTGGTAGACAACTGGTTCACCAATCCCTGGAACTCACTCATATGCTCGGATACACTGCTACCATCTTTATACTTCAGGTTCACAATCTTTTGAATCACAAAGTTTTTATTCTGAGCATTCTTTTTCTCGTACATGGACTCTAATGTAGTCCATAGTGTATAAGCATCCGTTTCTTGCGAAATATGGTGGAACACACTTTGATCGATCCACTGTCTGATGTGACCGATCGTTTTTCTATTCATCTTTTTCCAATCAGCCTCAGTCTTGTCCACTGGCTTTTTTCCCTTAAGCTCCAGTGGATCATACAAATGCCTGCAGTAAAGGATGTCTTCCATTCTAGGCTTCCATATCGAAAAATTAGATGATGTCAATTTAATCATTGCGCCGCTTGATTCATCCATTTAATTTATCAAAGACCAACCGCGCAAAGAACCTTGCTCTTGATACCACTTTGTTAGAAAAACTCCTCCAATTATAACTGTCTTTGAAAAACTAAATAAACTAGAAAATAATATCACAATAATAAACCAAACACAAGACGCCAAATTTTACGTGGAAAACCCTCTAAAATTAAGAGGTAAAAACCACGGGTCGAACTCCGAACAATTTCACTATAATCAACTGTGAATACAAATATCCCTTCCAAGTTTTATAACTAAAAACTTGAAATATTAAGAAATTGAAAGAATACAAGAATACCTCAATTTGAGTGAAAACTCAAATTATCTCACCACCTAGAACCTCAGAATTAATTAAAGTCTTCAAGCAATTAATTAACCCGGAAAAATGATGACAATTTGTGAATAAACTTTCACAAAAAAACCCTCTCAATTTACTCTCACTTTTTCTCTACCGAAGCACTGTCAATACAATGCTCCTTCTGAAAAATACTCACAGTTGCTATTTTGTGTGATATTCAATATGGCATGAATAAGTCATATATATATTAATAATATGATGACTTCAATTTGGATTGGGATTGTACCCAACAGTATTCCAAGCTGCTTTATTCCTAAATCAAGTCACCTTCGAAAATTACTAAATTGCCATCTCAAATTCAATGTTACTTCTGAAAATTCAATTCCTTTCCAATTTCAGAACATACATACCAAAATAAAAAAAATTCCTATTTTAAATAGGATAATCTCATGGTTTTGGATCCCACAAACCCAACAACTTGTGGCCTAAAATTTTTGTTAGCTCTCTCTTTTTTAATTTCCACTATTTTTCCTTATAATTACAAAGTTATTCCATGGAGTATTTAGATTACACAAAGTTGTCGGTGAGATCTTAGCCAAATGGTTAAAACTAAGGTGGTATTGTGACATTTAGGTCCCAAGTTCAATTCTCACTTAGGTGAGTTTATTTCTTCCATTATGGAAATCTTGTTTCCTTTTTAGACGGGTCTTGTTTGTGAGTTTTTTTTTTCCTCAAGTTTGATTGGTTCTTGATTATGAAATTATATTATATTTTCCCAAAAACAAGTGAGGCTTTAAAAAAAATTACAGAAGTTCTTATAAAACAGAACAAACTAAACAATATTCATCAATCACCATAAATGCAGTTAAATAAAGAGCTAAATTTAAATATTTTGTAATTAAAAATACACAACATTACTTATTGATTGCAAAAGAGTTGGATAGGAAGGATGGATAGGAAGGAGAGAAGAAAAGAAGAGGGAAAGAGGGAGCCAGATAGGGAAGAGGGGGAGAGAGAGGATACTATGTGATTGCAATTTGGAAGATATAGTTATAGATCAAGGAGTATTGAAATTTGTATATTATTTAAATTACAATTGATCAAAAAAAATCATATCTCCAATAGAAAAAGTAGCTTTTAAAACAAAATTTACTTTTAATTCTACCTATTTTATAACAAGTTTTTTTTCTTTTTTACACGACCATATGAAACAGTCGTTTCTAAAAGGAATAAGAAAAAGGAAGATCCTTTTTATATTTAAACCACAACTAGTCATCCTTTTTATATTTAAACCACCACTAGTCATTTTATTTTTTTTTGTCAACGCTCCCACTTATACATCATATAATTTTTTTAGTAAACTTATTTATTTATTTATAATTTAATAATTTATATATCTATATACGTATAATAAGACAAAACTAAACTTTTTGGTCCTTGGTCTTTGATATGAGACTAGAATTTTACGGTTACTAAAACACTTTTAAAACCTTCCTAATTTTATTTCTTATAGAAGCCCCTTAATAATATTGATTCTCATGAGTTTAAATTAAAACACTTACGTATCATTGTTTACGTATCATTGTTAAATATATAATTAGAACTGATTATATATTTATGATATATCATATAACAAATTAGTCTCCTCCTAATTTTATTTTATTAACTATTAACAGAATACTTTTAAACCTAAAATTTAACTAAAATCAAAACACTATTAATGATCCTGAAAAACTTTAGAATAACTTATTATTTTATTATTTTAGAGTAATTTAAATTAGTATTTATAACATAAACGACATAATTATTATAATATAGATTATCAAGTGATTAATTTATAAAGAGACATAATGATAGTGTTTTATGAGTGCTTAATATTTTAGTTTTTTTAAAGAAGACAAAACACGGGTTTATTTTATAAATAACATTATTTTTAATATTTTATTTGTTTTATATATGATGTTTATAAAAAAAATGAATTCCACAAATTAACTTACTATTGGTATTAGAATGATTACAATGTTTGCTTAAACAAATAAATAAATACAAACCACATACATTTGTCTACTATAATTAATATTATATTATTTTATGAACAATTTATTATTTATAAAATTCTTTTAGCTCATTAATCATATCTTCTCAACCAAAGTTTGTAAACATTGTCATAACAATAGTAAGTTAATTTGTGAGAATTTAAAAAATATTTCATAGTCATTAAATATAAAATGAATAAGAAATTAAAATTTTAAAAATAAACCCGTGATTAGCACTTGGTTTTTTAGTATTTGGTATGAGCTTAGAATTTAACTACAACTAAAATACTTTTTAAAGTATCCCAAAATTTATTTTAAAACAATCTAAATAACTACTAATAAAACTCAAACTTAATAGAACTCATTTATATATGTTCAGTTTGGTTGATTCCTGTAACTGTCCCCCAAAAGAATATGATCATGGCGTAACATTATAATATTTTAATAATAAATAATAAAATAAAACTAAATTATATACAAACTTTTTATGGTCCTACAAACTTTAATGTTAACTTATTATTCTACAATAATTTTATTCTATAGTTCTTTAATTACTTAGTCATACAATAAATTTTACCTTTAAAAATATGTTTAGAATTTTACTTTACTCAACTTTATACTCTAAATAACTAAATATTAAAAATATAAGGAAAATATTATGATTACATAATAACTAATATATGAGACATTTAGTTAATTAATGTTAAAAATAATTATAACTTATATATTGTGATTTAACTTTAGTTAATTTTTAAAACTAAAAGTCATAATAGTAACTTATTATTCTACAACAATTTTATTCCTAAATAACTATATAATAAAAATATAAAAAAAATATTATGAGAAAATAATAATTAATATTAAAAAGTGTAATATATATTACAAAATATATTAATGATTAAACTTTAATTACTTATTTTATTTCAAATAGGAGATCTTTGGTTAATCAATGTTAGAAAAAAAAACTCACTTATATATAGTTATTAAAATTTAAGTTACCATTAAAAATAAAAAACCATGATGATAACTTATTAATGTACAACAATTTTATGTTAAAAGATTGAAAATTAAAACTAAATATTAAATTTAAAAACTAAATAAATTGAATATTAAATTAAAAACAACAAAAAATAAACATATCACTAACATTGAATTGCAAACCTTTGATAATTATTTATTTGAGCAAAGTTTGTTGTCATGTTATAATAAGTTAAATTAAAATTCAGAAAAAAAATATTATAATCATTACATATATAAAATAAATAAGAAATTAAAAATAATTTATTTAAAAAATAAACCCGTGCAAAGCACGGGGCACTTAGCTAAGTTAACATAATAAACCATTCTCCATAACCCCGTGCCAAGCAAGGAATTGATGAGCTTGTTTTAATTTTATGTTTAAATAAATCCTTTTGTGTATTAAAGTAAGAACCGGACACATGCCCAAGGACCAACTATGAGCGAAAGAGAGGTGTAAGACTTCCTGCACCGACCAACGGGTTTGGGACTGAGACGGGCCCGGGAAACGGCTCTGCTGAGGGAGGGTGACTAAACATGGTTACCAAAAAAGTGGATAAAAAGATAATGTGTCAAAAACTCAAAATATAATTAGTTAATGATCCACCATACTTATAGCCAATCAATCACACGCGCACGCATCATTTTATATCTAATTTTGGTACCAACTTTTTCGTTTGCAAAACATTATTGCAGCAGAGGTAGGGTGGTCCAACAGCTGGCCGTGGTTGTAAAACATAGCAAAATAGGGAACATGGTGCTTCCAAAAGCCAGCCTGTTGAATACTGGAGGCAGAGTCTATACCCTCCTATGGAGAGTTGGCTCATCCGTAAAAACCACCATTAAAAGCTACTACCATCTTTTTATGTGAACTATAAAGAAAATTATGCAATGTTCACGTCGTAAGCATGGACATAAAAGTATTGGAAATAGTTGACTTCAAAGGCAAATCATTTGTGCTACTACATGGAGCATAGTGAATTGGTATTTTGTTGAATAAGGTAAAGAAAAAAGGCAAAAGACTGCTTGTGAACTGTACAACGCATTGTCTCCTCCGGCTGGTGCAGAGAGTTTTATACATCTATTTCTCTCGCAAAAGAACCTGGTCAGCATTTCCAATGTCGCATAACTAGTCTCTATCTGGTATATGCTCGTAATCGCCATTTTCTGGAGATTCGTGTGCTCCAGGTCCCATTCTTCCTGAAAAACAAGTGTCATGTTACGAGTCTCTTTCTCGAGTAATTCTATGAGCACAAACTAAGCACAAACTATGAGAAGCAGCAGTGTGTGGGTCCTACCATTTAAATTATTGATAAGGCTTAGTAACCTTTCACATTATTTTTTTACTATCAACACAAGGGGTAGTAGTGTTTGTGCACAATTGTTGTGCACATAGTATTTCTTATTTCTCTTTGTCACGTGCCCCGTCTATTTCCCAAAATAAATTAGAAAAAGAACAAAAGAAAAAGGAAAAAAAGTGAACGAGGTATACGTAAAGTATACATCTTTACGACCTAATTAAAGAAAGCATATTACCTGAAAAGTCATAACCAGCATTGCTTCTTGTATCAGTGCCACTCCAATCATTCGACCGTGGAGGTGTCATCTGCATGCCCCTAGGTTGAATCATGAATTGACTGAAGCCAGCACTTGAAACTGGAACCGCACCAACTGCTGATGGCAATTTGTTTGCCAAAGTGTCGGCTTTTACATCGACAACTATATCCTTTTTGGTGTCAATTAGAAACGCACCGACAATCACCTGTGGACCATACTGAGAGTCAAATACAAAGAGGAAACAAATATATTTTTTAAGAATAATGCTAGAGACACAACTTATTCTACAACTATTTTACAATTTGCTGATGTGGCATACTCCACCTCAGCATTTATGTGGGGTCGAAGACTACATTGAAACAATTTGTTCATCAATATGTTGAGGTGAAGTATGCCATATCAGTAAATTATAAAATAGTTGTATGCCACATTGAAGCAATATGTGGGGCCGAAGACTACATTGAAGCAATTTGTTCAACAATATGCTTAAATGAAGTATGTCACATCAGTAAATTGTAAAATAATGTAGAATAAGTTGTGTCTCTAGCATTACTCATTTTTTAAACATTTAGTTGCTAAAAGCCATCTACGAAACCATCTTCGATCACCAAATGTGAAGCATTTATTGAGGCTTTTGATTAGCATCAAGATACCTATACATAGCGAGAAACCACTGAAAACGATAGTCCTTTCTGATCTCTCCTTTTTTTCTCCCAAATCCGTAGAAAAAATAACAAATAAATAAAAAACATAAATATGCAGAAGCACACATTATAACATATAAAATGCTACCTGAATTGGTCCTGCAGCTGTCAGGGGTCCACCAACTCCCCCCCCAATGATTTGGCCATCCGTACAAGAAAGACATACACTGAGCCCGCCAGTTCTCCCTCCCAGCTCAGTACGCACATAAGATCCAGAAAGTGAAATGATGTCAAAGCGTCCCTGATACCAGAATAACTATTTAGAAATTTCCAATTATACAGAAAACAAGTTCACTTTGCAGTAAGAGGATTAACATTACAATCTTAAACGCAGCAGATAACATAATAATTTGGGAATGATGTAGACCTCTTGATAAGATTTCTCCACCATTCTATTTTATCATAACTTTAATTTTATTTATTCAGTTTCTTTAATATCTAATACTTGACGACACTCGGGCAGCATGTGATAATCTACTGATCATCCATTTTCCAAAGAGTTTGGCCAATGCAACACGATGCGTTGTCTTGTTTTGAACAACTTTTTTTAAAAAATATTTATTGTCAAGTTGGGTGAGGGGGTGAGGGGAACATAGAACCTAACCTCAACTTTACAAAAACTGGGCCCCTTCTAAGGCTGTGAAAGAAGGCCCTTATGGGCTATAAGACCCTGACAAGTTTGAGCCCTAAATCTCACTATTAGGGGATGAGAGGGATACCACTATCGTTTTGAATATTCAAATATGACCATCACGAAAAGAAAAAAAATAACTATAATAATTGAAAACTAAAAAATGATATAATTAATTTTAGAATAGAGTAAAAGAGTATTTACCACTAAAAACTTTAAATATTACCCAAGCACATGTTTTTACCTTTAAATAAAATCTAAAAGAGTATTTACCACTAAAAACTTTAAATATTACCCAAACACATGTTTTAACCTTTTCTCTCTCTCTTTTGACCAACATTCCATTGGATCAAGGGCGTAGCCAGAAACTTGAGTGGGAGGGGGCGAAACCTTTATAAATTTGTTTACTGTCAAAGTGGTACTCGATGCTCTTTGAGATCACAAAATTCATCTATGATTAAGTTAGTAGTAAATTTCTCTACAATCTTGTAGAACAGGATCAATATATCTGTGAGAAAATCATCATACATCTTAGTCCGAAGTCTATTTTTGACAATTTTCATTGCTAAAAATACTTGTCCCATAGTTACAGTCGAAACTATAAGAGTAAGGATGAGATTAACCAACTTGTAAACAAGGGTGTAAATTTTGAATTTTCTACTATTCATCAACCAATGAGATAGACTAGAAAACAATGTTAACTCCTTAAGGATTTCGAAATATATCAAGCTTTTACAATTTTCTGTACTGCAAAAAAAAATTGATAAAAAAAAGTAAACAAATTAGGGCCTACCTTTGGAAAAGGAGGGGCGATTTGGGGAAAGAGATGTTATAAATGAAGCTTTTCATTTTAATCTTATTTAATTGACTCGAAAATTACATTGGGCTTTGATATGTACTGAAACACGAAAATCAATTTTATATGTTATTTTGGGTCTATTATTAGTTTATACTCTCAAAATATGAGCCCACTATTCTAAAAAGGATTTACAAAATGGGAACGGCAAATCTAAACTACTGACAAAATACACAAGTACTATAATATACTAGGAAAAAAAAATTAAAAGGGGGCCTTGGCCCCCTCAGGTCCCAACATAACACCATCGCATTGGACAGTTTGGACTAGGCATAAGCTTTTAGGAGGGTCACTTTAACAAGTAGTTTCATATTCATAAAGCTTCAAGCAAAGTATTCATGTGAAGAGAACCAAAATTCAGTTGTTCATCAAGTCTCTAAAGAGATGCTATTGTCTTAACATTATAAGCAATACAAGCATACTACAATTAGAAGAGTGTTGTATCTCAACATTCAAATAATTTTTTACCAGTTTTGGATATTTCCTATGTTACATGGACTCGGATGTAGTATTCGGTTGGATACAGTATTTTGAAGAGTCCAACACGAATACTCCTCAATATTGCTAATTTTTTTCACTAAAATGAAATGTCCAGTGACATACCCTTGCCCGTGTTGAGTGTCAGACATGGCTTATCTTAGGGCAAAGTGAAGAGTCCGTGTAACATAGGATATTTCAAGAAGTTTCAGACATGTTCCCAACAGGCCGAACAGTGGTTGTAATATAATATGTCCACTATCTGTCTGAAAGTATGCTACGGATTTGCCATTTTTCTGAAAGTCTTTTTATGCAGGAGCAGCGTCCATTAATATAACCACATTTTATCTCAAATCATTTATTACTTTATACCTCATATGTAATGCTGCCTCCAGATGTGGCTGGCTGGCGTAAAGACGCATTAGAGATCGAACCAGATGCAGAGAGAATACAAATTTCACGCTTGCTCTGCTGCATGAACAGCATGATTTTCTGTCCCACATCCTACAGAAAGCAAACAAGTAATTGATTAAAAGACGGCGTGAAAACATTATATTTCTAGGATAGAATCAAAATGGACAAAGTAGGAATAAAAATCAGTACTTTTGTTAAACTCAATAACATAGAATTTCATAAACCACTTTATAAACTACATCTGCAATTTACCAGCAGTCAAAAGTAGAAATAGCTTTTAGCCCAAAGTTCGAACTTAGAAACAGCTATTCAATCTATTCCTATTTTAAAGGAAGTGTATGGAATTTGAAAAGCAGCTAAATGCTGAAATAGCTTTTAGTAAAAACTTCATATCAGAAACTGCTATTTGAAATCCATACACTTCCTTTAAAAAATAATTTACAAAAAAATGAATAAGGAAAGAAAATATTGGACTAAGTTGAAGAAATAAATTAGGGTACCTAATACTCCATATGTTTCATAGTGTCACTTTTTTTAGTTTTTTGCCTCACATTAAGATGTGCCAAAAACACATTTATACATTATACTTTTCAATAACATTCAATTTAGTTGAAACATATTATACAAATATACTAAGAATATATAATTTTATTTGAAATCTAACATATACATATGTAATAAACATGTACTTGTCAAAAAAAGTTGTAATCGGCACATCTATAAAAAACTAAAAAAGTGAAATTTATGATGAAATGGGATGATTAGTACATTATCATGGGTTATCATGCACAAATATTAAGAAAACATTAGATGAAATAACACCAACTCATATCCAAGCACTGGAATATGATCCCATCAAAATGATCCATGATAAAACAGTCCAGCAAAAGAGTTCAAGGATCAGCAATAAATGTTTGAATAGCTCAAACGATATACCTAGCCCTAGTTTTTTTTAAGAAAACTCTAGGTTTTCTAGAAGAAAAAAAATCTTAGCAACTAAATCCAGTATAAAGTGATTAAGAAGGATGTTGGAAAACCCAAAGGTTCATTCTATACAACTGCTAAAATGAGTTGTTCAAAGTTATGAGCATGTAGCGTGACCATTACACAGCCAAACATGGTTCAAAGTCGCAGTAGCGGCCTCGGAAGGTTTTTTTTAACTCGTAATAAGTATCGGTTTTAGTATCGGGCAATACGCATCGTTACGCTCATTAAGACCTTCAAAAAAATTTAAAAAATTATGTAAAAAATTAGTCGTAATAGCAACAAGATGGATCAATTAGATAAACACAAAAACACCATTTAGTATACATAGCATTGTCCAAATGATAATACAAACATCTCGCATGCTTGTCTAATACTATATTGCATAATAATTGAACAATAGGATTTTAAGACACTCTAAAACGTAAATAAACATAATAAAAGAATTTCAATAATTTTAAATCAATACTTCTCCTATTCCTGCACTCCATTATCATCATCTTCTTGTTCCTTGATACTACCTCCGTCCCATAATAAGTGTTTTTTTAGCTTAAATCACACAAACCAATACACAAGCTACAATGACAAAAATACCCTTAATCTATTTTCTTTGTTTTGTTTGAGACTTTTTTATTGCCTTTTGGTCTCTCTTTCTCTTTCTTCAACCTTTCAACTTCCCAATAAATATGCAATAAATACCACTGGTTGCATAAGGGCACATATGGGAAAATATTGTAAAAATTGTATTGGAATTCTAACACATCACTTATTTTGAAAAAAAATATTAAGCCTAAAAAAGCACTTATTGTGGGACAGAGGTAGTAATAAATAGTTATACTAATGTACATTTACATTTTCATATATGAATATTTATTATTATTATTTGATAACTTAATATGTAAATATACATATTTTATTTAGTTATTTATTAGTATTATTATTATTCATATTACACCCTCAGTCCACAAAAAGAGTCCTATTTTTTCTATTATTACTGTTATTATTATTCCCTCTATTACACTGTTATTTCGCTTTTTTTTCTCCGTTGTGCCGTTATTTCTCCTTGATACCTCGTTATTTTTCTCCGCTATGCCGTTATATTATCCATTACGCTGTTATTTCACTTCGTTACGCTGAAATTTCGACTACACATGACCTTTACATTGATAATGCTTGAAATTACAATTCATGTCTCATTATCAGAGCGATGATTATAGAAACCAAACCGATACATCGATATTTCGGCGTCACAACCGCTTCTTTGAACCATGCAGCCAACAATAAACACCTAAACATAAAGAGTTAAAAGAACTAAACTAATGTTACCTAAATCGTGGTTCGATGTGGTACATGTAACAAAATCGAGAATGAAAAATATCACTTTTCGTGGTACAAAGTACGGCAAGGGGAAGCGTAGAGTCACAACAAGAGCATTTGAACGAGATTTAGAAAACGACCCACAAGGTGCACATTTGGCTACATTAATTAACATTCCCTAGAATTTTCTTTGATATATTAGTATTTCTAATAGTGTTCTAGATTTACTCATGATTATTATACTTTGTAAATATCCTTGATATTATAGAGGATGAGTCTAAACAGTCCATCCTAATCTACCATTAGACCTATATTTAGTCATTGGCTATATAAGAGGATGCTTATTTGTGAAATTGTAATCATGCTTGTGTAACAAAAGTTTAAGTAAATAAATATAGAGAAAAAGTTTTGGATCGCTATATTTGATGTTCCGGAACAAAAAATGTACCAAATGTTCATACGCAATTCTCTACCATGTCACTATTTGGTTTGTCTCCTAGAAATCATAAACTAAACAAAATAACACACAGCACATGAGAAAAATTTCTCTTTCCCTAACTACTGGAAAGAATAATTGTAATTTACTAAAATAATTTAGACAGTAATATATGCCCAATGTACTAAGATCATACAAGTAAATCTACTTGAAATATTAAACTTTAAATTTAACAACATAAATTCTCAGGCATTATTCATGCAATATTTCTAGATTTCTTGCCAATAAGTGCATCAATGAGACAACTTCATCCGCAAGAAGGAGAAAGATTAATTCTATTAATACTGAGTTTAAGTGAAATAAGGAGACTATGCCATAAACTATCCATACAAAAAAAGCCGCACAAAGTATGAATGAAACATACAATAATTGTATTCATAGTCCAGTGTGAAAGGAATAGTCTTACGAGCGCTGCTAAAGTTATGAGCCCGCTATTATCTAATTACAACATTTTCTTTCGATCAAATTTATGACGACAATAAGTTATAGGAAATAGTGAAACAACTAGAATAAACATAAATTCGTGTCATGTCAGGATGAGTATAAAAGCTTAGAGACGGTAGATCTTATCTTTGGTGAGGATGACATGCATATCATCATCACAAGCTCAAAATAACGGACTGTCTTATACCTAGTAATATGAATACGAACACATGTTCCTGGATGAAATTGTAAAACTTTTAAATAGATAATTGGGATCATATAATTTATTAAAATCCAACAATTTATCAAGTTAAAGAACTCTTTTTTGGCAAATAATTTTGCCAACAGAAAAGTATATGATTATTAGAATGGTCATATTCAAGCATACTTCTCCAGCAGCCACGGTAATAATATGAGGTGTGAAACCTTGCCCTGCACTGCCTGCATTAACCAAGTAGAAAAAGTAACAGTAAGAAAGTATTGCTATATGGTCCACTAACCCAATAAAACTATAAATTGAAATCAGCAATTATTCGAACTAAAACTCAAAAAATAAAAAACCTTAAAGGATAAACTTGCATCATTTAACAACATAATATTGTAAACGAATTGTACTTTAAAAAATAAAACATAATTGAAAGAAGAACATTTCAAATGTCGATACATGGAGAACATAGCTTCAGATGTCGATTCATGGAGAAAATAGCTTTAAAACTTTCAAATGCTGTATAGTGCTTCAGATGTTAAATCAGAACAGCTTGAAATGACCACAAAGATATGTCAACGTCATATAACTAGAGAAGACAGAAAATTATACATTTTATTGTACATTTTAACGGCCAACTACCAAAAGAACATTATCTATTTATACAAAGCTATATATGTTACCACCCACAGCGTTTCTCCAAGCTACTACCATCTACAGACTGCAATTTGTGCCGGGCAAAGCAAATGTAGTGAAAAAGTTCCAGTTCAGGTTTACAGAATCCTTTGTACAGTAAGCATGATGATCCCCATTTGAAGTAAGAAAGAAGAATATACAATATTCTATTTAACAAGTAATAAGCAGCAATTTTACAGAGTTTGAAGGCGACACTACCAACAAAGTTTTTCTACAGAGTGATTGACTTCTTTAAAAACGTATTACATACAGATTCATACAACATAAGTTTTTCAGAAGCTAGAATGGTTCAATTATTAAATAAATGAGCATAGTTGTCCAATACTAGAGAACGAGATCCCTATGGTCTATGCATGCATTGGTTAAAAATTGAATACACGTGTTTTGCTGAAAGAAAAGGCCTCAATAGTGGGGACTTCTTAGAAAAACATACATTAGGATAGATGAGGAAATAACTGCGCTTAAGAATAAAGTTCAAGAAGAGCTATTTATATTTTATAATTTTTAATTCTTAAATTATGTAAGAACAATAAAAAGGAACACAAGAATAAAATGGAGATGCCAGCAACGTAAATGTTGCTTTTTGGTTCTTACAAAAGACATCAGTGAGAGGGGTGGGGAGAGAGGAAGAAGAAAATTTGTGACAAAATGATGGAAGATATGGAAAATTACAATTCTCTTACTTTTCAGATATGTTTTTCCCCAATCCCTAGCAGCAAGAACTATTAACTGGCGGTTATAAATTATAAAAGCACAAACAAAATTACTAAACCTCTTTGAACCTGATAACAGACTAGAACACCAAAGTTCCTTCTGAAACCCCTGAATACACTTCACATTGTGCAAGAAACTTACAAGAGAATTCAGCGCAATTGCTCCTAAATAGGATAATATTCAGATTACAACAATAAACGATATTGTTACAAATAAAACTCAACAAAGCCTTCCATTCACGTCCCACTCGAGGATCTCTCAAAGCCCCAAAGTATTAGTAAATTATGTATGGTCAATTTAAATTGCATGAATCCCTGAAGTTTGTATAAGTCGTCCCACAGCTTGTATAAGACTTCACTAAGAAAGAAAGAAAAAATAGAAAAAGATGCAATGCCTTTTTCCAAGTGAATAAATACTCTCAATCACAAGAAAAAGTAACGAAACCAAGTGCATAAGAGAAAGAAGGAGTTTGAAGAGTAAATATTAACTAAAATTTGATAGTTAATATAAATGACAAGAAAGGTAAGTACAATCCATCCCATTTATCTGGAATTCAAAGAGAATTTTTTTTAATATGATCCTTTTAAAGATAAAAGTAACTCTTTCAAATATAAGTGCATATCCTTTATTTTAATATAATTCTTTCAAATTATTCTCTGGTATTTAAAGTGCATTTTAAATAATCTATAAATTTTTTATCAGCCAATTTAAATAATAAACATATGAAAACTATACTCCCTCCGTCCCATTTAGATTTTCTGCCAATTAAAATTTCCGTCATTTCAAGAACAAACAAGAATGGCATAAAAACAAAAGAAGATACATATTACTTCATGGACAGAATGTCCATAATTGAATAAATTAAAAGTTTATATATATATATACACACACACACACGTATGTATGTGTGTATGTATGTATGTGTGTGTGTGTGTGTGTGTGTATGTATAGGTGATTAGATGAGAACCCAAACCCTTCATGGACCTGACAAATTGAAAATTTAGGGGAAGAACTGTAACGCTATTAGTTGTACAATCGAAACTTCAAAGGTGACCTTGTATTTGGAGTTCCGAAAAAAGGAATAAATGACATCTAAATGGGATGTCTAAATTTTATGCCGCTTAATTTCATTTTGAAACAACACGTAAAAATTGGAGAAGGTAGTGTATCTATTAAGTTACCTTTGGTAGTACAGTACACCACTACATTAGGCTTAGAAAAGATTGTTTAAGTAGATTCTAATATTGGTTGATTCTTTGTTGTTCCTATTTGTTTGGTATCCTTTCTTTTCCTCAGTAATTTCATCTATTATTAAGCAGTATTTGTCCCTTTCAGCTGTAAGTAAAAAGTCTATTATGGAAAATCCATCCCAAGTTTTTGTACCATGCGTTGATTATGCTATTTACTTGTGTCAAAAATGTAGCTGTGCTGGGTTCACTGTCACTGTTTTACCTTTAGCAGGTCTGTTTAACAGTCTTCTCATTGATCCCTGTTGGTCAGTTGGTTCTACTCCTGCTGGCTTTGGGTTTCTTGCATCTTATAGTGATGCATTCTAGCTTTGGTTATAGATGTATTTATGTCTGTGGTTTCTTTCGTATTCATTATGTTCCTTTTGTTGATGCTTTTTTGCTTTATTCCAGGGCTTGCCCTTGGAACCCCCTGGGCAATGTCCCTAGTAAGCTTTATATTTTTTTTCGGTTCTTTCTTGCTGAACTTACTTGCCAACAAAAAAAAATGCAAGTGCTGAGAGGTTTCTATTAAATTATGACTGCACATTGGAGCGGATCTAAGTAAGGGGCAGGGGGCAATTGACCTCACTAATTTTTCAGGGATCAAAGAGAGGGTAAAATTTTAGTGTTTAATAAAAAAATTAAAATTTAGATTAAAAAATACTATCTCAGTTCCAAATTAAAGATACATTTTGACTTTTTAAAGTCAATTCGCGAAATCCTAAAATTCAAAATTGATATGAAGTTATTTAGTTTTAATACAACAAAAACAAATATAACAATTGTAAACTAAATATAAAGCATTACTAATTATTATCTTTGTTGTTTTCAAAACTTGAACTTACTTATATCAATTTGAATTTTAAGATTTCGCAAATTGACTTTAAAAAATCAAAATGTATATCTAAGTTTGGAATGGAGGTAGTATTAAATTCTTCAAAGTTCATATCCTATACTATCTTGATCATTACAATACTTTTTATTTCTCTGTTTCTCGTCCAACGGCTTGGCCTAATTCTTCTCACTAGTTCGACTTTTGAGAAAAATTGATATGTTGTATTTTTTTATTTATAATTTCACATATTTAGCAATTGCTTTAAGATTTTTTGTAATTACTTACGTTTTTTTTTTATAATTGCGTGTGGATTTTTGTAACTAATAAAAATGAGACTATCATACAACAATTTTAAGTAATTAAGTCTCGAAAAATGTTACTATAAATAATATTTGGACATTATTTAGTTTTGTAATTTATTTTACTATATTTTTTTTTGCAGGAATTTGTTTATTTCAAATTTGACCCCACTGACCTAAAAGGCTAGATCCGCCCCTGACTGCACACAAGTTTAATACAGGATTCTTGTATTCCGTACACACGCACACAAAGACTGATGCTCCATTTATCTCATGTTATTATTCTCTTTCTTACTCTCCTTTTGCATCACTTTATATTCCATCATTGCCACCATTGACTTAGTTAACTAGAACACCAGGTACCAAACAAGGACAGCATAACACATGCAAATTCAAGTCATAAAGTAACTAGGTGAGTAATAATCAATATAGACAAATAAATAGAAGGTTTAACACACAATCTTTCTTAATTATTGAAGATACATGCCGAACTGATATTAAATTTAAGGAATTTAGCACATCACCAGATGAAAAAGCACAAGGAAATGTTTAACGAATATGTAAGCAACAAAGTTGATGAACAGAAACTACTAAATAAAAACTAATGACAAGGCTATATGAAAATGTTTCATGTTATCCAAAGATACAGTTGCACCAAAAATTATCTTCAGATCAATATGAGGTTAAAGAAACTCACCACCCAAACACTAAATTAAAATTATCAAAGGGTTTGCAAATTATGCTTTGTAATTGTTATATGTAATTAAAAAATCCCCAAAAAGAAAGCACTAAACTCAATGCACTCTAATAGCAAAGACTAATGTTGCATTTGATTTATGGGTTTAAAATGAATTGACGTGGATTTTATAATAGAATATAAGCTAGATTAGCATGAAACAACTTGATGTTAAATAGATAGAATAATACCAACATATGTATACTACCACTCTTCTTGAATGGGTAATACTACATGCACCTGAAGAAATCCCAGAAAAATAACAAGCAACCTTTATTACACAATTGTAGAGGAAAACGTTGCACATGTCGAAACAAAACAAATTCAACAAATACAACATTTTCCTATAGGATTGTGTAGGTAAAAAGTTCCATCGGTGCTATTTTCGGTGCCTATATCTTTGTTGTTCTATAATATTTTACAATCCCCTTCATCAAATTCACATAATTTTCAACTGTAGCCTAAGAGAGGAGACCCATTGCGCTTTCTAATCGTTACATGCAAAACACAAAACAACTCCAAAATGGCAATAAAATCCAATTCAATTAACAATTCCAGAAAAAGAAGAGTAAAGGAAAGCTTTGACTAGGACCCACCAAGAGCAGCCAGTTGTGATTTCTTAGTAGAAGAAGAGGAAGCGCCGCCGGCTAATGATTGGCCCTTCTTCATCGAGGTCGACGCCGTAGAGGCCGCCGAAGACAGTCTCTTTGCCGCCGCCGCTTGCTCCGGCGTGCCGTACTTTCTAGGTCTCCCTCTCTTCCTCCGTACGGCCTCTAACGGCGACGAGACCGCCGCCGGGGGAACAGAATGAGGGTATACCATGTGGGGAGTATTGGGTAAAATTCCATTGGTGGGTGAAGCGGCGGTGGTGAGATTATGTTGCGGTGGCTGTTGTTGTGGTTGTGGTTGTGGTTGCTGCTGGGGCTGTGGCTGGTGGTGGTAGTAAGAGCTCAGTCCACTTTCGTTCGGCTCCATTAGATTGTGAGGGATAGGAGATTTTCTTCTTTTTTTTTCTCTTTTTTTTTTACTTTTCTGATTTTTGGATTGATTTTTTCTTCTTTTCTTCTTTTCTTTTTTTCTTTTTCCTTTTTTCCTTTCTTTTATTTATGGCTAAAATACAATACTAACCCTTCAATTTGTATCTTTTTTACAAACCTCTTTATAAAAAAAAATATTTGCATAACTCTCCCTCCGAGTTGTATAAATATAAAAAGTGACCCTATTAACTTCTAGTCAAAAAAACAAAGGAAGAAACATAGTCAATCCCTCCTGGCTCAATAGTAAAAAAAAATTACTCATAAGTCATGGGTGTCATGGGTGCACGAGATCTTAAGATTCATTCTTGTGGAAGATAATAATATTAAATTTCAATCGAATATAGCAAAAAATATATATTTAGAGTATAAACGAAAAATAAATTTAAATAAATAAATAAATAAATTTTTTGTAGCCTTAGTTTGCTACTACCATTGAGGAGAGAGAAACGGAGTTTATTAATAGTATCTTCAAACACAACTTGACAAAAAAGTCACTAGCTTGTACCATTGATGTGTAAAAAAAAGTCACTAGCTTGTATTTTGATCCTTTATTTTTATTGGTTTATATATTTAGTTCCTTGCACTTTATTTCGCACTGATATAAGAATTGAAAAAAAAAAATACTCCAATATAATTATATAACATAAGAAAGTAGGAAAATGAAAAAGAAATAAAAATGTCAACAAACCTCTTACAACTTCGAAAATAAGTAAAAATAACAAACTATTGGTTTTTGTAAAAAAAGAAAATTATTTATAAATGAAAGGACGGTACAATATTCTATGTCAAAGTTGATGGTGCAAGAGAATTCACACGTGTTTCAAGTAAGTTATTGTTCAAACAAAATAATTGATATGTACTTTCTTAATGAGAAAAATCAGAAATTGCTTTTGTTAGGAGTAGTTCTTATAAATTGATTAAGATAGTACTCCCTTCCTTTCAAATTATACGATTATTATTAATTTTTTAAAAATTAATTTTTAAATTTTTAAATTTAAAATTTGACATAATTCATTTAAATTTTGAAAACAATAAAATTTATAACTACTAGTACTTTTTAACTAATTTATAATATTCATTATTCATAGTTATATTGACATCGGCTAAATGAATTCATATTTATTTTAAGTTTAAAAATATTTAAAATTAATTTTTAAATAATTAATATTAATCTTATAATTTAAAATGAAGGTAGCACAATGTATCAGATATATGGTCTATGAAATAAAGGTAAATAACAATTGTATCCCGTACAAACTTTACATGACACCAATGTTGCGTACCTTTAGGGGGTGTTTGTTACATATTAGGATAGATACATGTCTAAATATAAATTATTTAGGGGTTGTTTAATTAGCACTGAATCGCTGAATAGCTGATCGATTCAGTCATTTAGTGTATTTGTTTTAAAAAAAAATTATTTGAATTAGTGAATCGGTCAGCCATTTAGACGATTTGGGCTGAATAGTTTAGCGTCATTTTTTTGGCTAAATAGGTTGCTGAATAATTTTTTTTTTACAATATTAACTATTATATTAAGTAATATTAAATAAATTTACAATAATTTTAAATTTTTTTAGAGGGGTAAAATAATAAAATATGTTATTCAGATGTTTCAGACATATCAATTATCAAATAACTTTTTTTATTCAAATTCAGATTCATTCAGTTTTTATTAAGCATCCTTTTAGTATTTGATTAGTGATTACTGGTAATAGAAAATGGTCATATTATGTTATTTCTGTTTGGTAGAAGATATGTGATTATTGATAATTGTTATTATGAGTGTTTGGTACGAATTCAAGATTATTAGGTATATTTTTTCTAATATTGATATTTTACTAAAATATCATTGTATTAATTTTAGTTGAATAATTCACTTATATGGTTATTGTCAAATGTAACTATCAACAATCATCAAAGTACTATCAAACTAATTAATTTAATATTACTTAGTAAATCGTATTATAATTTTTAATATGTTTATAAACTAACAATTCATGATTTATTCAATTATTAAGCACAAAATTTTTAAGTATGTCATTAATAATACATTAAACTTATAATAATAAATAACAAATAACACCACATACTTTGTATGGACAGTGAGTTATATTAGTTAAACCAAACACGTCGACAAACAAAAAAACACAAAAAACTAAAAAATAAATATAAATTATGTGACTAATAAAGATATTTATGATCTAATTATTAAATATAACGAATACTTTTGTCTAAAATAAAAAATTAAGATGACTACTATGTGGTAATCTCATATTATCACCTATTTTTTTATCAACTTATTACTGAAAATTTGACACTTTATCGAATATTTAATTACTAAAAATATAAAATTATTAATATAATAAATATGATCAATTATATTACCGGATATTTAAGATGATCACTTTCGATAACATGTAACAAGCGCGCCGTTAAGCATTGATTATATAAGTCAGAAAACTCTACCAAACACTTCCATCTATCTATCAATATTTATACTACGATTAAAAACACAATTTGATTCGTCCTCGGTTCTATCAAATTAATAACAAAACTAGTAATATAATTTTATATTAAAATAATTAAATTAATAATATTAAATTTAAATTTGCAACAATTTAATAATTTATTGTAAGAAATTGAAAACAAAAAAATTGATTAATTGCATTGGTTCAATTTTAGGTAAGAAACTGATATTTCCACATGATTTTATGATATTTTCACATTAAAATCGTCGCTATAAATTCTATAACGATGGTTTTTATCGTCGCTATACATCTATAACGACAATTTTTATGTATAAATATCAAAAAATTATGTGAAAATATCAATTTCCTTTTAGGTATTATGTGAATAATTGCAATGATTAGCTTCAATTGGTGCAACTCATTAGATCTAATTTAGCTTCAACGTGTCACTTCAAAAATGCATCAAACATTTTAATGATTATTTATGACATGGTTAATCACATTAAATCTACCCAACTAATGTTATTTAATAAGAATAATTATTTATAATATAATCAATCACATTAGATCTACCCAACTATTGTTATGATGACATATCATTTGAGACATTTTTTGATAATTTTTTTTTGGAACTCCTAGCATTACCCATCTATCAATTTCAAATTCATACTTTCAAATTCAAGTATGAGTATATTTTCTTATCTAATCTCCTATATTTTCGTACTCTTGTACTGGCGAGATCAAAATGTCGATGATAATTCTTCATTGATTCAAAGCCAAGTTACATACACATTTGGTGCAATTGTGCAAATCACAGAGACATTTGGTGCAATTGTGTAAATCACATATATCGGTGCAATTGTTCAAATCACACGTATCCTTTTGCTTCGTGGTGGGGCAAATATTGTTTTAAAGATACCGATCGGCTGCTTAGAGACATCCCTTTAGCTCGTCTTAGAGAATGGAATTAGGAATTCTATTTTCGTCTTATTGCACATCTGTTCAATCTGGAGTTCCCTCTCAACCTATTAGTGAAATTCGATTTTCTTGCCATTTTTATAAATTTACACCAACACCCCCTCTATTACACAATAGAAGTCCTGTTTCTAAATTTTTTGATTTCTAAAATTAGACTCATTTTCTTTTGATTATAATATAAATCGACACAGTATCCTCAAGTTATTATCACAATTTCATTATGACTACAAACTAAATGCTCAATAAAAATTCAAGGATAAACACGAAACAAAAATATAATGACCCGGGTTCAATCTCGATTCTAGAACAAATCTTGTGTCAAATCTCAAGTCCAATTCGAATCAAATCCATCAAAGCAACTAAGATGAAGCTGAAGGGATCAACTCGTGTCAAATCAAATCCATCAAATCCCGAATCCGGAACAAATCTTATGTCAAATCTTAGCCCACCACTCACCCAAAATGTCATGCATGAAGGTACTATTGTTAGTAACTTAATTCCTTATATACAGAAAATTTATTCTCATATCTTTCAATATGGGATTGGAGTGTTACGAAAAACGTATCATTAAAGTTGGTAAATTATGTAACTAAGACTTCTTTTGAATTGGAGAGTATCAGTACAGAGTTCATATAAACCAAACATATGAAAAGTGGGACAATTACTAAAATCAAACATGAAGCTGAAGGGATCAAAAGTCAAGAAATGCGTTCAGTAGTAATTCATTGCACCAACTGCAGAAAATATTAGCAAGACTCCTATGATATTGGTAGTTAGTTTCAATCAACCCCCCACCCCCCCCCCCCCCCCCCCCCCCCACCCCCCAAAAAAAAAAAAACAAAAAAAACACCCATCTAACAAGAATAATCAACATATATACGAATAAGGACAACAAAAGCCAAGAAAATATCAGGTGCATCATAAATTGACAAATCCCATGTGTAATTACTGTTTGGATGACATATTTCTCCATAGGAACAGATGTATATTGTGTTCGAATGTAGCGATATTCTAGAGATGCAAATAAATATAGTGCTTCAAATGGATGGAAGCAAATATTACATAGGTTTGGTCCTAACAAAATGCTAAAGTCAAGCCACCGAGGACAATGAGAAAGAAACTTAAAGCTTGCGTAGATTTTCAGCAAGAAAAGAGGAAAAAGAGAATGAATGCTTACTAAAGAGCCTTGATATTTCCAGCAAGTTAATTCTTTGTGCAGTCACCTTCATAGCCCATTGCTCGGAACCTCCCCCTCAATGGTCTCTTTGGAAGATGAAAGTGTAATGGAGCTTCTTATTTGCTCTAACTGCAATCCATAGAATAATAAAATTATAAAAAGAACAGACAAATTTATGCAAGTGTTAATATGTTCGTATAGAGGGGATACTCACAAAGGGCAAGCAAAGTGAATATTCAATCATGATGTCTCTATTACGCAAATTAAGGCGGTTGATATTACTAGAGCAAAAATGTTGTCCCACCATTATTCTTATTTGTGGGTGTCTAGTGAAGTACATGCGTGCACGCGCACGCTGAATTATGAACTCTTTATTTAGTGTATTTTTGAAATGGACCAAAATATAACGAAGTAAACCTTTAAGTGAGATAAACTGCTTTGGGTGTTTCCAAGCATGAGTATAAAGGCAATTTGTTCAATCAACTGCGTCATAACATATAGTCATATGTAAGATAACACGTTATTTAGTTGAAGGTTTTTGACCAAATACCAATAAATAAAACATTACTTAGGATTATCTTTAAAGTTGTGTTTCAAACATTACTTCTATCCATGTTTTGATTATGTTTACTCGCTTCCCCTCGAGTTGAAAACGAACTACTGTTGAACAACGGAACTTAACTTCATTACCACTCCACCACAAAACTATACCTTCACTTGTCATTGTGAATTGTGATACATATCAACAAGACAACCAGCAGTTTCACATGCCCTGTAACATTGCCATTTGTCAAAATCTATGGAAACTGCGATACTTAGGCCACACCATTACTACTCGGTAACATAGCTTTAATCAATAAGCATTACTCCCTCCGTTCCAAGATATAGGATCAATTGATTTTGTATTTTACAAAGGCACGTGACCTTATATTTTGGAACAGAGATGGTATTTATTTCTGTAAATAATATGACATAATTGCACGTAACTACTCAAGTTTAACGGAAAAAATAAGGTTTAACCCATTGTAGTTGACACACTTTGTGCAATAGGCCACTATACTTTAAAAAAAAAGTAATTAACCGATTGAACTAATAAAAATTGAGAAATTGAGTTATTCATCAGACAAATCAAGCGCCAGTCCATATTTTTACTACGTGGCAGTTTTAAAAGTAAAAGAATTAAAAATAATAATATGTTAATAAAAACACAAGCCAAACACGACAAGGCCTGACCGCCTCAGAGCATGCTAGGCACATGAATGTGAGGAAAAAAACCGCAAAACTGGAGTTCATTGAATCTGTGGAAGTTGAAGAATTGAAGAACTCAATGAAGAATATAGAGTTCTTTTGATTCATGAAATTGGAGAGCCATGGAAGCTGATTTCATGGAAAAAATTAGGGCTATTATTCCTGGGTTTACTCTCCTCGTTGTATTACGAACTAGAGGGAAATTGATAAATGATAATATCCTTCTTCTCCCTTCTTTTGGGATTCAGAGCTTGGGATCCAGGCTGGAATAGATGATTGGATGTGTCAGAAACTCCTCAACAAGTTCGTAGCCAAATTTTTTGGACGAATTCACCAAGATTAGGTTGTCTATAAACCCCTGCAGAAACCTAATGAAGGTTTTATATGTTGTTACAACAATTACTATATGTTAGTTTTAATCGTCCATTGAACTTCTCTCTAAAATCTTCCTGTAATGGTGGGTTTCAATGTTTGTCTTCAAATTCTGAGGGTTAGTTTCATGGGAAAGAATATCACTGTTGAATTTGTGATGGAGTGTTCTAATTTTGAGGAGTTTGTGTTAAAAATCTCGAATCTTCATATTGTTGCTAAGTTACGAATCTTTTTTGTCAGAGAGTTTGCATTCCATGTTTTCGTTGGAGAACCACAAGGGAGCAAGAAGGTTCGAAACTGGCTTCTTCATTTCTATGGTGTTTGTGGCAGATGTATTGATGCAAATATGGTGTTTGATGACATGCTTATGAGAGATGTAATCTCCGGTACTGGTTTGCATATAGAGACTAATACAGCCAATCGGATTCTTTCCCATCGTTCCGGTGATGGGACTGATGATAAGGAGAAGATGAACAATAATATATTTGTATACGTAGAGAGAATGAATAAAGAGAAAACGGAATATATATATATATATATATATATATATATATATATATATAATCTAAGTCACTTTGTCTCTCTCTTTTTTTGGCCACTTCATTACCTTGTGGATTCTTATTTTTTCCTTCAGTTGCCGCATGGATAATAAATAAACAGACATCCAATTTATTTAACAGAATGTCACAATTACATAATTTTAATTAGTTTAATCGGATAATTGCATTTTTTAAAAGTACAGTTGGCTATTGCACAAAATGTGCCAACTACAATGGAGTAAACCTTATTTTTGCCAAAGTTTAACTATTGGTAATTCTATTAACACAATTAACAGCCAGACCAGACAGAAAGGAAGGGAAAAAAGCACTTCACAGGAGGCAAGTAAACTAAGCCATACATACAAGAAAATAAAAATTTAAGTAAGCCAAGTCATACCTCTCTGCACTTTTCTTCGTGTACTGCCAAAAGCTCATTATATTTTATTTGCAAATCCGACATTTCGGCTTGTAGTTTTTCATAATCAGAAACACTTGGACCTCCTATTTTTTGTTGGATGAACCTGTCGATCCAAGAAATAGAGTTACTTCTCATGACCACAAAAATAACTGTATTTAGAATCTTTATAATGAATATCAATAACATAAATCTCAAACGAAGAACAATATAAGAATGAGAGCGCATTAGAAATGCTATGATCCATAATTTACATGTTATGCGTGTGAACAACTACCATAGACAATCTTAGTGAGTAATGTCAAACACATCCCGGGCTAATCTTCTAGTTATGTTCTCTAAATAGATCACAGCCCAAACAAATTGCTTATTGTTTTACTTGTAATATATGGAGTACCCTCGGAAAAATGGGGAAGACAAAAAACTTTAATTCTACAACTACCACACAAACATTACGTGATGAACTGATAATCTGGGGTATACTTAAAAACATGGAGATCATGTTTAAGAATTAAAAGAACTCACTCAATAGCCGAGGAAGGTTTGTCATTTTGCTCGTACAGTGCCACAAGAACTACACTTGAACAGAAAGAAAAACAAAAACATAATAAAATAAGAGCAAAAGCAAATAAATCTTAATAAAATAAAAGGCCCCTGATTAAATTGTAATTTTGACAAAAGAAAAATTAAGACTTAAAACTGAGGAAACCTTTGGTCAAAGCATCAAGAACTCCAGTAGACTCCAAGTACTTACTAAAAGCTTCCTTCTTTGCTTCTTTCTCCTGTGAAAAACATAAAAATAGACGAGAATCAGACTTGGCATATACATACAGGTCCAAGAGCCAACGTGACTGCATAACTACAATATCAGCTAGCTCCTTTTGCCCATAAGATCATATGAAAACATGAATGAAAAGAAGTGCTAGCAACTTCCCTGAGATGATGAAGCAACAGAGATTTAATCATCGTAAGCTCAAAAAACTAAAAATCATATAAGAAATCTAACATTATTGAATATTGGCTAAAAGTAGACCCTTTGGCTTTGAATAGAGACACTTGTGTTCTTAAGAAATTCTAGAGATTTCTTTCCATGCCCTTTCAAGGAAAAAAGGTGAAGCCATATCTAATTCTTATCACTAACCTCGTTCCCTGTTTTAAACTACCAACCATTCAAGAAAGGACAAGAAAGAAAATTGAAAAGATTTCAAAATCACTAGCTATAAACAAAGAAGGAAACTATGCTGATTCCTCCACTAATGTACAGACGCAATTGCAACCCCAATTTGGAAGCAAATCATAGCGAAGACAAAGATATAAGTTTTAATTTACTATAATAGTTTAATTTATTCAATTTTTTGGTAAGTTATCATGATATTTTCTTTTGGCACCATAACCGAATTTTATATAAATGCGCTTCTATTGTGTTTTTTCTTTTGTGTGTATAAATTTATTATAGAAGTAACCTTCTAATTGTGAAATGGAGAGAAAATGGAGGATCAACGAGGAATCTGTCAAGTAACTAAATAAGAGCCAAAAACCAAATAAAATACTTATGACAACCATCAATAAGAAGCTAAACCTACCAAAATCATGTACAGAATTTCTTTAAAGCACCAGTAATCTATTTGTAAAATTCCCAAAGTTTATCATTCTCCTCTTGTACAAAAATAATACACAGATAATGACAAATACCACATATAAGGACACAAACAAATACTAGTATAGCAGGTCAAGCAGTAATTTAACATCGCTGCTAGTTAAAATTTGGAAACAAGAACATAAGAAAGAGACTAAACTTTTACTCAATGGTACATAATTTCAAACAAATAAAACAGAAAAATAAATTCACAGAGACAATTTAAATAAGAAATTGTACAATTTTAAATGACTGTAGAATCTTGGTTACAAAATGAAGGTTTATCACGAGCTAATAGACTTAGTTAAATCGTCTACCCAGAAAGACATACCATCTCTTCTAGCATCTGCAAACTCAATTCACCTTGGCTCCAAAGAAATTGAATTTATAAACTTTCTCTTTAGTTTGACAGAAACTGAATTGCTCTGAACAGTAATGTTAATGGTTGTTTGCTTTCAGCTGAAGAAGTATGCAAGATCAGGAGTGAAAAAGGAGAAATGACAATCTAAACCTTTATACTATCAATGGCACGCGAGAATAGTTAGAAAGGCTCTTTTGATCGTGACACCACCTTCTATTCCTACAGGCACATAAATTATTCCTTTTAGATCAAGAAAGTGAAATCTGTACAAGCACAATTAAATATATGAACTTAACCAAAAAGAAAAACAGAGGAAGGAAAGACCAGATTGACAAGCCAAATGAAGAATTATGAATTATAAGTAATAGTTTTCTCTATTACTTACTCCCTCCATTCCAAAATTAGAGATACAATTTTAAAACAATGATTCTTAAAAAAAACTATTTTCCCAAATTTACTCTTAGTATTAGCTAATAATTTAGTAGTGGTGGTTGTGTGATGCTAGAAATGATAGTAAAAATTGATGAAATCTTAGGAATATCATGCCACCTTGTATTCCTAAAGTATCTCTAATTTTGGAATTGATCAAAAAAGAAAATATATCTCTAACTTTGGAATGGATGGAGTATATAAGTTAATAACTAAACGAAAAGCAAATCTAAGGATACATTAAATAACCTTTGCGGAATATATAATACTCTTTATGTTTCAAAATATAGAACCAAATTTGACTTTTGAAAGTCAATTTAAGATATTTTCAAATTAAAATTTGATGTAGTTCATTTAACTTTTGAAAATAACAAATCTTATAATTAATAATACTATTTAAATAGTTTACAAATCTTATAATTATATTGTTTAAAACAAAATTAATTCATATCAATTTTGAATTAGAAAATATCTCAAAATGACTTCAAAAGATCAATATTGATCTTATAATTTGGAGCAAATGGAGTAAACGGCACATTTGTTGCCTAGGGATTTATTAAGCATAAGAATCCCCAAATCTAGAGGGGTAGGGAGAATGCGCATGTGATAAAGCATTAATCAAGAGTGTTGTGGTGTTGCAACAAATCAATAAAATTCACATATTTTTAGATGATCTTGTGTGGCACTTCATGGATCACCAAGTGGCTTGATTAAGGAACAAAGTGAATCAGAGGCTCCTTCAAACAGATGACTTGGAAATACTTCGAATAATAAGAACTATTTATGGACTGTGTAACAAAATCTTGAATTAATTTGGAAATGCAGAAATACAAGCTTTCTAGGAGACTCAATGTGGGAAGAGGACCATGATAATTCTAATCCCTTATGATCTCAAACAGAAATGAAATCACAAGGTATGCAGCTCAACTTGGGAGTACTGCATGGAAGGAGCAGATGGAGAGGAAATGATGGCAATGCCAAAAGGAATATGTCATTTCCCCCCACTACTAAACGAGAAGATATTATTTTAAATCTTAGTTGCAGTACTAAAAAAACATGTTGCATTTACTTGATGTGTAATATATATATATATATATATATGCATATATAGTAGCATCTCCGACAACAAATATCACAGAGTAGATTTCATTTATCACAAACAGAAATAAAAAAAGTTCAGATGCGGCAATCATGGGCAGATGAATATTACTTCAAGGGTTGTTAAATATGGCCTGTGGCTTTCTTACCTACTGCTCAAACAACCATACTTCAAGCAACTCTCTCAATTTATTCATCTATAGGCTACAATATTCAGTTTACTTGTAGTATTATGTGCTAATCCTCCAAACCAGTTTGCCCACAAATCAACTGCTATTAGGAATTAACTCCCGAGTCCTGTGCCTCTCAGTAATGTCACTAATGTATTTGAAACACAGTCAATTACTGCTCAATTTTTTCTCCATCATTTGAAATTTCATACCTTAAGCACATACTACCTCAATCCTAAAAAAGTTAGTATCATTCTTAGCAAAATGCAAAGCAAGTCGGACTCTTTTTCCCAGAAGGAAGGAGTATAATACATCATCAATTCCAAAATATAAGATCATTGCTGATTTTGAAAATAAATTTGAAACATTTTCAAACTCAAAATTGATAATTAACAAGATTCATTAAAAATTAAGAAACAATACACGTCATTATATTGACAAAAATTAAATAAATCTATGTCAATTTAAACAAATGTTATGATCTTATATTATGCTCAGGTAAAGGAGGGACTACAAATCTGAAATTTTGAATTCTGAAGCACACAATCCAAACTTGAAAAGAGAATATATATATATATATATATATATATATATATATATACACACACACACACACACACACACACACACACACACACACACAATTAGGTCTACAGCTTATCATCATGGATCTATAAAATTCCCAAATTTTAACTAGAACAGAATCAAACAAATAGGTAACATTACATATGTATGAATACTATATATAGTTTGAAGTGTTTGAACACACACCTAACCTCGCACTTCTACAAGCTCTTGAACATGTCTGATTTAAGACAGAATTGTAGTTCACTGTATAACGATGGCTGATTGTACCGGTTTGCCAAAGATATTCAACCGATATTAGTTTCGGTAGTACCTCTTTCCGGATGTGAAATGAAACTCTTTGATTCGTTCGACTCTTTTTGACTTGTTTTTTTTACTTTACTTTAAAATAAATAATAAGAGTGCTCTAGTGAACAATTTATTTTTTTTTTTGGCTTTATTTGTGAGTTTTATTTGGAAGCGAAGCATTTTTGGAAAGAAAAACTTTTCTTATCCATTTTTTTTTGCCCTTAAAATAAAAGTTATAAGCTTGGCAACGAGTGTGGTTTGTGGTACTTTTCCTAGAATTGCACAATAGGCTGACTTGCCCTAGTTGACCTGGGCTTGTCAAGCCTTGGACATTGACCAGGTCAGATCTTAACTTTTGACGTTCAAAGACAGGTCAAATTTTTTTCAAAAAAATTTGATTTGTTAAAGCCTGTAGGCTAGGTCAGGTCAGGCCTTGAGCCAGGCCCAGGCTAGTCCGGTCTGATCCTGCACTTTTTTTTAATTCTACATGTACGGTCCGATCCATCATCCATGTTTGATCCGCATTTCTAGTCCGTTGTTTAAGATCGTTGGGCTTAGGACTTGCCGACTTGGCCTTGGGCATGTATTATGTGTTTAAAAAATTTTGTGGTTGGGGGTCTGGGGCCTGACGACCCTTAGGCCTTAGTCCTTAGTCCTTACTAGCTTAGTTGATTGTCTGATAACTGATAACGTTCTTTATTTTATATTTTCCTTTTGGTTCAGTCCATCATCCATCCAAAATTGAAGATTTCAAAGGTCCAAATGTCCAATCCATCATCCATCCAAGATTTGATGATTCCAATGGACAAGGCTGGCAGACCGCAGACTCTACTCTCTTACTATCTCGGTATAAATGAGTCTCTCCATCAAAAATTCAAAATAAGTAAATAACTCACAAGTCACAACTATTAACCTATTATTGTATTTAATTAGTTATTTATGTAATTATGTCTATAAATATTAAATATTAATAAACTTTTAATCAACTAACTTATTAATATTAAATAAATTAACTAGTATGTTAATATTAAATTTTAATTAACTAACTTATGAATATTAAACAAACTAAGTAGTATATTAATATTAAAATTTAATCAACTAAATTATTAATATTAATAAACTAAGTAGTATATTAATATTAAAATTTAATCAACGAACTTATTAATATTAAATAAACTAACTAGTATATTAATTAAATATACTTACAAGAAATCAATAATGAATAATTAAAACTTTAAACTTGATTGATATATTAATTAAAAGTAATGTATTACAACTTACAAGTTACAACTCACAAATTACAATAATGAATAAGTAAAAAAAATTAATTTATTGAATCAATAATTTGATGAATAATTATAAGTTTATAACTTTACAATATAACTTAAACAATAATCAATAATGAGTCGGTTACAAATGTTTGTCTTTAAAATTTTTAAAAATATGTCTTCAAATCTTAAAAAAAAAATATTTGTCTTTGAATCTTCATAAAATATATCTTCAAATCTTCAAAAAAAATTATCTTCAAATCTTCAAAATGTCGACGCCGGGAAAGTTATATCCTCTTCTTTTTCCTTTTTTGTTTGTTTTTTGTTTTCTACCCTTTTGAAGACTTTTGTTTCAATGATTATGCAAAGGGTGAAATTTTTAGGAAAAAGGACCGACATAAATGTCGACTATTTGAAAAGATTGATTTTAGTGATTAGACCGAATTAGACAGAGTCGCCAGTTGGTATATGTTCCAATGGATGTACCAACTCATCCGGATTTTGAAGATTTTCGTAATATGATCCAATATGTGACTCCGTAAAATTGGTCTGGAATCCGAGATTCATAGAGTTCGGGAGCTTGCTTAAGTGAGGGGAAGGTGTTAGGCACCCCACGACTTTCGTGAAAACACGGTTATCGCATCTTGTTGATTTCCTAAGCATGAAGTGTGTGTGTGTGTGTGTGTGTGTGTGTGTGTGTGAAAACTTTATGATTTTATTTAAATTGTGCTAAGTTCCTTGATTTTAAGAGTTGTTATAAACCTTATTTTTATTCTTCGAGTGACCTTGTTTTGAAAGTAGTGCTGAAACTCTTTGGACTTATGTACGAATGATTTAATTTAAAGAAAATCTCATTTTTAGATAAAACATATTGAAATGACGTTTTGGAAAATAAGGTTTTCAATTCCTTTGCCAGATAGGAATCAAGATCTTTTGATACTTTCGATTATTACCTTTAGATTTGTCTATCCCTGAAACGCTTTATTATTTTTATAAAAGCTCTTTGCTATTTTGTTTGAAACTATTTTGGGTGATACTGCATGAAAGAAAGCACAAAAAGGTGCGGGCCATTTTCGGGCATGAAAGCCGTCTCGATAGACTTGAGCATCCACAATCACAACTTTTCATTATCACGAGGCCTTAAATCCAATCTCTCGGAACGAGGCCCTCAAAGTCGTTTTAAGGCCCAATATTACATTGTAAACAAAAGGTCCATCGTGGGAATGTAGTCAAGATCCAATTAATGGATCTCAATC
Source organism: Panax stipuleanatus (assembly GCA_020205555.1). Classification (NCBI taxonomy): domain Eukaryota; kingdom Viridiplantae; phylum Streptophyta; class Magnoliopsida; order Apiales; family Araliaceae; genus Panax; species Panax stipuleanatus. The sequence goes on along the minus strand of CM035119.1, from coordinate 113,480,957 downwards.
TCGGGATTCCTAGGCTCACATTAGTTTGCTTGAACATATATATTATCCAACAGCCGTTATTAAGTGATCCATTGATTGGTAGGGGTGTTCATCGGTAAAAAACCGAATCGATACCGAACCGGTACCGAATTGAAAATATCGAAAAAATAAGAACGGGTACCAGTACCGGTACCTGTTCGGTACAGAATCGGTACCGATTTTTTCAGTTCGATTTTCAGTTATACTTCATGGTAATATATATAATTATTAATTATTAATAATAATTAAATAATTTTGCTCTCCACACACATTGGTGTTCTGGATGGAGTCTGTTTCAGGGAAAAGATAGTAATTTGTTTGAGGTTCTTTGCTGTTTAATTCAGGCAATAAACATGTTGATGTGGTGATGATAATGATACTAGAATCATCGGTTCCTACTGGGTCTTAGTCAATTGAAGTCATGTCTTTGCCATTTTTCATGTACGTACTTTATTACATTTTAAATGATACTCTCTTCGTTTTATAGAAAGAGTCCATTTTTGACTTGGTTAATATAATCTTAATAATTGTAATTTTTTAAAAAAGTAATACTAATACTAAAACTTGTTGTTGTCAAAACTTGCGTGAATTATATGAAAAGTAAATTAGAATTTTTCGAATTAACTTCAAAAATAAAATAAAATCAGAATGAATACTCTTTTGGGAGTATATAGGCCAATTTGACTACACATTTTGTTAAATTTAATATAATTGTCTATAAAATTTATCATAAAAGTTAATTTCGTAATTTATGAAATTTGAAAATTTTTAATTATTAATAATCAATTGAGGTTGAGGCCATATTTGCTCAAGTTCAATTCGTTCATTTTTATATGAGGCCATGAGCATGAGATCGATCAACTTTTAGGCTTGTTTTGCTAAATTAAGTAGTGGAGGTCGAGTAAGATTGAGAGCTCAGCTCAGAAAAAAAACATTTACTTTATATATAAAATCAAGCAAAATAATAATTAAAAAGAATCCTCATGCATGCAGTACCTGGGATAGCCATTGGACGGTTGGAGACTGTAAGAAGAATGGACAAAATGCAGAGTATTGGAACCAAAAAGCCTATCGTAATCAAAGGCATGTCTTCAATTGACTAAGATATTATGTATAGTCTTACATTCTTACTCCAGTTCAGTTTCGATTTTTTTTTCGGTATTTCGGTTTTATCGAATTAAAAATTTTGAGTACCGCTACCGGTACCGAAAAGTATAAAAAAAATCAAAAAATCGGTACCAAAAAAATCGGTACTGAAAAAAATCGATACCGCCAGTACCGGTACCGCTCGGTTCGGTAAAAAACCAAAAAAACCAAAAATTTTGAGCACCCCTATTGATTGGAATCCCTAACGCTAATAAATTGGACCTTCTCACCACTAAATATAAATCTAAGGCTTCACGGAGTCCAATATCGGTCTAAAATATTAAAAGTAACTAGATCTAACCTAGATCCAAGTTGGCTATTATGGGTCCTATCTTTGATTGGATCCAAGTTTTGAACTTCATTCTTGAATTTTGCTCCACAAATGATTATTATGGAGTATTTTTGAACTTGGATAAACTGATTTACGAATCCTTGTCATTTATCTCACTGGTTTCGTTCTTTAAAATATTTTTCATCATCTTCAATCCTAAATGGTGATACAAATGAATATCTTTGGCATGTAGTGCAAAGATGGATGATTATTTGACGAATATCTTTGGCCTGTAGTGCAAAGATGACTGATTACCTGATGAATATTTTTGACCCGTAGTGCAAAAATGGATAGGTGTTGAAATGAACATGACCAACTGGTGATACAATTGAATATCTTTGGCCTGTAGTGCAAAGATGAATATTTGATTCAAGATATATATTGATTGATGTTACAGGGAATATTGATTATGGACTTTCAAATCATAGAAGATAGTAGACATTATTTTCTACTTAATTTTTCTGATGCATTGTTATTTTTGCTGCAGTTGTTGATCTAAAACTTGTGGTCCATAATATTTTATCTGATTTATTGAAGACTAACGATAAATTATTCTTTATTATCTTAGTCATAATATTCTTTACTGGGCTAGTTGAGCTCACCCTTTTCATCTATTGTCCTCTTCAGGAAATGAAAATGTCGCAGGGACTAGTCGGGGGACAGAGTGATGGTCCAAGTTAGAGTAGTAGTAGTCCTCACTATTTTTATAAAATAGTGTGATAATAATTGTAATGAGGACTTAGTTTGAATGTTTATATTTTTTACATATTTGTATTGACACTCACAGTTGTGTGGTCGTATTTTGCACGACCGTGTGATATAAAGTTGTATTTAGATTATGTACCATGTATTTAGCGATTCAGAATGGGTTGGTTGGATTGGACCTATTCTGGGGGCGTCACAGTTGGTATCAGAGCTTAGGGATATGATCTCTGGCGGAGATCAGGGAATAGAACTAGGAAGGGAGAGATGAGTAAATCCTTCACTAGTGTGTCCTACCTAAGCTTATGTGGTATTTAATTGGTCAGTCGGAGTATAGGGTTAATATGTGATATGTTAATTTTTTTAATTAACCCTTATTTTATGGCAGTATTTGAGAATGGCAGCTGAGAATGTTAACAATGGAGTGAATGAGACCGTGGAGACACCTTTAATCACCAACCAATAGAACGTGCAACAGGAAGGCAATGTTCCTCCTGAAAACAACACTGATCAGACGATAAATGATGAGATGTTTAGAAGCTTTTTGCAGTTTATGCAAAATCAGACGAGGGAGACTCGTGTGCAAAATACAGGTGGAAATAATAACAACACGCGGATTGTCACTGCCAAGCAGTTCAAAGAGTTGGGACCACCAGAGTTTCAGGGAAAGCCAGATCTAATAAAGGCAGAGACGTGGGTTAAGCAAATTACCAAGATATTTAATGTCTTGGGATGCACGGAGGAACAGAAGGTTCCATTTGCCACCTTTATGTTTCGTGGAGAGGCAGATTACTGGTGAGAGTCTGTGAAGCATACCCAGTCTGCCGCACTTAAGATGTCTTGGGAAGCGTTCCAGAAACTGTTCAATGACAAGTACTTTCCTGAAAGTATTCGTCATATGAAGGAGGTAGAGTTTATCAGACTGGAATAAAACAACATGACTGTGTCCCAGTACGAGGCGAAGTTTGCGGAGTTGTCCAGGTTTGCACCTCATTTGGAAGAAAATGAGGAACGTATGACGCGGATGTTTCTGAGAGGTTTGAAACCCGAAATTCGTCAATACCTCATTTCTCATAAATTTTCTCTCTATTCAGATGTAGTAAACAGGGCTCAGTTAGTAGAGCGAGATAATGAGTCAGTTCAACCAAGGGACCACAACCAGGGTCATACCAGTGGCAGTAGTCATCGGAGTAATGACAACCAGCGGGGAGGAAAGTATCATGACAGAAGCAGTAACCACTCCGGTGGTAATCGTGGCCATGAAATAGAAGAAGTGAGTTGGGGGGAGATTTCAAGAAGAGAAGGTACAATAATGAGAACGTGAAGACGTCAACATCAGCACCAGCATCAACTATTTCTAGGGGAGCATCGGTCGTATGCTATAAATGCTGGAAAGAGTGACACATTAGCCCAAACTGCCCACAATAATTCAAGGCGTGCTATAACTGTGGAAAGGAAGGACATATAGCTAGAGATTGTCCTATAGCGAAACCAAGTCCAGCGGAGATGGTGATTTCAAAGGCGATTTCGGACAAGTCAAAGTCGGTGGTTCCTGGAAGAGCGTTTGTTGTGACTACCCAAAATACGAGGAACCCAAATGAGGTGATCACGGGTAAGCTAATCATAAACTCTTACAAAGTTTACACTTCGTTAGATATCGGTGCTACCCATTCTTTAATATCACCTACTTGTGCTCAACGTTTGAACTTGACACCTGAGAAATTAGACTTTGACTTATCTGTTGAGACTCCGTTGGGAGAAACCTTCGTTACATCTACAGTTTACAAATCTTACTTGATTCAGATTGGTACCCTCACCCTACCTATTGATCTTATATCTTTGAAAATACTTGCATTTGACGTGATTTTAGGAATTGATTGGTTAACCACTTATCATGCCAAAATTGATTGTTTTTGTAAGGTTGTTAGTTTTCATATTCCTAACCAACCTGTTGTGCGAATTTAAACCACCAAACCACTAAAATTAGTCAATGTCATTTCAAGTCACAAAGCTATTCGTTTATTGAAAAACGGATGTCAAGCTTTCTTAGCTCATGTCACTGATCTAAACCAGAATACGTTAGATTTGAATAATATTTCTGTTGTCAATGAGTTTCCTGATGTATTTCCAGAAAAGAACTTCCCGGTCTACCCCCATAATGTTAAGTTGAATTCTTTATTGACCTTGAGCCCGGTACAAAACACATTTCTAAAATTCCATATCGAATGGCTCCTATTGAACTTCAGGAGTTAAAGGTCCAACTACAAGAGTTGTTAGACATCGATTTCATTCGTCCTAGTACGTCTCCTTGGGGTACTCCTGTTTTATTCGTAAAGAAGAAAGACGGGAGTATGCGACTTTGTATTGACTATCGGGAGTTGAACCATGTCACCATCAAGAATAGGTATCCGCTACCTCGTATTGATAACCTGTTTGACCAGTTGCAAGGAGCACAATTTTTTTCAATGATAGATCTTCGTTCTGGATATCATCAGCTGAAGATTAAAACTGAGGATATTCCGAAGACTGCCTTCAGAACTCGGTATGGGCATTATGAGTTCTTAGTCATGTCTTTTAGATCGACTAATGCTCCTACTGCTTTCATAGATATGATGAACCGTGTATTCAAGGAATATTTGGATCAGTTCGTAGTTGTCTTTATTGATGACATCCTCATCTATTCCAAAAGCCGTGAAGATCATGAGCACCACTTGAAACTGGCACTTCAAAGGCTTCGTGAAAATAAGTTATATGCTAAGTTGAAGAAATGTGAGTTCTAGCTTGAGGAAGTAGCATTCCTTGGACACGTGGTGTCAAAACATGGAGTATCTGTTGACCCAGCGAAGATTGAAGCAATATAAAGTTGGGAGCAACCGAAGTCGGTGACCGAAGTACGTAGCTTTCTGGGCTTAGCTGGTTATTATCGGAGATTCGTGGAAGGATTTTCTCGAATCACTACTCCATTAACTCAGTTGACTCGGAAAGATACAAAATTCTTATGAAGCGAGGAATGCGAGAAGAGCTTCCAAGAACTGAAGAGGAGACTTATCTCGGCACTTGTTCTGACAATACCATCTGGTTCGGATGGATTTGTTATCAACAGCGATGCTTTGGGCAAAGAGTTAGGATGTGTTCTTATGCAACATGATAAAGTCATAGCCTATGCCTCGCGACAACTCAAGGAATATGAGAGGAATTATCCTACTCATGATCTAGAGTTGGCAGCAGTCGTTTTCGCGTTGAAGATCTAGAGACACTACCTGTACGGGGAGAAAGTGGAGATTTATACGGATCATAAGAACCTTAAATTTTTCTTCACTCAAAAGGAACTCAACATGTGGCAATGACGTTGGCTTGAGCTGCTGAAAGATTACGATCATACCGTCCAATACCATCAGGGAAAAGCGAACGTGGTAGTTGACGCGTTGAGTAGAAGATCATATGCGGGAACGAGTGCGATGATGTCCACACAAAGGCCTATTCCGTGTGAATTACAAAAGATGGAGATAGAGTTCAAGACTTCGGGGACCCACATGATGATGTCAAGTATACGCGTAGAACCAGCTTTGATTGATAAAGTTAAAGCTGCTTAAGCTACGGATCTGGAGCTGATGAAGATGGAGAAGAAGGTGCTGTTCCAGAAGCAAGAATCGATGAAGAAGGAATACTCCGAGTCAACTCCAGACTTTGTGTTCCTAACGATTCTGATTTGAAGTATAGAATCATGATGGAGGCACACAACACACCGTTTGCAATCCATCCTGGAAGTACCAAAATGTATCGTGATCTTCGACATACATTTTGGTGGAGCAATATGAAGAAAGAGATCGCGGAGTTTATTTTGAGATGTTTAACTTGTCAACGTGTAAAGGCGGAGCATCAAGTGCCGAAGGGTCCATTGCAACCAGTTGAGATTCCAAAGTGGAAGTGGGAACACATTACCATGGATTTCGTTATGGGTCTTCCCAAGGTTTCTCAAGGCATAGATGCGATTTGGGTTATTATTGATAGATTAACCAAGTCTGCTCATTTCTTGCTGATACGGGAGACCTATTTCCTTGAACGTCTTGCTCGTATGTACGTGAACGAGATTGTGAGATTACATGGCATGCCAGTATCCATAGTTTCGGATCGTGACCCAAGATTCACTTCACGATTTTGGGTTAGCTTGCAGAAAGCTATGGGCATGGACTTACGATTCAGTTCGGCATATCATCCTCAAACGGACGGGCAATCAGAAAGGACTATTCAAACTCTTGAAGATCTATTGAGACTCTATGTTTTAGACTTCAAAGGGAGTTGGGATAAGTACCTACCATTGGTGGAATTCTCCTACAACAACAATTATCAGGCAAGTATAGGTGTGGCTCCATTCGAGGCGTTGTATGGGAGAAAATGTCGTTCTCCAGTATGTTGGGATGAGGTGGGTGAGGCAACATTGTTGGGACTGGATTTAGTAATTATGACTACGAAAAACATCCAAATGATCCGACAATATATACAAACTGCACAGGATCGACAAAAGAGTTATGCGGATCTTCATCGAAAGGACGTGAAATTTAATGTTGGGGACCATGTATTATTACGTGTTGCTCCGTGGAAAGGAGTTACGAGGTTTGAGAAGAGAGGAAAGCTCAATCCACGATTCATTGGTCCATTTAAGATTCTTGACCGAGTAGGAAATGTGGCCTATAGACTCGCATTACCTCTAAGCATGTCTCGTGTTCATAACATGTTTTACATATCTGTGTTACGTAACTATGTGAAAGACCTGAGCCACATTATTGAGTTAGAACCGGACGAGATAGCCAAAGATTTAACGTACGAGGAGGTACCTGTCAAGATTTTGGATAGGAAGGAGCATGTCCTACGCACAAAGGTTATACCACAAGTCAAAGTTTTGTGGAGGAACCATGCTATTGAGGAAATGACCTTGGAGTTGGAATCGAAAATGAAAGCGAGGTATCCTCACCTTTTCGAAACACCAGGTACGCACGTCAATTTCGAGGACGAAATTTTATAAGGAGGGAAGGTTGTAAGACCCTAACTTTTATGAATAAAAAATTAAATTTCCTCTATTTATTATTTTGAAATAGTCAGGGGTTAATTTGATAATGTGAAATGTTATGGATAAAATGCGCAAATATTTTAAATAAGCAAGTGGTTATAAAATATTCATTGTTGTCAGAGAATATTCGTTTGGTCGTGAAATATTCTTGCTGTCGGAGAATATTCGTACGACGGCGCTGTAATAACCGTGAATTTTAAACTTCATTATTATTTAAATATGTGATTTAATTTTAATGAGTTAGTTTTGTGAGCTTATTTAAACCTTATGTGGTTATGTGAATTTGTGAAATAATTAAAGGGAGTCATTAATGGTTTAAATTAGTGGACTAACCCTAAGACTTTAATATCAAAAGAATTGATAGAAGTGTTAGTAATTAAATATCCAATTTTCTTAAATATAGTGAAAGAGTTAAATGTGTTGATTAACTATTATTGTGGAGAAATAATATATTAATGAACAAAGGATTAATAAATATAATAAGATTATATTTACTTGATTAATTATTTTATACAAGCATGTGATAAGTAAACTTTAATATATGGTAGTTAACTATATATTTTATATAGTACAAGGTGACACATTAATATAACTATACATTATAAACTATATAGTGAGATTAATGACATTTTATGAGTTACATGTTATGTGTGGGTGAAACTTAATATATAACCCTATTACCATACAGTAATATCAATAAACAATTATTAATTGATAATGCTTTCAATAAGTTATTATAATTATTATAAGAACATTTATTATAATGGGTATTAATAATACCCAATTACCTTATAGTTGGCATTAAGGAGAATGTACATGGATTATATGTATGTACACTACATGATACATTATATCATTATTTGCTCATTAGAAATAACATTGTAGCACTCATTTAAATGTATATGGAAGTAATACATATAACCCAAGTATATACTATATGTATACATATATAACATTAGTAAGTTATATTGCTAGTTGCTAGATGCTGAGTTTGGCTTGTCCCATAATATGAGCTCATTTCATTCTTCTCACGTGAACATATGGCTAGCTACTCTACTCCTTCCCTCAATCTCAGCAATATAGAGCTAATGAATAGATGGGGAGTGGGATTCATGAGTGAAATCACCAACTCTCTCTTATCCATTGAACATTCTTGCAATCCTTTGATTTAATATGGAAGGTAATTGAGTTGTCTGGTATTTCAATTGCCTATATAAGAGCTCTTCTCCTTCTATATTGCAATTGCTGAGATTTGGTGAGTAGAGAAAACATTCTGAGTTTTCTATTAAATTGAGGGAGAAAGAGCTAGCAGTAAACAATTGCAGAGGTATAATTCCTATAATTCCAATCTTGTTCTTCATTTTCTGTGAATTTCTAAAATTCTTGATTCTTGAATGAACATGGATTGATTGTTAAGTTGATTTGGGATATGTTGTTAAGTGCTATATAAGGTTATAATCATGTTAGTTATATAATATGGCTGGAATGGAACTGAATTCGTATGAATTTATGTGTTGGGTTTAAAGTTACTTCCGAAGCAGCCTGTTCCTTGTCTGGCCGCACGCCTGCGCAGCTGCGCCAGTTTTGCACTGGCTAGCGGCGTAGCTGCGCCGGGCCCTGGACAGAGTTTTCTGCTTCCTACTATAAACTGTTATGTACTAGCATGCAGCATCATTTAGGACAGACTTGTGAACATGATTTAACTTGTAGATATTAGTACAATGACATGATATGAATATGTATTCCTTGATGCTACACGTATATGTCATGGCCATGTTAGTATATTTTATGAAAGGAAAACATATGTTTTAAAGGGAAACTTGTAGTTTCGAAAGTGAACCTTGTCACGAACACATCATGTGAGCATTCTGATTTTATGAACATGAGAGTATAGTTTATATTAATATGAAATGCATGTTTAAAGTATTGATCATGCACTAGCATACTTGATTGAAAGATTCAAAAGGTTTTTCAAGAAAAACTTAATGACTTTGAAAGCAAACTTGACCAAGACTTATGTCTTTTAGATTCTGATCATGTGAGAACGTTTATGTGGTTTAGATATGTGTTCTAATTGCATATGAATTATATGTTGAGATGCTTTACATGTACTATGATACCTTTGTTGACTTAGTGCAATTTTGAAAGAAAACTTAAGATTTGAAAGTTAATAACATCGATTACCATGTGAGTTATGTTATGAGCATGCAAGCATGAAAAATAGGAGTTCACCATGCCTATAGACGTATTGACATGAACCTCACTTGTTTATATACAGATTTCACATATGCATGCATATTCATTTCTAAGGCATGAATTATGTGGATTAAAGTATACATGTATAGTATACACACGAGTATGCATGTTAAATATGGTATAGTCTCGATAGGTGATATTATGACTTTAATAGTTGGCCCTTGAGACATGAAATTGATTAACTTAAGGTTTACCGACATTGAACATTATGACCTTGAGATATGAACAGAACCTTACAATGTATGTATCTTAAACTGTATTGCATGATTAAATTGAAGTGCTAGATGTTCAAGCCTATATTGATGCATAGGAACTAAATAATCTAAAGTTATTAAATCTAAGACGGGATTAGATTGACTTACGTGAACTATGTGCTAGAATTATATGATGACTAGATTCTTGTAAGTGTAGACGTATATTAGTTTACACGTACTAATTGGTAGACCGACTTGTTAATGTTAGGTTGTTTCAACACAAGTTAATTAAAGCTAGAATTATTTGTAGCTGAGCAAACAGGCAAGTATCCGAACCCTACTTTTATTGTGTTGCAAGTATTCTAAAACCTTGCATTACTTTATTCGATAAATCTTGTGAGCAAGTTCTTTTGAACTCGTTCTTGTATTATTATTTGAAAGTTTTCTATAACTTACACAAACTCTTTATTGTGCAAGTTTCATATCCTTCTCATATTGTATTGAGCGAAATTATTGTTGAATTAAAAGTTATTTTATTTAAGTTTGAATCTTATTTCTAAGCATGCTATTAGGTAGTTTAATTATTTTATAATTATTTCACATCGATCTTATTGATATTCGCACTTGGTGAACTTGAGTTCGTACAGTCTTGGACTTGTACATTATTTAAAGTTGTATAATTCTTGAACTGCGTCAGATAGAGTCTGAACCATTGTTCGGTCAGACAATTGTATGAAATTTTATAAAAGCTATCCAAACCAATTGATGGTAAGGATTCTTAGACTGAAAGAGCACCCCTTATATATATAGAGGAGTACCAGGTATCTAATATAAGATACAAACAGCAGAGTTGAATGTTATGCATATACATGGCGTACGCAAGACTGATCCCCTTAAGTACTTATTCTGTAGTCAGTAACCAAAGGGTCAACGTCTACTTGACTATCAGTTATTCTAAAAAGCAATTATTATTCTTGCTTCCAATATTCATATTGTTGAATTCATTGTCAGATATTTTCCATTCATCATGATATATCCTTTATTGTTGTATTTAAACTTGTTGAGCAAACTTGTTGCTCATTCTTGCTATATCATGACTTCAATTGCAGTTAAGCCCGAGACTTCAGGGAAGGACAAGGGTAAAGGAAAGATGCAGGGATAGTTTGCAAGGAGCAGACTTTGTCTTATTATTAGTTTAATTACTGTTATGTAATATGAACCCTAATAATTATTGTAGGGTATGTTCGTATGATTGTATTAAGGTTATCGAATCTTGGGACTAGTAACACCTTTTGAATGAACGACATACGTTTATTATATTCCGCATTTAGTTAGTGTATGTTATTTAGAGGTGAATGTTTGTACTGTATCGTGACGACCGAATCGGGGTTAGAGAACCCGCATTTGGGGGTGTCACAGGCGCAGCCAATTGTGGGCCCTATAACGGAAAACTGTCGGATGAAGAAAATGACAAGAATAAATTTTTTATAAATAACGACATAGTTGTTACCGTTAACACTGTTGGAATACCCGATGGGTAAAGTAAAGTAATACGCGTTGTTGCACAGTAGCACACGGTATTGCACAATATTTTTATATTATTGTTAATTCAATAATTGTCACTGCATAGTATTTCCCATTATCAGATCAATAATTTATATTATTTGAATAATATTATTAGATAACATTATTGATAATGTCTAAGGAAGGTCTGTCTAGGAGGGGTTATTTAATTGCGCGCCAGTAAGGAGAAATCCTTATCGGAAGGCTCCCTCTTTCTTGGGAACGACCTGGTTGTCAATATTGTAGTTCTGTAATATTATTTGTGAATAATTAATTATTGATTTATATAATAAGAAAATATTTATATTTGTGAATATAAAAGAAGGAATTAGTGCTGATGTGTTTTATCAGTATTTTGTTAGAATGGAGGTGTGAAAAATCATCCGTATGTGGATTTCGGACAACTTATGTTTGGAATTTGGAAAACTTTTCTTCTACAAAGTTGTAGAGAATTAAATTTCCTATGTAATAGAAATAATATTCAAATTTTTTTTGATAAAAGGGTTATTTATTAAGAATTATTGAAGTTCTGGAATAATTGATTTTTGGGGTTATAAATATTTTTTTTAATAAAAACATTTTTTTGATGGTGGGCCCCACTTGTGTGGACTGATGAATTGGTCAAGGAGGTGTGCGGAAGATTTTTAATAAATATAATATTTTATTAAATTTTTTACTTTGGCGTTCTAAGCATTTTCCTATAAATAGGGTGCTGAATTAGAATTTAAAAATCACACCAGAATCATAAGTTTCTTTCTCTATAATATCGAGCGTATTTTTGTGAGTATTTCGATAATTTGATTGTTGGTATTTAGTGCAAGTTTCCTTCAGTATTATATCCGATATTCCAATCAGAAGTATTGTTCTTTTGAGGTAAGGGATGTTATTTTTTTTCTAGTAAATGATGTTATTGCTTTCAATATCATTTTATCAAAATATTGGTATGAATTTTATTATAAAATTTTTACCTTTTCCGTTGGGGTTACTATTCACATATACGACACTATTCACGTATGCAGTACTATTCACGTATACGGCACTATTCACGAATTATGATTTTTCTTATGAAAATTTTTACTTTTTCATGTCAGAGTTACTATTCACATATACGGCACTATTCACGAATACGATACTATTCACTGAAAAATTAATTTTTTTTTCTTTGTCCAAGTTGGCTATTATGGGTCCTATCTTTGATTAATCCAAGTTTTGAACTTCATTCTTGAATTTTGCTCCACAAATGATTATTATGGAGTATTTTTGAACGTGAATAAACTGATTTACGAATCCTTGTCATTTATCTCACTGGTTTCGTTCTTTAAAATAATTTTCATCATCTTTAGTCCAAAATGGTGATATAAATAAATATCTTCGGCCTGTAGTGCAAAGATGGATGATTATTTGACGAATATCTTTGGCCTGTAGTGCAAAAATGAACGATTACCTGATGAATATTTTTAGCCCGTAGTGCAAAAATGGACAGGTGTTGAGATGAACATGACCAACTGGTGATACAAATGAATATCTTTGGCCTGTAGTGCAAAGATGAATATTTGATTCAAGATATATATTGATTGATGTTACAGGGATAAAATATTGATTATGGACTTTCAAATCATAGAAGATAGTAGACATTATTTCCTACTTAATTCTTCTGATGCATTATTATTTTCGCTGCAGTTGTTGATCTAAAACTTGTGGTCCATAATATTTTATCTGATTTGTTGAAGACTAACGATAAATTTTTCTTTATTATCTTAGTCATAATATTCTTTACTGGGCTAGTTGAGCTCACCCTTTTCATCTATTGTCGCAGGGACTAGTCGGGGGACAGAGTGATGGTCCAAGTTAGAGCAGTAGTAGTCCTCGCTATTTTTATAAAATAGTGTGATAATAATTGTAATGATGACTTAGTTTGTTTATATTTTCTACATATTTGTATTGACACTCATAGTTGTGTGGTCGTATTTTGCACGACCGTGTGATATAAAGTTGTATTTGGATTATGTACCATGTATTTGGCTATCCAAAATGGGTTGGTTGGATTGGACCTATTCTGGGGGCGTCACATCCACCAAGTGGGGCGCAAATTGGGATAGCTCGACAAATTTGGCCTCGTATTGCGAGACGATTATATTATTCTGTTCCAACTTAATAAATTCCACTTCCTTCATATGATGAATGATCTCCAGAAAATACTTTTCATTAAATAGCTCTTGAAACTCTGCCCAAGACATTTCAGGTGTTGAATGATGTGTACGTTTCACTGATTCCCACCAGTGATCTGCCTTTCCTCGTAACATAAAGGTAGCAAAGGGAACCTTTTGATCATCAGCGCAACGTAGTACATCAAATATCTTTGTCATTTGTTTGAGCCACATCTCTGCCTTGAGTGGGTCCGGCTTTCAGAGAAATTTAGGTGGTCCTAACTCTTTGAATTGCTTGGCAGTGACCATTCATAAGCTACTCGTGTTTCCACCGGTATTATAGGTAGGAGTTTCTCTCGCCTGGTTCTGCAAGAATTGCATGAAGTTCCTAAAAAACCATCATTCATTATGTTCTTAGCAACATTATTTTTTGAGTTTGCAACATGATTATTCATAGCTTCCTGATTCTCAGCCACATTTGCTGTGACACCCCCAAATCCGGGTATTTCATTCCCACAGAATTTGGTGTTCACTGTCCAAAAAAATAGCATCTAACTACCCACAATAAAGAATAATAGCAACATGTAAACTTAAATAACTTAAATAATAATCCTCACCCATTAAATGGTTACATAATCTCAACAATTAAATCCCAGGTTATCTAACTTTTATTACATCAATGTGGAAAGAAAACATTTAATATTTAATTCTCGTTACATAACATCATTAAATAAAACTAAAAAAGTCTTCATCATTTATTCATCTTTCCTTTACTCTTGCTAGTGGATGGCTTGTCAGTCTTTTCCATTTTAGCTGCAATGTTTTTATATGCAAGAGTGAGCAAAATAAATGCTCAATGGAATAACAATGTATAATGACAATATACAAATTATGATGAATAAACTCAACTGGATAACTTAACCTTTTCTGTCAATGATAATCAAGAACAGAAAGCTCAATAGGAATTTCAACTTTTGAATTAAGAATAGAAATCGAGGTCAAAATACATCTGAAGGTCATAAGACCACGAACTATGTCCTAGGTTAACAAGTATCTCTACCGTAACCTTTAACAGTCGTATAGACTATATGGACCATCATCTCGTACTCCGGGCAATCAACCCTTCGTACCATGTATTGTCCACAAACATCTTAATACTATCACATAATATAATCCCCTATAACAGGGTTGTTCATCTCGACTTTGTCATAAGAGTCTGCACTAAAGGAAGTTTGGTTTGGATTAGCTTTAACAAAAGTTCTAGAATTTTAGAACGCTCATCAACTATGGACTAGTTGAATCAATAAGGGTTCACTAGCAATTTAAGAGTTTTATACAACATTATAAGATTGAACAATGATATTTACAATCAAGGATCAACAATAGCGATTCATAATTGAATAAATATTTATAAAGAATTAATGTTTTCAAAAGAGTTGTAATTTTGAAATAATCAAAGAAACTTTCTTGAAATGAAGAATCAATGCTTATAACTTGCACAATATGAAAATAGGGTTTGAGAACTTGCGAAATTTATAACATGATAGGGATAAAAGAACTTGCTCAATGAAAGCTTAGGATTAGAGAACTTGCACAATGTAAAAGTAAGGTATAAGAACTTTCCTCGTGCGTAGATTATACAACTACAATTCACGTTCACCAAACGTCCTACACACTCCATTACGACCACAATATCAATTAATTCCATTACCACTATGTTTAACGATTATAATTCCCACTTTAATTTAACTTGGTAACTTAGTTCAAATTCTGAACTTCCTAACTAATCATATAGCACGAATCTGAACTCTCTACAAACATACAACACAAAGCCATAGCTTTTAAACTTCACAACCAAACCTTAAAAATAGCAAATTTGAGATCTTAAAAACTTTTTACCTTTAAATCCTCATACACATGTTAACAACCTGCTACAACATCATATTATATCTTTAACACATTTTCATGCTCATTAGGCTAGGTTAGACCAACATGCCATTGATTGAAATAAAAAACAAAATAGTTTCTGTTCAGGGTATGGCGCAGCTGTGCCATACAAAGCGTTAGCACCTGCGCAGGTGCATAGCTGCGATGTTTCTGTCTTTGACACCTGCGCAGCTGCGCTGATGTGAAGACAGAAACTCTGCAGACTGCTTGCTGCACTGTCCGAACCAAAAAACTTCAATCAAACAATAATATATGCATACCCATATCATATCAACTACATAGAATCACTATCAAGCATGCATAACATGATTCTAAACAATAAAACAACATATACAACTACATTAGAGGATTTAAAACCAAGTTCTTGCTCAAAACTCATATTTTCACATGTTTAGCGAGAACAATCACCACAGATTCGTTTCTTGACCAAATTAGTTCATATAACTTGCATTTTCTTCGTAATTGAACGTATTAACATCAACAACAATCAATTTACCGATTAACACATGATTAATCCACCAATTTAGACTCCAAGGTAAGCCATTTTGTACATATATTCACAAAAACTCAAATCTTCATTTAAAACATGTTTTATATAAATTTGAATTCTGAAAATCATTTATAGAAAACATATAACAGATTATAATCATCTAATAGCATATACAATCAACTGTTCTAACAAATCATCCAACAAAATTCAATTTTCAAAGAAAACCAAAAACACATAAACTAAGAACTTAGAGTTGTATTATTACCTTCAATTCCCTAATTAAAATAGCTAGATGATGATTAGGAAGCTTGAAAACACCTCCTTCTTCCTCTTGATTTTACAGACTTAGGTTCTCAATTCACAGAAAACTTAAGACTCTCTCAAGCTCTCTCTCACTTCTCTGTGTTTTTCTTCCTTCTCTGCTCTCTCTATATATATACTTAGACTTAGGAAGATAACGTAGAAATAAACTGATAAAATTAATATACGTATAAAAACTTATCAGTTAAAAAAACCAAAAGGTTTTATAAGTTTAGAAAAACAAGGGTCACAAGGCATTGTTTGGTTTCTCCCTATTAGGCTCTTTCTAAATTATTTTAATAATCCATTTATCATAAAGTTCATTTGTCACACTCTTAGAAATTAAATCAATTAAATTAATAAATCAAATTAACCTTTGTCATATAATTATAATTTCCATTATAAATTATAATTTTACTTCACAAAATATTAAATCCCTAATTTAATTATTAAATTAAATTAGAACACTATCATTACACAACACTGTATTTATTTAACAATTTATTTAATTTAATTATCTCATTAAATTAAAACTTCAAACTATAACATTATTTAACATTAATTTAATTAATATATCAAACTTAATTAAATTACTCCACAACAAATTCCATCAATTATTTATTTAATCAATAAATAAATTAACTAAAATATTTATTTAATTCAATAAATATTTTTAATTAAATACAAAGTTCTTGATCGTTACATTTGACTCATAGTTCATTTCTTGATTTTTAGATGCCATTCTGTAATGTGATCATAAAACAAAGATTAGTTTAAACAAACTCACACCTCACTTTTTGTCCCCGCATCAAAGCCGACTAATTAAATAACGAGATTTAGCTTAGGTAGGACACACTAGCATACTCGTTTCTTCCTTCCTAGTTCTAATCCAGATCTCCACCAGAGATAATATCCCTAAGCTCTGATACCAACTGTGACGCCCAAAAAATAGGTCCAAACAACCCATTTTGAGTCGCCAAAATATATACTACAGAATTCAAATACAATTTTTTTTATTTACAACTATTAAATTGTCATGCAAAATACGACAACACATATAATGTGAGTTTCAATACAAATATTGTACTGTTTCTAGTACGATAATATCCACAATAAACTTAAATTCTCAATACAATTATTTCCACACTATTTTATAATGAATTGAGATACTTCTATATTTTCGGACCATCACTCCATTCCCCGGTTAGTCCCATCTACACTCTCATTTTCTGAGAAGAACAATGAAATAAAAAGAAAAAGGGTGAGCTCAAATAGCCAAGTAAAGTATATCATGACTAAGATAATAAAGAATAAATTATCTTTAGCCTTCAACAATAATAAATTAGAGAGTTGTGATAATATAATTTTTCAACGATAACTACAGCAGAGCATGATGTTTATTATCTTCTACGATTTAAAAGTCCATCATCAATATTTTATCCCTGTAACACCAATCAACAGTTCCTGTTCATAATTATGCAAATCAATAATTTATCTTTGCACTACGGATCAAAGATATTTATTTGTATGACCAGTGGTCATGATCATGCCAAACACCAATCCATCTTTGCACTACGGGACAAAGAGAACTTTCACCACAAGCCTTTATTTGTAACACAAAAGGTCATGATTATACCAATATATAATTCCTGGTTATAATCATACCAATCAACAGTCCTGATAGGTCTCCAACTTTTAGTTTATTTTGATGATAATAATTATTAGTAAATAAATTAATTAAAAGGGTAGAATCCTCTCCATAGGTTCTATAATTTAATTATTTTAACTATCTTATTTACTTTGACCTAAACTATTTTCTAAAATATATTGAATTAATTTTATTTACCTTGATAATTTAGATATCAAGTGTTAAATAAATTAGTTCATATAATAACATTTCCTAAGGCAAAGAGATCTCCTACTATTTTCCAAAAATCAGTTTCACAAACAGGGGCAAAAATATTTCTAAACAAATTGCATACATATATCCAAATATATGTATATAATTATTTTGGCAAAATATGGAAGGCTTTTTAGCCTTGTTCGAATTGCATATGCTGAAAGTTGAAGTTGAGACTTTCTTTTGGGACACTTTATTGATTTCATGTGCTGGAGCATTAAAAGCTTTGAAAAAAAAGGAACACGTGCTTAAAAATTTAATGTGACCAAAAACTTTCTTTAACCGAATGAAATGTTGCTTTATTTTTTGGTGGGCATCCAAGTTGGCAATCTGTGTGCCTTATTGCATGAAAAATTCATCTGTACCATTAAATTTAAACCCAAACAATCTAACCATTGATTTTCAAAATAAATTTCAAAATTATAGTTATGCCCCAAGCTCAAAAAAACTATAAATAGGAGGTGCTTTCATTCATTTTACTTTGTCAATTCACTTGAAAAGAAAAGGTTATTCTCATTGCCTATATACTCTCTCTTTCTCTAAAAAGCTTTCTCTCCCTTCTTATCAAAGTTCTAATAATTTGAGAAGAGAAAATTGGTCTAAGTATTTGAGATAAATTATTTGATTTGATTTATTTGAATTATCTCTTATACGAATATAAATTGTTATACACAATTATATATATCTATATTTCATCTATTTATCAAATAAAAAGTCAGTACTTAGACACCGAGACTGTGGAGATATTCCTCTTAAGTGAGAGAATTGGTCGTACAAGATCTCAAAGTTCTAAGTGACTTTTTATTGATATTATTTATATAAATATCGTAAAATAGATCAACACTTGATAGTTCAAAACAACCCCAAGATATTCCTCTGATAGAGTCAGTCATCCAAACCGAATTTAAAAATCTAAGTGATCTATCAAATATATTTATATAAATATAATTGTGAAACTATAAATTTTGTCAGTACTTAAACTCCAAGACTGCAGAGATATTCCTCTTAAGTGAGGGAATTGACTGTACAAGATCTCAAAGTCCTAAGTGGCTTTATTTATAATCATTCACATAATAGATAAAATATTTGTTATATATTATTTGAGTTAAACAAATATATTTGTTTTATCAAGTATTGTTTAACTGATTAATTCATTATACTTGATAATTATTGTTTAACTGATTTATTCATTATTAATGATTGATCACAAGTTTTTGAACATAAAATTAATTCATAGAATACTTGTTAGATAAAATCTGAATTAAAATTATAAATTATTTAATCCATAGAAATACACTGTTTATTATAAAGAATAAATAATTCTTTATAAAATTGCATTAAACTTTATATTTGCTTATACATAAGCACTTTTGAGCTAAACTAAACTTGATATATTTACTTAATCAAGAAGCATATTTAAACAATTATAAAAGTTATGTAAACTTTTATAACTGAGTAGAAATTCACATCTGCTTACTCATAAGCACATTTCACATTTAAAAGTTATTAAACTTTTATGTAATTACTTGATCTCTAATTGATATCTGCTTATTTAGAAGCATATCTGTATCAAAATCTTTTGTAAAAGGGAAAGGTAGAGTTAGTTTATTTTATGTACCTGTGAGAAAAACGAGTAATTCTTCGGCCTAGACCAAAGTCTTAGAGAGGTCAGCTGAGAGTTTGGTCTCTAGTGAACTTGTGTGGTGAGGAAGAGGCTGTTTTTTAAGACCAGATTATAGAATAGAACTGAACTCAAATGAAAAATATAACTAAGCTTGAGGAGGGAGCTGAGAGTTTGCTGTCCAAGATAGATTAGTTAAGAATAGTTGGAAGTTTATCTATAAAACTTTGTAAAGGTTTCTCCGCCTGTTGAAGGAGTTTTTATTTTAGGAAGTAATAGGATCTCATGTCCTGGAGAGGAGCTTGAGACTGAATGTAGCAACATACTTGGAGATGTATGTTGTGAACTAGATAAATCTCTGTGCATTGTGTGATTGAATTTTTACTATCTTGCATATTAATTTCTAACACTGCAAATTAATTATCTTAAGATTCAAAAAGGCCTAAGATAAATTTTTAATCTGTAATAATCTATTCAACCCCCCTTCTAGATTATTATTGGACTTTCAAGTTCATCTTTGCACTACGGGCTAAATATAATTTTTCACCATAATTTAAGTCTGAGGATTATGACAATGATATAAAGGATGAATAGAAATAATAAGAACAATATGATCAAGAATAAACATTAAAGATTTATAATTTAATTTATCTAGAGTCCAAGAATGACCAAATTGTCAACATGATGACCAAAATGTGGAGTCAAATTCAAGAATGATATTCAAGATTCATATTTCAAAGATAAAGATTAAAATTTAATAAAAAGATTCAGGTAAATGAAATGATACTAAATGAAGCGCAAACCTCCAATGTATTTCTAATCATTTCAGGAATTATAGAAGCAATATTTACCATAGTAAGTTTAGATTTAGGAGTATGAAAGAAAGTGATATCCTTTATAAATATGAAAGAAATGATATCCCTTTTACGAATATGAAAGAAATGATATCTCTTACTTTAGTAGGAGATTAAATCTGACTGGTATAAAGAAGATTATCTTGAGAAAATCTTGCACTATAAGCTATACTCAAAGTATCATTTTATTCAAAAGAAATACGCACAATATTATAAAAGGAGAATTTTGCAATTTTGGGGTGAGTTTCATACCTCAACTAAGCAACCTATTTATAGGAGAATGGTTAGCACACCACTGTCGACAAAACCGTTTGCTTCGCCCACTGATTTCTAAAACCTCCATCTGAATTTTATTATTAAATAAAATATTATAATAAAACAGTTAACTTTATATATAATATAATATATTCTAATTATAATATAAAAAAACAAACAACTTTATAAAAGTTTTCTGTTTTATATAAAAAGTTTTTTATTTTATTACTATTATAATAATAATAAAACAAAATTTATTTTTTTTGCCGACGGTTTGACAAATTGGCAAATGATGGGTCCATGGAACAATAAGTCAAACTTACAACAAACGCTTCATACTAAACCCCTCTGTTTGTAAAAAAAAAATTGAATAAATATCCACCACACAATAATTATCCTCAATCAACACATTTTATTCTTCAATAATTATTCACAATTAATAGTACAGACTCACAATATTGATAACCAGATTGGTCCTTGGAAAGAGGGGGCTTTTCGTAAAAACAACGAGCAATTAACTAACCCCTTTCCTCGACAGAACTTCTAGACATTGTCAATAATGTTATCTGGTTTAATAATATAAGTTACTGTGTTGTATTATTGATAATAATATAACAATACTGTACAGATGTTACTTTAACAATTATTGAGTCAATAATATGATATATTATGTAGTAACTACTGTTGTAATTATTGAATGAAATACTGAGTGACTTCTACGTTGGTAATTATTGAATTAAGAATCAGAAATACTGTGCAATACCGTGTACTACTGTGGAGTACCGCGTGATACTGTGGAATAACACGTATTACTGTACTTTTATCACTGGGTATTTCAACAGTTAACGATAAACGTTTTCCCACCAATTTTTAAAAGGTTATTTTTATTGCTTTCTATATCCGACAGTTATTCCATTGTGGAGCCCACCAATGATTAGCTATTTGGACGTTGTCGTACGAATATTCCCCGACAAAAAGAATATTCTTAGACAAACGAATATTTTTCGACAACTGTTTACTTTGTATAATTTGCACATATCGCCCATAACTATAACATTTATTAAAAAAACACCTTACTATTTAGAATAATATTTAAAGAAAATTAAATCTTATTAATAAAAATTTGGGGTCTTACATCATCAGTTACTGAAAAAGGTGATTTTGATAATAATTTCTTGGGTTCTCTGTCATTTTTACGTCTGGATCTCTAGTTTTCTTTGATTTGTATACCATTTTTAGGGGTTTTTTTGGGGATTTTACTGTCTGAAAACGATCCAAACGGGTACCTTTCTAGGTGAACACCCTTTTCCTGACCCGAAAGGACGCATTTTGACCTTAATTTTACCAAAAAAGGGAGGCACGGGACCCACCAGGTCCAGTCACAGCTGCACCTGTGGCTGACGCAGGTGCAGCCGTGGTTGGCCGTGGATGGGTTTACACCCTCGGGTGGCCTCTTCTTTCCTCATTTTATTGAAGTTTTCTTACACTTTTTTTTGGTATTTCCGAGTTTCCTTCTTAGATTTACTCACTCTGAGCTTGATTTCGTGCATTCCGTCACCGTACACTTGATCAGTGCACTAGAGGTAATGTGTACACTCCTTTATTTTATGTTTTTGTCAATATTTTTCCTCGTTTTCCTTGTTAAATGTAATGTATTGAGAAAGTATGCATAAATAGCTTGATGAAGATGTTTTAATTCAAATGCATGGGCCGTTCGGATGCAAAAGATTTCATTTTAGAAGTTATTTTTGAAAGTAGTATGCACATAAGCCAATCATATTTAATATGATAAAGCATATACTTTGTAACAATCTTATTCATTTATTAATAAAAGTGTTTATTTATTAAAGGCTTTAATTATCTACATGATGCTGTTTTCTTAATATATTATACACCCATATTTTAAGCAATGCTTTTAGAATCATGATGATGATCATGCTAATGAGATCTAAATTCTTAGATAGCTTAAAACTAAAATAGTTCCCAATCGTTGGATTACTTAAAAGGGGAATAATGAATCCGGATAGAGTGGTACATACGTTGCTTGCTCATTAGATGATGATGATTAATCTCATGATCATTTGTATGGAGACACTAAAGCAAGTATGTAGGTGCTTATTGAAAAATAAGTTCACTGAACGTGGCTCGCTAAGAAATACTGAATGGAGTTTTACTTGTCTGTCAATAGAAATTTCTGTAGTGATAGCAGTACAAGTGATCTTTAGACTTGAGATCATCATAGTATCTTTTGTATGATAAGTTATACTTTGACATGTCCCTTAAGACCCTTATGGTATATATCAAAGGGTATGCTTGAGGTATAATAAGTTATATATGGAGATAATGAATGATCAATAAAGAATCTATCGCTTTTAGTAAAAGGAGAGAATGTCCTATGTGATTCGAAAAATGACAACCCGAAAATCCTTGGCCAAGGTGGAATGAAATTAGAAAGGAGTTTTTAATTTGCATTATTTGGAGTTGTGCATTTAAGGATCGAAATACATATAATTAAATAAAATAAGACTTGATAGTGATTCCATGTCTTATATTTAATTGGGACATTGTATGGTGGAAGGATTGAATTGTACGGTAATTATTTACTCAAAGGTTCATTTATGATTAATGTTAAAATCTATATTATCTGAAAAATCATTGATCGCTAAGGGGGCTTACCTTTATTGTAGAATAAATATTATTTATTTAAATGACTTAAATAGTTTAATTTATTTATTTAAATAAGATTAGAATTGTTCTAATTGATTTATTCACAATCTGTTTAATATGAAGAACCTAAAGGGTCAAACCATAAAAGAAAAATATTTATTTAAGAAGTAAATGACATCATCGTAATAATAAATTAAGTGTATTTAATTTAATCTATGGTGATAGCATAAATTAAATATCTTAATATTTATTATTTAATATTTTGAAAATATTAAATATAAATTAATAAGAGGAGTCTTATTATTATTATTACTGTTTTTATTATTTAATTCCTAAAGGAGTTTGAGAATTAATTAATAAGAGTACTCTCATATATTCCTAATAAGATTAGGAGGTTAATTAATTAAAAGAGTTTAATTAAGTATTCCTAATAAAATTAGGAGCCTAATTAATTAAAGAATTTTAATTAATTAAAATAAAATCCTAATCCTAAATGATTTAGGAGGGTTGCCTACATCTATAAATAAGAGGAGTATTATTTTGATTAATAAAAAAAAATGATAATTTCAAGAGTTGGGAGAGTACACATAATTTTATAGAGATAGAAACTAGAATTTTGTCAAACACCCATCTTCTTGAATAATTGTTCTTCCTTGGTGGACCACCTCTAGAGGCCAAACACTTGGCTCTTCTTCTTTGGTGGATCAAAGGAAGGAATCAAACCCGATAAATTCAATGAGAGCATGGAGGATTTGGAGTTGAGGAAGTTTAGTTCTACAAGGGTATAATTCTATAATTTCGTCTCTTTCGTTTAATTAATAATTATGTATAAAGGATGATTCGGGTATATGGTTTGTAAAATTTTAAAACTCTAATTTTTCACGATTTCACTACTTTGATTGTGTTCATGAATATTACAAACCTAACAGTGATATCAAAGTCAAACCTTTATGCGAGTTATTAATTATTCTGATTCGATATGTATGTTGATATGTGTTTAGAATAATTTTTTGGGTATAATTATTGGCAAAACATCATGTTTTTGGAGAAAAACTGCATAATTCGCGAACTGGAAAAACTGTTCTTGGCGCGGATTACATTGTAATCTGGGCGTTGTAGCACCGGGCCTGGGTTCTTGACTGGTGACCCGGCGCCGTAGCGCCAGGTGGAGTTTTTGGAAAGGGTGATCTAGCGCCGCAGCTCCCGAACTCAGTTCATTCGCGGCGCCGCTGCGCCGATACCCAGGAAATAAATAAAATTTTATTTTATTTATTTATTTGATTTCTAATTAAAATAAAATATTTATTTTAATTTGAAATTAGAGTCCATGTTTTTTCAGTAATTCTAAATTAAAATAAAGTTGTTTATTTTGATTTTGAATAATATTCCAAGTTTCTTAGAAAAAAATAGTTTATTCACATTTGGAATATGATTCTATGTTTACTAAAATAAAGGAGTTTATTCATATATGGAATAGGATCCATGTTTCCTAAAATTAAATATATTTAATTTTGATAAGGAATATGATTCAATATATTTTATTTTTCCAGCAATTTTAAGTTTAAATAAAGGAGTTTATTTTGTACTTAAAATTGGATTCCTTGTTAATTAAAATAAAAGAGTTTATTTTGAATTGGAATTTGATTAAAAATAAAATAGTTTATTTTTATCCAAAATTGGATAAAATAAAATAAAGAAGTTTATTATGATTTAAATTTTTATTAAAATAAAGGAGTTTATTTTGTTTTAAAATTGTATTTCTAGTAAATTTAAATTGCCCATTAAATCGATATCTATGTATATATTGAATGTTTATTATTCATGAGATGAATGTTATTTATTGATGCATATGGTGATGTATATGATAATAAATGGGATTGATTATGGACAATTGACCAATGTGATTGGATTTTATTTTAGTTGGATGCATGAATGTATGTGTTTTATTAAATTGGGTATGCGTACCTCGTCTTCTCTAATTTTTCCTTGATGTAATTTCTATCCCCCTCCTATGTATTTTCCCTTGACTGCTGATCAAGATTTCTATTTAATGTAAATAGTTTATGTCATAGGATTAGTTAGAATTACTTGAAGAATTGGAGACCAAGAAACAATGAGCGCTTGAAGACCTGTTTGTAATGGAGTCTGGGTTTAAACGTAATAGTTATATTTAAATTTAATTCTTGCACCCTAGGGTTTGACCTTTTGGTTCACTTGGTGGCTGTTGGTCGTTTTCACGATCAATAAACTCGCATAAGTATACGCAGTCTAACAAGTAATATAAAAGTAAGTAGAGTGTCGAACCCACGAGGATAAAGTACTAACGCTATTCAAATACTAAAATTATATCAATACGGTCTTATCCAAACAAGTAAATAGTGAAGGTGTGTTTAAAACTATTTGAATAAAAACAGTAAAATGTGAGATTGAGTTAGTTCAAATAAGGCAAGCTAGGATTACAACTCCCCTAATGCTTCGTCTAATCTCCTAACTCTCCAAATTACCTAACAAATCACAAGAATGGTCAACCGAGAATAGTAAGTACACATAAGCCTTTTCCGATGGTCAAATGCAAATCCTTTAGCTAAGTAAATCACAATATTCCTATATGAAAATAATTAGTCTAAGGGTCATTAAACTTAGTTCTCAATGGTTACACAAGGCACATAGATATATTCCTACTCTATTGTGCAAAATATGCTCTCATTCCCATAGACATGGACATAACAAGTGTTGTTGTATTTAGGGTTAGGCATTAAAATATATTTTCCAATATCAAATAATAGCCATATCAATTCCTTAGTCAAGCAATCAATAAATAAGCATGAAATGCAATAACCCATTCAAACAAATTCATTATAATAAATAGGAGAGAAATTCAATTAAACTAATCATTAGGTTACATTGCAATTCTTGAAATGTAATTAGTTCATAACTTTATAACTAATAAGCATTATCAAAGTATTCAACATGCTCAAAATTACACAAATGAATGAAAGATTTGGATAAAGAAAAACTCCTCTATTGAAGTTTTCTGGCTCCAACTCTTTTCTTCTCCGTGTAGAGTCCGAGCAATCAAGGAAGCAATGATCTTGGAAGAATTTAAGGTCTAACTTTTCTCTCTTGCAAAAACTATTCACTCTGCTATATTTTCTATTATATGTAATATGATAAGTTTTCTTGCTGCTGCTGATAAGGTATTATAAGAGATAAGCAGCAAGGTCATGAAGTCTGGCTGTTTGCCTTAAAACTGGAGGTGGCGCTGCGGCACTGGTCAAGGTCTTCTAGCCTTTAAGTAGCGCTGCAGCGCCATCTTTGCATTGGAGCAGGAGCGCTGCAAGGAGGTGAGCTGGCAAGCTTGCGGCGCTGCGGCGCTATTCTTGTGCTTTGTCTAGGCGCTATGGCATTGGCATAGAGCCTTGCTGGCAAAAGTTTGCACTGGGGCGCAAGATTACAAAGGGAACCGGGCGCTGCAGCGCCGGTTCTATGAAAATGATAGTTTTGCCCTTTAAAAGCTGGAAATGACCTAATAATCCATGCAAAGCACTTTTAAGCCCAAAACTAACAAACAATATATAAAAGCAGTATAAAATAAGATAAACAGGCAACTTCTTAAGATTTAGAGTGCTCGATTCGCGGGTATAAAACCCACTCATCAAACGCCCCCAAATTTAAGCTTTTGCTTGTCCCTCAGCAAAAATATCTGAACAAAAATAATAAAAAGCAAATATAACTGCGCATCTTGCGCTGAACTACTATATACCCACATTGTGGGCTCAAGGATAAGAATAACGATTTCAAAGCAGAAGCAAACTCAAAAATAAAGCTTCGATCAAACTTCTAGCTTAGACTGCTACTGATCCTCATCCATGTGTCTATGACTAACAACTATTCTGACTAATTATAATTCACAAACATAGACAATTGCAATAAGGTAAATGTCGACTCAATACGCTCAAGCTACATCAAGTCTTCAGAACAAGACAACAACTACAAGAACAGACCACTCGGTACTAGCATAAAAACGACTATATTTGACTTGTGCAAAATTCAGCTACCTTAGGCTGAGTTACCCATGTAGCAAGTTTTCGATCAATGACTCCCAAGCCAGATGGCTTTAGGGCATTAGGCATAGAATACCCCTAAGGATCTGATAACGTAAACAACACTAGCCACATAGCCAAACTTAAGCCAAACTAGAAATTTTTTTATTCGTTAAATTCTAATTAATGCAACCTTAAGCATGACCGTGCAATGTCTAATCACATTAGGCTATTCAGAGTTAACCATGTAACGATCTTTTGATCAATGACTTCCAAGCAAGATGGATTTAGGGCACTAGGTGTAGAAAACCTCTAAGGATCTATTAACTCGAGTAACAAAAGCCACATAATCAAACTTACTCAACTAAGGTTATCAATTTAGTCTTTTTTTTTGTATTGTATTAGACCATGAATGTACTCGAACTTGCATAAGAATCTAAATCTTACTATCATCGACTCACTTAAGTTCGCAAGAGCTAACACAAAAAGAATTTCTGTAAAAATTACCAATTAAGTCTATTAGAACATAACTAGCTATGACAGTTGGTATGTGCTCGATAGGTTAGACAGGATCAACAGCAGTCCTAACTAAAAATTAATCTAAGAATCTAATTCATAAATGCTTGACCATTTTGACAAAGCCATAACACGCATATCATTGGCTACAATAAAAAATTTAACTATAAATAACCCACCAATCATATGAACAGTTAAAGATAGGGTTACTCCAAAAGCCATAGCCTAGCACAAAAGATAAAAATAAATGCAAACCCTTGCATAATAAAAGCTCAAAATAGGGTCAAAGAACCATAACATGGCATCAAGTATACCAATCTGTAAAAATCCCAAAAAATGGCTATAAACCAAAAATGCTAATAAAAAGCATCCATATATAATTATAAAAATTGCTCATGCCTCCATACATAACTGAATAAAACCAAAATGATAAATCCATACATAATTAAACCAAACATAATAAGTCTAGGGCTACAAAAGCCCAAAAACCAAAACACAGAAAGTTTGAGGCTACACAAGCCCAAAAGATAGAAGGTCTGAGGCTACACAAGCCCAAAAGATACCAAACAGTAGTTCATATATATAAAAGCTCATATAAGGTAATAAAATGAGTGAAGATCTCCCCCCCAGACTAGAATCAGGCAATGCCCTTATTGGCGAGAAGTGAAGAAATCTGAATGCTAGGGCCTGCCATGGGGATACAATCGCTCGTCGCCGCCATGTCCTTCGCCGTCGCCTTGGTCATCGCCTTCACCTTCTGCCTCAGGAGATGGTGGTGGATAAGGAAGGAATAGAGGCATCTGAGGGAACTGGTAGGGCACGGACTTAGGATCATATCTGCTTAACTATGTATAGATGTTTGTTACTGTGGTGGAAAACTCAACATGATACTGAGTGAAGATGTCCTGTCGCTGGGCAACTAAGTCGATCCTCCTGGTGATCCGCTTAGTCTCGTTGTGTAGAAGGTTTAGAGATGCCAGAATTTTTGCTAGTGGACTCAAAGGCGAGGCACCAAGCTCAGGAATCTGAGTGGAAGGCTTAGTCTGTGAAGGTGGCGACTGAGTAGCTGGCAATTACCCTTCACCACGGGGGTGAGATTCGGCTCCGTCCCAAACTCCATATCGCTGGATGAGGGCATGATCAATGGTCGCCATTGGAAAGTCAACCATCTCCTCTGGTCGCCACTTAACTCGCGCCCTTTTGTACAGATGCATGATTAGTGAAGAGTGAGGGAGCCCTCCAGTCGAGCTACCCTTAATGCCCCGCAGAATTGACTCTTGGATGGCGACGCCGATGTCCACATCCAGTCCCATGACTATGGAAAATAGCAGAACGACTTGCTCTTTGGTGACATCACTGAAGTGGCAGGTGGGAATTATGTTGCCACAGATGAAACTGTACCATGCCTTGCCATACTTGCTGAGTGCCGCCTGAGGGAAACTTGTCTTCTCCCTTGTGGTCTGATTTATCCTCTAGGTTGTCCCTGGTTTGCACAGCCTCGTGACGATGTTATCCAGGTTGTAGTGAGAAATTCCCTGGTCGAGGTAGTCCCTGTCAATGTCCAACAAGTGGAAGTATGCTTTGATCGCTGCACTATCATAGGCCACTTTCTGACCTCAAACTATCACCTCAGCGGGTCCCTCAGCCTTAGCATTGGCGTAAAACTCACGGACCAATGCGATGATGGCGTTGTCTGGCGGCAATGAGAATCAGACCCATTTATTTTCTACTATCATAGCCCATATTTCACCGTTTTTATTCGGTTTTGGCCGAAGTCCTCGCTCAGGTACCATGTTTTTCCCCAGAATGGTAGAGTTGTACTTGCCCCAGGCTTCTTCGGTAACAAATTTTTCCTTGTCCCATTTCGACGCTGATGATAATGAACTATCCTAGGTGCATTGGCGTTTGAAAGCCATGTCAGAATTGTGCTTTGGTGTAGTCAAGTAATTCCAATCTCAATCGATGCCGATTGCAAACCAAAACCACTGTCAAGGTGAATGCCCAATGAGTGCCAAACCAAGCTACAGCCCAATACCCAAAGTCGACTCAAAGCAATGCCCAAACATTACAACACAAAATTTCAGTCAAACCCTTGTAGATTAATGTGAAACCAATGTAAATGCAAGCCAAATTCAAAACCCAATCAATATCCAACAAAATCAAAGCCTAAGTTACCCAAAATTAAACAAATCTTCACTTAGGCAAATTGTCAAACACCTGGCGTGCACTGTTGAAACCCTAGTTTGCTGAGTCTTGCTTGTAAATGGAACTAGCCAGATTTCCCTCAGTGGAAATCAACCAATTCAGAAGAACAAAATGAAAACCAAGACAGGTCTCAAGCCAAACAAATCTGAAACCAATTAAAATTTTAAGTATCCTTGGAGAAATCTCACAATCCCACTTACCTTGGTGTGGTTCCTTGATGGCAATCAAACCTTGGGTAAGCCTTGCCGATTAAGATCAAAAAAGAGAATTATTATAGTGAAGATTATGTATACAAATGATGGGGCTTGGGGGGTTTCAGTGAGAGAAAACTGTCAAAAACTGCCGAGAGGGTAGAGAAGAGTGGCCAAAACTGCCGAGTAAAATCTATTTTTAAAAACAAAAAACCGCTACCGGCGCTGCTGATAGTAGTGTGCATACAAGCCAATCATGTATGATGATAAAGCACGTACTTTGTAAACAATCTTATTTATTAATAAAATATTCATTTATTAAAGGCATTTAATTATCTACATGTTGCTGTTTTTATAATATGTAAATAACCCATAGTTTTAAGCAAAGCTTTTAGAATCATGATGATGATCATGCTAATGAGATCTAAATTTTTAGAAAGTTTTAAAACTAAAATAGTTCCCAATCGTGGGATTACTAAAAAGGGGATTAGTAAATCCGGATAGATTGGTACATATGTTGCTTGCTCATTGGATGAGGATGATTGATCTCATGATCATTTGTGTGGAGACACTAAAGCAAGTATGTAGGTGCTTATTGGAGAATAAGTTCACTGAACGTGATTCGCTATGGAATACCTAATGGAGTTTTACTCGCATGTCAATAGGAATTCCTAATGTGATAGTAGTACAAGTGATCCTTGGACTTGAGATCATCATAGTATCTTGTATGTAACAAATTATACTTTGACTTATTCCTTAAGACCTTTTAAGGCATATATAGGGTATGCTTGGGTATAATGAGTTACATATGGAGATAATGAATGATCAATAAAGAATCTACCACCTCTAGTAAAAGAGGAGATATGTCCTATGTGATTCGTTAAATGACAACCTAGGAATCCTTGGCCAAGGGGAAATGAAATTAGAAAGGAGTTTCTAATTTGCATTATTTGGAGTTGTGCATTTTCTAATCGAAATATATATAATTAAATAAAATAAGACTAGACAGTAAATCCATATCTTATATTTAATTGGGACATTGAATGGTGGAAGGATTGAATTGTACGGAACTATTAACTCACAGGTTCTTTTATGATTAATGTTGAAATCTATATTATCTGGAAAGTCGTTGATCGCTAGGGAGGCTTATCCCTATTGTAAAATAAATATTATTTATTTAAATAGATTATTAGTTTAATTTATTTATTTAAATAAGATTAAAATTATTTTAATTGATTTATTCACAACCGGTTTAATATGGAGAACCTAAAGGGTCACACCATAAAAGGAAGAATAAATATTTAAGAAGGTAATGGCATAATCGTAATAATGCATTAAGTATAATTAATTTAATCTATGGTGATAGAATAAATTAAATAGCTTAATGTTTATTATTTAATATTTTGGAAATATTAAATATAAATTAATAAGAGGAGTCTTATTAATATTATTACAATTATTATTATTTTAATTTCTAAAGGAGTTTAGTAATTAATTTAATATTTAGTACTCTCATTTATTCCTAATAAGATTAGGAGACAAATTAATTAAATGAATTTAATTAATTATTCCCATGTGGTGGGAAGCCTAAATTAATTAAAGGAGTTTAATTAATTAAAAGAAATCCCATGTCTAATAGGATTAGAAGGGTTGACCAATGTCTATATAAGAGAAGTCTTATAATAGATATTAGATTGATGCAATTTCAATTGTTGGAGAGTACTCCTTTTCTATAGAGGATAGAAAACTAAGCCAACCACCCTCCTTCTTGATAATTCATCTTCCTTGGTGGATCACCTCTAGAGGCCAAACACTTGGGTGGCTAACGTTGATCAAAGGAAGGAATCTAATCCGGAAATTCAAGGAGATCACGAAGAACAAGGAGTTGAACTAGTACCTGTGGAAGCTTCGTTCTACAAGGGTATGATTCCATAACTTCTTATTTATCGTTTTAAATTAATAATTTGCATAAAGGATGATCCGGGTAATGGTTTTGTAGAAATTTTTTTAAACTCTGATATACCATGCTTCCGCTAATTTTTGCAATTTGATTGCGTCACGATTTCGTACAAACCCAACAGTGGCATCAGAGCCAAACCTTTATGCAATTATTAATTTATTTTTGATTTCATATACATATGGGTATATATTTAAAATAATTTATTGGGCACAATTTTATTGTATAAAATTATTTTTTTTTAAGAAAAAAAAATGTCTTTTTTTTTTTTTGGGACGAATCAGAATTTTTTTTTTGGGTGCTAATCTTGAATTCTGCAAAGAAAAGGTGTTGTTTCTTTCTTACTCCAAAAAAAAAGATGACCCATCAATAAAGGACTCTTTTAATAAACCTGCAGGACTCTTTTAATAAAAGAAGGTGACTTCTTTTTAAAAAATAAATATGAATTTATATTATATATATATATATATATATATATGATATATTTATATATTATATTCTAAATAATTTTATAATTAAAATAAAGAGTTTATTTTAATCTTGAAATTGGATTTCATGCAATTTAAAATTGCCCATTAAATGATACTCATATATATTTGGAATGTTTTAATTCATGAGATGAATATTTATTTATTGATATATATGGTGATATGTATGATAATAAGTGGGGATTGATTATGGACTATTTGACCAATGTGATTGGATTTTATTTTAGTTAAATGCTTGAATGAATGAGTTTTATTAAATGGGGTCTGTGTACCTCGTCTTCTCTAAATTTTTTTTTTGATGTAAAATTCTATCTCCCTCCTATGTACTTCCCCTTGACTGTTGATCAAGGTTTCTATTTAAATTAAATAGTTTAATGTAATAGAAATAGTTAGAATTATCTTGAAGAAATTGGAGACCAAGGAGCAAGGAGCGCGTGAAGACCCGTTTGTATGGAGCCCGGTTTAAATGTAATAGTTATATTTAAATTTAAATTTTTGCACTCCTAGGTTTGACCTTTTGGTTCACTTGGTGGCTCTAGTGAACCAAACTAGAATAAAAGTCCATAATCAATCCGGGTAGAATATAATATTATATATTGCATGCTAAATATTATATATATTATATTTTATGCAAACATGCTTCGCATGTTTAATAAAACGACGCGTATTATATATATATATATATGTGCATGTGCGCTAAACAAGATGAGACAAATAATAACAAACCCCTCAAAGAAATAATATTAAGTCCGAAGCGTTCAAATGATATTTGAAATATCGAACGTCGCCTTCTAGCATGATAAATTAATAGAGTATTAAATATTTAATATGAGCTTGTTGTGCTATCCACAAGGCGAGTATTGTGTATTTAAGATGTTAATTAATCACATTTGATGCTTATCAAGAAAATTGAACGATCTAGTCTTGTTGTGCTATCCACAAGGACGAAAATTTTTCTTTTTTGAATTTATAAAAGTGCTAGGCTGGACTTAACTTAAATCATTTTAGTTCGGATGTGCACACACTTGACCATTATGATTTAAGAGGCAAAATAAAAGGAGTTATATAGTGATGTAATTGACAAGAGTTGTCTACCTATTTATTTGTATATCGCTTGTTGTGCTATCCACAAGGTTATATATATTTGAAATGGAATCCTTATTCTCACTAGCAAATCTTTAATTAGATGTTGCCAAACTATATAAGTGAGGGTAATATAGTTTGATGAAAATAGTGGGAGATACCAATTTAAAATAAAGACCTAAATTTATTTTGGTATGCAAAGTTAATAAAACGAATGTTTGCTAAAATGTTATTTTCTTTCACATGCAGAATTTTAAAAATGTCTAAATCACTAATCTCACTACGAAGCATACTTGATGCAAACAAGCTTACCGGACCAAATTATACGGACTGGCTAAGAAATCTGAGAATAGTTCTCACTGCTGAAAAAGATTTCTTATGTCCTAAACTCACCTGTCCCTGGAACTGTTCCAGAAACAGCCTCTGAGGAAGAGATTGCCACCATTGTAAAGTGGCAAGATGATGCATCTGTGGCTCAATGCATCATGCTCGCATCCATGAATAACGAGCTTCAGCGTCAGCACGAAAACATGGATGCTCCTACTATGTTGATTCACCTCAAGGAGTTGTATGGTGAACAAAGTAGGACTGCTAGATATGAGATATCTAAGGAGCTATTCCGATCTCGGATGACCAAGGGCAAAGTGAACATAAAGGAACAAAAGAAATCTGATCCAGCTAGCAAAGGAATGTGCTTCCATTGCAACGAGCCGGGTCATTGGAAGAGGAACTGCAAGAAGTTTCTGGCAAAGAAGAAGCTTGGAGAAGCTTCGACTTCCAATCAAGGTTTGTTCATGATTGAAATTAATTTTTCAGAAAGTTAAAATTCTACTTGGGTATTGGATGCCGGCTGTGGTTCTCACATATGTAATAATGTGAAGGGACTGGTCAGAAGTAGAAAGCTGAACAATGATGAGGTGATCCTACGAGTGGGGAATGGAGCAAAGGTTGCTGCATTAGCTGTAGGAACTTATTATTTAGCAATGCCTTCGGGCAAGTTCATTTATCTTAATAATTGTTATTATGTTCCGAATATTATTAAAAACATTATTTCAATTTCTGTATTGGATATGGAAGGATTTAACGTTGTTATAAAGAACAATAGTTGTTCTATTTATAAAGACGATGTTTTATATGGTATTGGAAATTTGCGAAATGGACTTTATACACTTGACTTACAAGAAAATATATTTCAAATTGAACAAACTAAGAAAAGGAAAAGAGATGATATTAATTATACTTACATGTGGCACTGTAGACTCGGTCATATCAATGAAACAAGATTATCCAAGTTGCATAAAGATGGGCTCCTTGAGTTATCTGATTATGAATCATATCCAACTTGTGAATCTTATTTCATGGGTAAAATGACTAAATCTCCTTTTAGTGGAAAAGGAGAAAGAGTTACAGAGTTGTTGGCATTGATTCACACAGACGTTTGTGGACCTATGACAACAAGTGCACGGGGTGGGTATTCTTATTTTATTACTTTCACTGATGATCACTCAAGATTTGGATATGTGTATTTAATGAAATACAAGTCAGAATCATTTGAAAAGTTCAAAGAGTTCAGAAGTGAAGTAGAGAAACAAACGGGCAAGAGTATAAAGATACTTCGATCAGATCGAGGTGGAGAATACTTAAGCGGTGAGTTTCTCTATTGTCTCAAAGAGAATGGTATAATCTCACAATGGACTCCTCCAGGTACACCACAGTTAAATGGAGTATCTGAAAGGAGAAATCGAACACTGTTAGACATGGTTCGATCCATGATGAGTTTTACCGACCTTCCAATTTCCTTCTGGGGATATGCCCTAGAAACGGCTGCATACCTACTTAACAAGATACCTACCAAATCCGCCCCAAAGACTCCATATGAGATGTGGAAGGGGAGGAAACCAAATCTTAAGCATGTTAAGACTTGGGGTTGTCCAGCTTATGTCAAAAAGTTTGAACATGATAAGCTACAGACTAAATCCGAAAAGTGTAGATTTGTGGGATACCCTAAAGAAACTGTAGGGTATTATTTCTATCATCCAACTGATCAAAAGCTGTTTGTTGCGAAACATGCTGCCTTCTTGGAAAAGGAGTTTATCCATGAAGGGGTCAGTGGGAGTAAGATATATCTTGAAGAAGTTCAAGAACCACAAATTACCACGGATCAAAGTCAGGTACCTGACCAAGTAGAAGAACCTACTATGCCACACCCTGTTCGTAAATCTGGGAGAGTACCGAAGATACCTGAGAGGTATGGATTCGTTATAGAGGATGACGATGAGGTACACATCATGAATGATGATGATCCATTGAATTACGAACAGGCTATGAGTAATAAAGACTCAGGGAAATGGCTAGAAGCCATGAAATCCGAAATGGACTCCATGTATGAAAACAAAGTATGGACTTTGGTTTCACCACCTGAAGTCATTAAGCCTATTGGGTGTAAATGGGTCTTTAAAAGAAAGACTGGAGCGGACGGCAAGGTAGAGACCTATAAGGCCCGACTGGTTGCAAAAGATTTCAAACAAAGACAAGGAGTTGACTATGATGAAACCTTTTCACCAGTAGCTATGCTCAAGTCCATTCGGATTTTGCTTGCGATTGCAGCTTATAACGACTATGAGATCTGGCAGATGGACGTGAAAACGGCCTTCCTCAATGGAAAACTTGAGGAGGATGTGTATATGACACAGCCAGAGGGATTTGTTTCAAAGGTTGGAATAAATCAAGTCTGTAAGCTGCAACGATCCATTTATAGATTGAAGCAAGCTTCTCGTAGATGGAACATTCGTTTTGATGAGACAATCAAAGAGTTTGATTTTATCAAAAATGACGATGAACCATGTGTGTACAAGAAGGTTAGTGGGTGCGCAGTTTCATTCCTTGTATTATATGTTGATGATATATTACTGATAGGGAATGAAATTTTTATGCTAAAATCGATCAAAATAAAGTTGTCTAAACATTCCTCCATGAATGATTTGGGTAGAACATCCCACATTGGGGATATAAATCTGTATTAATAGATTTAAAAGGATGTTCGGCTTAACCCATGGAAACGTATATTCATTAGATGCTAAAGGCGTTTAGCATGGCAACTCCAAAAGGTGCCTCATGATGATGAGCCATGGAGTGTATCTCTCTAAAATTGTCCTCAGTAAAAGAGAGATCGCATAAGTAACTATTATGTATGCAATGAAATATACAAGACTTGATGTTGATCAGTCATATTCTGGAGAAGATCTCTGTGAGACAGTGATAAACATCTCAAAGTACTTAACTGACACTAAGGATGTCATCATGACACATGATGGGTCTGAATTAAACTAGAAGACTAAACAGACTCAAGTTTTCAGACTGACCAAGACGACAGTAAAATCCACTTTATGGTAAGTCGTTACCTTAAAAGGTGGTGCAGTAAATTGGAAAGGTTTCAAACAGCAAAAGTTGCTGGGTTAGTGACAAAGACAAAGTATATAACTGTAAGTGAAGCTGCAAGTTGATGTTTCGGATGAAAAGTTTATTACAGAACTAGGAATAGTTCCTAAGTCTCATCTTGAATCTAAACATGTGTTGCGGCACTTTGATTAAAAAAAATCATTGAAAAAGGAGAGTGTAGACTCTCAAGACAACATTGCAGATCCATTTACTAAAGCTTTAACACAACAGTAGTTTGATCGTCACTTAGAGAAGATGGGTATGAGATACCATGGCGATTGGCTTTAGTGCAAGTGGGAGATTGATAGTAGTGTGCATACAAGCCAATCATGTATGATGATAAAGCACGTACTTTGTAAACAATCTTATTTATTAATAAAATATTCATTTATTAAAGGCATTTAATTATCTACATGTTGCTGTTTTTATAATATGTAAATAACCCATAGTTTTAAGCAAAGCTTTTAGAATCATGATGATGATCATGCTAATGAGATCTAAATTTTTAGAAAGTTTTAAAACTAAAATAGTTCCCAATCGTGGGATTACTAAAAAGGGGATTAGTAAATCCGGATAGATTGGTACATATGTTGCTTGCTCATTGGATGAGGATGATTGATCTCATGATCATTTGTGTGGAGACACTAAAGCAAGTATGTAGGTGCTTATTGGAGAATAAGTTCACTGAACGTGATTCGCTATGGAATACCTAATGGAGTTTTACTCGCATGTCAATAGGAATTCCTAATGTGATAGTAGTACAAGTGATCCTTGGACTTGAGATCATCATAGTATCTTGTATGTAACAAATTATACTTTGACTTATTCCTTAAGACCTTTTAAGGCATATATAGGGTATGCTTGGGTATAATGAGTTACATATGGAGATAATGAATGATCAATAAAGAATCTACCACCTCTAGTAAAAGAGGAGATATGTCCTATGTGATTCTTTAAATGACAACCCAGGAATCCTTGGCCAAGGGGAAATGAAATTAGAAAGGAGTTTCTAATTTGCATTATTTGGAGTTGTGCATTTTCTAATCGAAATATATATAATTAAATAAAATAAGACTAGACAGTAAATCCATATCTTATATTTAATTGGGACATTGAATGGTGGAAGGATTGAATTGTACGGAACTATTAACTCACAGGTTCTTTTATGATTAATGTTGAAATCTATATTATCTGGAAAGTCGTTGATCGCTAGGGAGGCTTATCCCTATTGTAAAATAAATATTATTTATTTAAATAGATTATTAGTTTAATTTATTTATTTAAATAAGATTAAAATTATTTTAATTGATTTATTCACAACCGGTTTAATATGGAGAACCTAAAGGGTCACACCATAAAAGGAAGAATAAATATTTAAGAAGGTAATGGCATAATCGTAATAATGCATTAAGTATAATTAATTTAATCTATGGTGATAGAATAAATTAAATAGCTTAATGTTTATTATTTAATATTTTGGAAATATTAAATATAAATTAATAAGAGGAGTCTTATTAATATTATTACAATTATTATTATTTTAATTTCTAAAGGAGTTTAGTAATTAATTTAATATTTAGTACTCTCATTTATTCCTAATAAGATTAGGAGACAAATTAATTAAATGAATTTAATTAATTATTCCCATGTGGTGGGAAGCCTAAATTAATTAAAGGAGTTTAATTAATTAAAAGAAATCCCATGTCTAATAGGATTAGAAGGGTTGACCAATGTCTATATAAGAGAAGTCTTATAATAGATATTAGATTGATGCAATTTCAATTGTTGGAGAGTACTCCTTTTCTATAGAGGATAGAAAACTAAGCCAACCACCCTCCTTCTTGATAATTCATCTTCCTTGGTGGATCACCTCTAGAGGCCAAACACTTGGGTGGCTAACGTTGATCAAAGGAAGGAATCTAATCCGGAAATTCAAGGAGATCACGAAGAACAAGGAGTTGAACTAGTACCTGTGGAAGCTTCGTTCTACAAGGGTATGATTCCATAACTTCTTATTTATCGTTTTAAATTAATAATTTGCATAAAGGATGATCCGGGTAATGGTTTTGTAGAAATTTTTTTAAACTCTGATATACCATGCTTCCGCTAATTTTTGCAATTTGATTGCGTCACGATTTCGTACAAACCCAACAGCTGCGGCGCCGGGTTTCCTTTTTTAAATGGCGCTGCAGCGCCACTCATGCAGATAATTTGAAAAGAGCTGGTGCGGCGGTGCTGGTTTTTATGCTTTGTTGGGCGCTGCAGCACCATTCATCTAGAGATTTTGAGAGACTACTAGCGCTGCGGTGCTAACTTTTGTTCCTTGGTGGGCGTTGCGGTGCCATTCATCTTGAGAAATTAAAGCCCATTGGCTCTGCGGCGCCACACTTTCTTCTTTATTGGGCACCGTGATGCGGTTTCTCCAGAGATTTGAAATGGATGGGGTGCTGGATTTCCTTCATTGATTGGTGCCGTGGTGCTGACCATACAGGGACTTGAATGATATTGGCGCTGCGGCGCGACTTTCAGTACAACTTGAGGCGCCGCGGTGTCGGCTCTGCATCAGGCAAAGTTTTTTAAAGCTATCAGCATAGCAGATTCATGGCTTAAAACTGAGCTCAGAAAAAATAGACTCAAAAAACCATATCAAGGCAAGACAAAGCCGTATGACACTAAACGACTAGCTAAAACCAAAAGACAACCTTTATGGAACCCATAAAGCTAAATAATGCAAAATAACCAAAAATCAATAACCTTTGTCATATGCGCTTAGAATTCACATGGGCAACATGCACGCATTTGAACAAGAGCTATAACGCAATTTTAAACATGGCTGCTATAACAAAGCTAAATATTGATCAAAAATCTACCTATTACCCAAAATGCATTATATTACTATATAATACCCAAAACATGTGGAAAAAACTACCGTTTACACATGACTATACAACCGCACTCTTAACCACATGCAAAATTACTAAATTCATACTAACTACTATAATAAATGAAAATGGACTGAATATTATAATATAAAGTAAAAAGGGTATAAGAATGATACTGAGATGGGGTTGGCTCCCCATCAAGCGCTTGTTTTAAAGTCGTCAGCTTGACTATTTCTCCCCGGCTCATACCGGGTCTCTGTGGGTAATTGAAGTCATTTGTCTGTCGATGTCGCCACCCTAGTAGTGTTTTAGGCATTGCCCATTCACCTAGAAGGTTCTGTCAGAATTTGGGTCTTCAACCTCAATCGCACCATGTGGATATACCTTCAAAATTTTGAAGGGCCCCGACCATCGAGATTTTAGTATCTCGGGAAAAAGTTTCAGTTAGGAGTAGGGGTGGGC
Source organism: Panax stipuleanatus (assembly GCA_020205555.1). Classification (NCBI taxonomy): domain Eukaryota; kingdom Viridiplantae; phylum Streptophyta; class Magnoliopsida; order Apiales; family Araliaceae; genus Panax; species Panax stipuleanatus. The sequence goes on along the minus strand of CM035119.1, from coordinate 113,440,233 downwards.
AACTTTTTTAGTTTTTCTAATTTTTCAATTTTCTGGATTGGTCTGAACCGGTCTGTTCGGTACAAAAAAAACTAGTTCGATTTTGGTACAAAAAAATCGGTATATATCGATTATTCGGTACCAATTTCGGTACTGAGTTTTTATGGTTCAATTTTATCGAACCGAACCGGTATATACCAGTTTTTCAAAAAAAAAATTATTTTTATTATTAATAAATAATTAATAATAATAATAATAATAATAAAATAATAATAATAATAATAATAATAATAATAATAATAAATAATAATAATAATAATAATAATAATAATAATGAAACAATAATAAAAATAATAATTATATTAATTTTTGGTTTATTCGGTAAAAACCGGTACCGAACCGGTAAACCGGTCCAACCAGTACCGGTATCGGTGCTAGAATTTGGCTAATTTTGATACCGGTTCGGTTCGGTACCGGTCCGGTTAGGGCTGGTTTTTACCAGTTGCCCACCCCTAGTTGGGAGTTGAAAAGAAGTACATTCTGCTCCGGCTCGAATTCTCTATCCACTATCTTCTTATCATGCCACCGCTTTGTTTTCTCCTTGTACAGCTTGGCGTTTTCATATGCCTGGAGGCAGAACTCGTCTGACTCATTAAGTTGTAACAACCTCTTTTCACCTGCTGCATCCAAGTCAAAATTGAGCTTTTGAATCGCCCAATATGCACTGTGCTCCAACTCGACGGGGAGATGGCACGCCTTACCATAAATAAGCCTATACAGAGACATTTCGATAGGCGTTTTATAGGCAGTGCGATACGCCCACAATGCGTCGTCTAGCTTCTTTGACCAATCCTTTCGATTAGGGTTCACAATCTTTTCTAGTATTCGCTTGACTTCCCTATTCGATACCTCAACTTGTCCACTGGTTTACGGATGATAAGCGGTGGCAATTTTATGGGAAACCCCATATTTAGCAATAAGGGCTTCAAAGTACTTGTTGCAAAAATGCGAGCCCTCATCACTAATAATTGCCCGAGGAGTGCCAAATCGGGTAAATATATTCTTTCTCAAGAAATTAAGCACAATCTTGGCTTCGTTAGTAGGCAAAGCTACGACTTCCATCCATTTAGATACATAATCCATAACGACTAGTATGTACAGATTATTGTAAGAGGATGGAAATGGGCCCATGAAGTCTATGCCTTAGACATCAAATAGCTCAACCTCAAGAATATTCTGCAGAGGCATTTCATGCCTTTTTGAAATAGTTCCTACTCTTTGGTAATTATCACATCGCGATACATATAGGTGAGCGTCCTTAAATAGAGTTGGCCAATAAAAACCCAATTGGAGCACTTTCGCTGTTGTTTTTGCCCACCAAAATGCCCCCCATAGTCAGACGAATGGCAATGATGGAGCACACGCTCGATTTCTTCCTCAGGCAGACAACTTCTCAGAATTTGCTTTTCACATTGCTTAAATATGAAGGGATCATCCCAAAGATAGTGCTTTGCATCATTTAGGAATTTCTTCCTCTGCTGATAGTTCATGTTAGGAGGGAGTACATTACAAGTGACATAATTTGCAAAGTCTGCATACCACGGTGCTACAGTGTGAATCACATACAACTGCTCATTGGGGAAAAAGTCATTGATATCCGTCTCGTTTTCCCCCAAGTGACTTGGGTTTTCCAGTCTCAATAGGTGATCCACAACTTGATTCTCAGTTCTTTTTCTATCGCGAATCTCCAGATCGAATTCCTGGAGGAGAAAGACCTATCTAATCAACCTCGGCTTTGCATCTTTCTTTGATATCAGATATTTGATCGCCGAGTGGTCAGTATACACAATGACTTTGGTTTCGATGAGATATGCGCGGAACTTATCAAATGCATAAACTACCGCTAGTAGCTCTTTCTCAGTAGTGGTGTAATTAAGCTGAGCATCTGTCAAGGTTTTACTGGCGTAGTAAATTATGTGAAACAACTTGTCTCTCCTTTGTCCCAACACGGCCCCAATAACATAATCGCTGGCATCGTACATGAGTTCAAACGACAATTCCCAGTCTGGGGAAACTACAATGGGTGCTAACACAAGTCTCTGCTTGAGAATATCAAATGCCTCAAGGCATGCCTTATCAAACGTGAAAGGAACATCTTTTTCCAAAAGGCCACAAAGGGGCTTGGTGATTTTTGAGAAATCCTTTATGAACTGCCTATAGAAACCTGCATTTCCCAAGAAGCTTCGAACTCCTTTCATAGAGGATGAAGGTGGAAGTTTTTAAATAACCTCTATTTTCGCTTTGTCTACTTCTATTCCACTAGCTGACACTCTATGCTCCAGAATAACCCCCTTTCTAACCATGAAGTAACATTTCTCCTAATTCAAAACCAGGTTAGTCTCTACACATCTTTTCAGAAGCTTGGTCAAATTTTGTAGACAGGCCTCAAAAGAACTCCCAAAGACAGAGAAGTCATCCATAAACACCTTGAGCATCTGTTCCACCATGTCAGAGAAGATGGACATCATACACTGCTAGAATGTTGTGGGAGCATTACATAGCCCGAAAGACATTTTCTAGAAGGCTAAGGTCCCATATGGACATGTAAATGTGGTTTTCTCCTAGTCTTTGGGTGCTATTACAATTTGATTGTAACCCGAGTACCCATCCAGAAGACAATAGAATTTATGGCCGGCGAGCCTGTCTAGCATTTAGTCAATGAAGGGCAGAGGGAAGTGATCCTTGCATGTGGACTTGTTTAATTTTTGGTAGTCCATACATACCCTCCATCCAGTCACAGTCCTTGTGAGAATAAGCTCATTGTTCTCGTTTGGTACCACTGTCATGCCGCCCTTCTTTGGCACACATTGGATAGGACTAACCCATGGACTGTCAGATATTGGGTAGATAATGCCCGCATCAAGCAACTTGATAATTTCCTTTCTGACCACTTCTTTTATGATGGGATTTAACCGCCTTTGATGCTCAATAGAAGGCTTAGACCCCTCCTCGAGGGGGATTTTGTGCATGCAAATAGAGGGACTGATGCCCTTTATATCTGAGATAGACCACCCCAACGCTGTTTTATAAGTCTTGAGCACTTTAAGGAGCTTCTCTTCCTGTGCCTCATCTAATGATGTAGAAACTATAACGGGCAAGGTAGATGACTCACCTAGATAGGCATACCACAAGTGGCTCGATAATGTCTTAAGATCAAGCATAGGTGGTTCTATAATAGATGGCCATGACTGGGAGGTAGATGCTCCTTGCTCATCCAAAGCTTCAAATTGTCACTTGAACTGATTGAATCTCGGGGTTGCATCTAACCACTGAGCATACTTGATATGAGTAGGCTCTTCCTCATTACTTGCACCCGTCAGAATGGCCTTAAGTGAGTAAGAATAATAATTTTTGGAGAAAACCTCCTGCACAGCTTCATCAATCACATTAACCCGGAAGCAGTCTTTAGAGGCACTGAGGTACTTCATAGACCTGAAGACAATGAAAGTTACTTCCTGGTCTTGTACTCTCATTGTGAGTTTCCCCTTTTGCACATCTATAAGTGTCCTGCCCGTGGCTAAAAATGGTCTGCCCAAGATAATAGAGACTTCCCTATCCTCCTTGAAGTCTAGAACGATAAAATCAGCGAGAAAGATGAACTTGTCCACCTTGACAAGCACGTCTTCCATAATTCCCTTCGGGTATGTGAGGGACCTGTCGGCCAACTGCAATGTTACACTGGTAGGTTTGGCCTCATTCAACCCCAAATTCTAGCTCCTAAATCGCATAGGGCTTTTTCGATGAACTGATCCCCAATTGTTCATGGTATTGTGAAGCTACCTAGGTCTTTTATCTTAGAAGGAAGCTTATTATGCAGAATAGCACTACGTACCTAAGTAAGTGCCACTATCTCGTAGTCCCCCATTTTCCTTTTCTTGGACAAGATGTCCTTCATGAATTTCATATAGCTGTGCATTTGTTCTAATGCTTCAGCAAACGAGATATTTATGTGAAGTTTCTTAAAAATTTCTAAGAACTTCGAGAATTGCTTATCTAGATTTTATTTCTGAAGGCGTTGGGGAAATGGTAACTATTGGACAACAGGACTAGGCTTGTTACCGATCGAAGTTGGTATTGTGGTTTCATCCTGCACATTTTCTTCTCCCCCAAACTTGTCACAAGTTGGCTCAACACTGCTTTCCTCTTTAACAACTTCCTGTTGCATAATTGAGGTCTCACCTCCAGCCTCATTCACTGTCTTGCCACTCCGGAGAGTGACTGCCTTGCATTGCTCCTTGCCCTTCCATTTTGGGTTAACATCAGTGTCACTTGGCAAGGTCTCTGGAGGACGACTATTCAAAGTAGTTTCCATTTGTCCCATTTGGATTTCTAGATTTCGGATGGACGCCTCTTGGTTATTGCTCCTTATTTCATTCTGAGCAATGTATCTCGAGAGGAGATCTTCTAAACTAGGCTTTCTGTCCTAAAGAGGTGGTGGTTGGTAAGAGCCTTGTGGTTGTTGGTGTTGATTTTGATATTAAAAACCGGAAGGATTTGAATATGTTGGTCTAGCGGTAGAGGTTTGAGCTTGGTTGCTGTTGTTGTTGCTCCATGAGAAATTCGGGTGATTTCTTAAACCAGGATGGTAGTGCGTGGGAAGATTTAAATTCTGCTTCCACCCGTAATTTGAGACAAATTGAATTTATTTAGAGCTAATGGTGCACTGATCAGTAGGGTGGCTCCTTGGACACAAATCACATAGCGGAGATACACTCTGCACGGTTTGCACTCCCATATTGTCAAGTCTTTTGGTAAGAGCAGCAACTTGAGCAGACAATGCAGTAATTGCATCCACGTCATACACCCCCGCCACTTTTCGTGGTGCTTGCTTATCATTAGGCCACTGATAATTTTTCGCAGCCATGGTTTCCACCAGTTCATAACCTTCAGCATGGTGCTTCGATATAAAGGCCCCACCAGATGTGGCATTAATACTCGAACGAGTAGAACCGGATAATCTGTTATAGAAAGTCTGAATTAGAAGCCATTTGGGCAATCCATGGTGTGGACATTTCCTCAATAAATCCTTAAATCGCTCCCACGAGTCGTAAAGAGATTCAGACTCATACTGTGTGAAGGATGTGATATCATGTTTGAGCCTTGCTGTCTTCGCCGACGGAAGAACTTCGCCACGAATTTATAAGCTAAGTCAGCCCATGTTGTGATGGATCCTGGCGGAAGCAAATGCAACTTACTCTGGGATTTATCCCGGAGAGTAAATGGGAACAATCTGAGTCTGATGGCATCATCATACACTTCGTTGCATTTGAAAGTATCACAGATTTCCAAGAAATTTATCAAATGATCGTTCGGGTCATCATTCGGCATCCCTCTGAATTGAACGTTATTTTGTATCATTTGAATTGTACCCTGCTTGATTTCAAAGTTATTCGCTTGAATCGCGGGACTTAGAATGCTCGCTTGAATATATGTGATGTGGGGCATGGCATACTACCGTAGAGATTTTTGTTCTTCCTTAGCCATTATAATTGGAGTAGGTATTTCCAGATCTCTTTCTCTTCTCAGTCTTCTAAAAGTTCTGTTAACCTCAGGATCAAGAGGTATTGTATTCCGATTCCTACGAGGTAGCATACATAGTCAAGATTACCTAAGAGAAAGATTAAACAGATAAATCAGTTTAAAATAAGATAGTTTTGAATTAGTAATAATATTGAAAGACAAATAATACTAAGTCCCCGGCAACGACGCCAAAAACTTGTTAGTCATTTTCACGATCAATAAACTCGCGCAAGTATGGGCGGTCTAACAAGTAATATAATAGTAAGTAGAGTGTCGAACCCACGATGACAAAGTACTAACGCTATTCAAATACTAAAATAATATCAATACGGTATTATCTAAACAAGTAAATAGTACAGGTGTGTTTAAAACTATATGAATAAAAACAATAATATATGAGATTGAGTTGGTTCAAATAAGGCAAGTTAGGATTAAAACTCCCCTAATGCTTTGTCTAATCTCCTAACTCTCCAAATTATCTAACAAATCACGAGAATGGTCAACCGAGAATAGAAAGTACACATAAGCCTCTTCCGATAGTCAAATAATTAGTCTAAGGGTCATTAAGCTTAGTTCTCAATGGTTACACAAGGCATATAGATATATTCCTATTCTATTGTGCAAAATATGCTCTCATTCCCATAGGCATGGACATAACAAGTGTTGTTGTATTTAGGGTTAGATGTTAAAATCCATTTTCCAATATCAAATAATAGCCATATCAATTCCTTAGTCAAGCAATCAATAAACAAGCATGAAATACAACAACCCATTCAAACATGATTTATTATAATAAATAGGAGAGAAATTCAATTAAACTAATCATTAGGTTACATTGCAATCCTAGAAATGTAATTAGTTCATAACTATAGAACTAATAAGCATTATCAAAGTATTCAACATGCTCAAAATTACACAAATGAATGAAAGATTTGGATAAAGAAAAACTCCTCTATTGAAGTTTTCTGGCTCCAACTCTTCTCTTCTCCGTGTAGAGTCCGAGCAATCAAGGAAGCAATGATCTTGGAACAATTTAAGGTCCAACTTTTCTCTCTTGCAAAAGCTATTCACTCTGCTATATTTTTTATTCTATGTAATATGATAAGTTTTCTTGTTGCTGCTGATAAGGTATTATAAGAGATAAGCAGCTAGGTCATGAAGTCTGGCTGTTTGCCTAAAAATCGGAGGTGGCGCTGCGGCGCCACCATTATGCCTTGCATAGGCACTGCGACCCTGGTCAAGGTCTTCTGGCCTTTAAGTTGCGCTGCAGCGCCATCTTTGTATAGGAGCAGGAGCACTGCGGCGCTGCAAGGAGGTGAGCTGGCAGGCATGTGGCGCTGCGGCGCCATTCTTGTGCTTTGTCTCGGCGCTGCGGCGCTAGTACAGGTTCTATAAAAATGACAGTTTTGCCCTTTAAAAGCTGGAAATGACCTAATAATCCATGCAAAGCACTTTTAAGCCAAAAACTAACAAATAATATATAAAAGCAGTATAAAATAAGATAAAAAGGCAACTTCTTAAAATTTAGAGTGCTCGATTCGCGGGTATAAAACCCACTCATCAGTGGCTTTTAGTGAACCAACCTAGAATAAAGGTCCATAATCAATTCAGGTAAAATATAGTATCCTATATGTGCATGCTTATTATATATATCTTATATATTATACAACATGCTTCACATGTGAATTAATATGATGCGTACTTTATATATATGTGTGCATGCGAGCTAAACAAGATGAGACAAATAATAACAAACCCCTCAAAGAATTTATATTAAGTTCTAAGTGTTCAAAGATATTTGGAATATCAAACGTTGTCTTCTAGCATGATAAAATTAATAGAGTATTGAATATTTAATATGAGTTTGTTGTGTCACGACAAGGCAAGTATTAAATATTTAAGATGTTGATTTATCACATTTGATGCTTATAAAGGAATTAAATGATACTGTTTTGTTGTGTCACCACAAGGATGTTATTTTTTCTCTTTGAATATATTAAAGTGCTATGTTGGACTTAACTTGGATAATTTTGATTCGGATGTGTCACCACTTGATCAAAATAATCTAAGAGGCAAAAAAAAAGGAGTTACATGATGATGTAATTGACAAAAGTTGTCTACCTATTTATTTATATATAGTTTGTTTGGTCACCACAAGGCTATATACATTTGAAATGTGATCCTTATTCTCACTAGCAAATCTTTAATTAGATATTGTCAAACTATATAAGTGAGGGTAATATAGTTTGAAGAAAATAGTGGGAGATACCAATTTAAAATAAGACATAATTTATTTTGGTAATTAATTAAATGAATGTAAGCTAAATATTGTTAATTACAAATTCATTTATATAATTTTACAATGAATAATTCACTATCACTGCATAGCATATTAGATTCTATTTAACCGGACCGAGTTAAACTGATTGGTTAAGGAATATGAGAATAGTTATCAAGGCTGAAAAGCTATCTTACGTCCTTAATACGCCTATCACTGCAATGGTTGTAGACAATGCCTCTGAGGAAGAGATTGTTACATTTAGAAAGTGGCAAGATGATGCACAGTTGGCTCAATACATCATGCTCGCATCCATGAGTAACGAGCTTCAGCGTCATCATGAAACTATGGATACTCCTACTATACTTCTGCACTTCAAGTAGTTGAATGGTGAAGAAAGTAGGACTAATAGATATCAGATATCTAAGGAGCTCTTCCGATCTAGAATGACCGATGGTACTGTAGTATAGACACATGTCCTTAAAATGATCAATCTGATTGAACAACTAGGACAACTAGGTTTTGTCATGAATGGAAAGTTGAGCCAAAATTTGATCTTGCACTCACTCCTGAACTCTTTCTCACAATTATTGTGAATTTTCACATAAATAAGCTAGATGTAAGCCTCGTTGATTTGCTTAACAAGTTGAAAACTATTGAGAGTCACTTTCGAACTAAGAAAGACCAAGTCTTACTGGTAGGGGCCAAATGATCTTTTGAAAAGAAGAACGATTCAAAGAAGGTAAATAGAAAGGCAAATACAAAGGATAATAAGAACAAAATTGATACGTATAGGAAAGGAGTTTACTTCCATTGCAATAAGCCTGGACACTGGAATAGAAACTGCGAGAAACATCTTGTAGAGGCTAACCAGAAGAAGCTGTGTGAAGCTTCGGTTACATATAAAGGTTTGTTTATGATTGAAATAAATCTTTCAGTAAGTAAAGTTTCTACTTGGGTATAGGATACCGGTTGTGGTTCTCATAAATACAGATTTATGAAGGGACCAAGCAGAAGTAGAAAGATAAATAAGGGGAAGTCATCTTGCGTGTGGGGAATATAGCAAATGTTGGTCTATTAGACGCATGAACTTATTGTTTAGCACCGCCTACGGCAAGTCCATTAGTTTAAATAATTAATATTATGTTCCAACACTTATAAGAAACATTATTTCAATTTTTGTATTGGATATGGATGGTTTTGATATTATAATAAAGAACAACAGTTGTTCTATTTATAATAAAATGTTTCATAGGGAGTTGACAATTTACTGAATGGACTTTACATACTTAACTTACATGAAAATAATTTTGCAAATTGAACAAACTAGTAAAAAAAAGGAGATGATCATTCAAAGAGTTGAATATTTGTATTTGGTGAAATACAAGTCTGAATCATTTGAAAGGTTCAAAGAATTGAGAAGTAAAACTAGTTGGCAAGGTATTATGATTCTTCGATTGGATCGAGGAATAAATACTTGTGCAATAAGTTTTAGTATTAATAAAAATGTAATAATAATATAAATTGAGAATTATAATAATAATAATAATTAAAGTTTTGTAAGTATTAGAGAATATCGGAATACTAAATAAAGAGAGATGTGAAAAATATGAATATATATAATATTGATCAAAGATTGGAGTTGTGGAGAGAATTCAGATTGCAGAATACTGAATATAGATATGTGAGAATTATGAATGTTTTGCAGTTAATGAAATAATTTTTATAGAAACAAAATATAGCCGATTGTTTTTTTTAAAAATATATTGTGCACTATCCGTTTGTTTAAAAGCAAAACAAAAAAGCAATTTATTTTTTCATCTTTGTGGCAGGTGGAGCAGCTTTGTCAGCAATCATCAGCAACACAACACAGCAATAGGCAGCAGTTAGTAGCAGCTTCCAGCAGGCAGCAGGTGGCGGTGGGTTTAGTGGGACAAGACAAGACAACTCAACTTTTTACTTTTGACCTTTGCTTTTCATGCCTTTTCAATTTCAACTTTAATTTTAACTTTTTGACTTTATGTAGTAAAACACGGAATAAAGAGCTATAAAAGTGCATAAAAGACAAAAAAACCTACTTAATTAATATATTATAGCCACTAAGCCATCTACAAATAAATATAAACCTGCAATCAGATGTCCTTAATTTAGTGGATTGGCACATTGGTCCATAGCATGCGGCCCTGTTGCGGTGCTGCTTTACTAGAAAATGGCCAAGTGGGAAGGGAATGAACTGAGCTTCTGTCTATGGGTTGTGCCACTGTACAACAGGCCAATAACAGGCCTAGTAAATGAGCCAGGCCAGTTCGGGCTTTTTGGAAGGCCAAGTCAGGCCGGATATGGGCTAAAAAAGAGAGGTCTGTTCTCAGCATGTAGGTCAGGCCTGACCAGTCCAAGCTTTGACTAAGCTGAGCTTTAACCAGGAAGAACCAAGGCCAAGCCGCAGGCCGCAATCCATTTGTGAAACTTTAATTTCTCCCCATACTAGTCCCTCCTATAATTTTTTAAATCACATACTTGTCTTGTTCCAATAAATTATCTCATCTTAACACGTCGAACCCAAAATCCACCTAACTTAAAAGTATACTAATGTTTAATTATCTCTCCTCTTATCGGGTAGTTGTAACCAAATACAATCACAATTAATTATGGGAATCAATATATTACCACAAGATTGATAAGGATGTTTAGGCTTCTAATAAGATAAGAAGGGTTTGATATTTTTACAAGCTCTCTCTCACATGAGTGTATGACTCATTTGTTATTCATATGAGAGAGATCTTGTGGAACTATCATTTTTGCTTATGAAATATCAATTTCCTTAATTAAAAGAGTATATCTATGTATACATCCAAATACACACACAAAAGTAAAATAGTAATAGTAAAATATTTCTCTCTTCTCTCTACAACACTTTCTCTCTCATCTTTTACTACTATTTTACCTTTATGCGTGTCTTTGGATCTATATTTTGGATGTGCATATAGATATATTCTAATTTAAAAATGCAATGTACATAATATTTTGCTAACAAATACAAAAACTATTAGTATATGTGTAAACTGCAAACTAATACTCTATTCGTTCCAAAATTAGAGATACATTTTTGACTTTTTTGAGTCAATTCGCAAAATTTTAAAATTTAAAATTGATATAAAGATATTTAATTTAATACAAATAAATATAGTAATTGTAAACTAACAATAAAGTACTATTAATTATCATCTTTGTTATTTACAAAACTTGAATAAAATTATGTATCAATTTTGAGTTTTAAGATTTTGCGAATTGACTTTAAAAAGTCAAAATATATCTCTAATTTTGGAACGGAGTTAGTATAAAGAAAACATACAAGAATATTAGTAAAATCGCATGTTTTATTGCCAAAATATAGTATGGGTAGGCTTTATGTCCAGTCAAGTGTGTACTTATTGATTATAGTATGTGTTAATGCCAAAATTTGTTCGTTCATCGAATCACTAAATGGCGAATTTAACCTGCACAATGAACAAACAATCACACCAAAAAACTTGACGGCAGAGGCAGCTGAGGGATAGCTCTGGTGTGAAAATAAGTAAATGCCAGAAAACATCAAAATGAAGGCTTGTAATTTCTTTAGTACGTAAAAATAGATAATGTATCAATACTTGAAACCTGAGTTATAGTTATGTATTTATAGCTTGACCACAACTCCCCTACATGCCCATCACCCAATTGGACTAGGAGTCCTGTGTAAAGACTCCTCACAACTGTAAACCTCCTGACTGAATAGAATTAGACTTCCTCGGAAATAAGAAGTCAAATTAGACAACAGAGTCATAAGTCAACTTGGAGTGTAGACTTTTTAGAATGTTAAATCCTCTACTGTGATATTATGCCATATTGCATGGGTCCCCCGACTCTCCCGGACCCATCAAATCATACTCCAATATTGCCCCCACTCTCTTATTATAAGAAACTTAAAGTAAGAGATTACAAAAATTGGTGAACAAAAAATAATACATCAACTATTACAAAAGTCAAACCGTTACCCTAGTAAGTCACGTGACTGACTAGGACCCACCACCTCCATTATTACATCATCGATAGGGAAACGTGCTCATACGATTTATCCCTTAGACTTCCCCTCTAAGCATTCAAACCGTCACTTTTCAGCCACACACTTAAGCTCCCTTGCAAACTCAGACGATTACTCCACCCCTTACGTCGATCGATAATCATCTCCGACCACTTTTCTTTCATTAAATCTTAACATTCATCGGTTGTATTTTCTCAACCATGTCTGGCAAACACCCTAACAAACCCATCTTTTTCTCAGACCAAACCCTCGCTGTAAACACCCTCATCATCCCATCAACCTCCCGCATAATTCAACCCAACACGGCTATTTTAGCCACCACCTCACAAGAACAACATGACCACCACATCGAAGGAACAATTATCATTGACGATACTGCCATTCCCCCTACCATAACACAAACCACTACCACCGTCACCATCGATACCTCCCTTCAAACCACTCCCTCTTCTATAACCGAGGACACCTCATCTCCATAAATGAGTGAAGTCAAAACCAAAGAGATGAGGATTCAAGAATAATACCAATCGAAAAAATCCTACTCACATATCAACATGAGATATTTCATATCCGAACGCCTCCTTTCCCACTTCCGATTCCAATACTAGATACCTTACTAGTACAAACTCTAAGCACCAAATCTATCAGAGAGAATGTACTAGCCCTCGAGGGATGAATGGGTTGTCATTCCTATATACGCCCTGAGGTACAGAGTACAATTCTCCCTCTATGAATTTATTCCTTTGTTTCTAAGTTTTGTTGGGATCGGGTTTGCATAACTGGTGCCGAACTCCTACATCCACCTCATCTGTTTTATCTCCTCCTACCACGAGTGTGGGATCGAACCCTCGGATTTCTTCTTTGCCATGTTCACCCTGGGTCGGTTAAAGGAACCAGGGTACTTTCAATTGAACAAACAACTAGGTCGACACGTATGAATGAAAACCCCCCTCCAACAGTAAAAGGTGGCATTCATACTATATCTTCATTAAGGGCACTGACACTCATTTGCTCTCGAACTGGGGCGAACCCTCGAAAACCACTTTCAGGTTCAACTCCGCCCCCTGAGATTGAGAAGAAAATTTCAAATCTTTCTAAGCTAAGTAAGGCTATAAAATGAGCAAACAGTTCGGGCTCGATTCGTACTCGCTCGACTAAAAGTTCGAATCGAGCTTGATTCGAAATATAAATGAGTTAAATATGAGAAAATTTTAAAGTTTGACAAATTACTCGAACCTTCTCAAATTGCAATTTTCTATTGATACTCGGAGCATATTCGTTCTAAAAGTTCAAACTGCTCGTGCTCGATTCGGGATTGTGCTCAACTCGGTAGCTAAATGAGCCTCAATCAAACCTTATTTTATACTTGATAAATTTTGTGAACCAAATCTGAGCAACTCAATACTCGGCTAAACTTAGTTCATTTACACTCTTAACGCCAAGATGACGAAGATGGACTGATCCCTAGACCTGTTATCCGACCAATCTTGGCTCTTTAACCATAAATGTAAGTTCTTAATTAAGCATGATATAACAAATACTGAAAATACTTCGATTCTCAGTAATCTTTACTTATCTACAGTAATCGTCTTCAAACCGCAATCGATCGCTCAGATGGGATCGAAATCGTCTACCGAAGTCGTACTCATCGAACATGTCCCATCCGAAACCCCTAAATCCACCACTAGAGAAGCCGATCGCGGTGACACCACTTTCTGTTGTCCTTATGCCCAACCCAAAACCTGCCCAAAAAAATTCCTTCGAACTCAACAAAGAAGAGAAAAGAGCACTGGCAAAAAGGAAAAAGCAAAAGTTGGTGAAGGCCACCACAAAAATCCCCTCTGCACCATCGACTCCTTCCACCGAAACCCCACAAGATACAATCTCTGAACCATGCCAAAACCCCTGCAGAGAAAATATGTATAGAAATAAGCCCAAAACTAACTGAACCTTCCCAATAATTAATTCCACCCATAAAAGCCACCGACTCCTCATCTGCCTTCACTTTAAGACAAGGAACTCCCCCACTGATCACCCTATGGCCCGAAGATGTTCGTAAAAACTACCCCATCGAACTCTTTGATGCTTTCATCCTTCCTAGGGACAATGAGAAATTTGAAGGGCTGAACCCCCAATAAGTCCTCGTCACTAGCGCAGTCCACGAAGGTCGGCTAAGTGTAATATACATAATTTTCCCTTCCGTTACGTACTTATAGCATCTATAATCTAAGCATAGAGTTTTATATTTCTGGCTCTAGCTGCATTTGGTTGACTATTTCATATACTTGATGCGATGAATGCCAACAGAAAAGATGTAATGACCGAAGTCGAACACCTTTGAGAAAAAGTCAAAGCTCAATGATCCGAACTTAAAAAGGGGCAAGGTCAAAACGTCGGCACCGTGCTCAAAGCCCAAGAGTTATTGAGGCAGTTAAAGACTCTAAAATGGAAAAGTTTAGAGCTAGCTGAACAAAGGCAAAAACTCTTGGAGGATCGGATCGAGCTAAAAGGGGAAAATGAAGAGTTGAAGAAGACCGTGAAAAACTGTGAAAGTTAGCTTCAGGTCATGCATAGCCAAATAAAGAACCTGGTTTAAGGTGATGCTCAATTAGAGAAAGAACTAAATGACCTTTGAGCCTAAGGATAACAAATTTTTGAAGCTAACAGGTAGAAGGTTATCAAAAAGTTCAAAACATCTTTCGAGTTGACTATAGCGGTGGACGAAAAGTTCGATAAAGGCTATCAATTCGCTAAGAAAAAATAAAGGGAGCCGACTTCGACCCCATACTCCTCGGCTTTTTTGATGGTAAAGATGAAGGAACCGAGGCTAAAGAGGATCCTCTTTCCAACCAATAATTGTACATGTATATTCTTTTTTTGAACTTGTATGATATTTTCAATGTAACAAATGAACTCTAATGTATAAATAATCAATATATTGACAATTTTTGCAAGTATAAATTATCTAACAGAAAATTGATTTTATTAATAACATAATAAGTCTTCAAGACAACTGTTTCCTCCCGCCAAAATTACACAACTACAAAGTCTAAATGTAAATATTACACTTATAAACAGAAACATATCTTATTAGTAATATTTCTAAAGCCACCTAACATGCCAAGTGTTCTTAATGACCACACCATGCATAGTCTAAAGCTGATAAGTCCTTGATAGGCCAATGACTGATAAGTGCAGAATATTCTATGATTTTGATAACGAATACTATAATCGCAGATAGGGACATAAATTACCGAAGAGTTACAAGCTACCCCGTTAACCATTGAACATCTTTGAAAGTCTGTGGGGACTTCATATCCATTATAGCCCTTATCTTCTATAGGTTGGCTTTGATACCCCCCTCCTACTAACCAAATACCCGAGGAACTTTCCCGATCCGAGACCAAATGTACACTTAGTCGAATTCAGTCGTATGTTATGGTCCCGGATAGTTTGAAAACATTCCTCTAAACTTGCCAGATGATTATGTACCACCATGCTATTAAAAATCATGTCATCTACATATACTTCCATGTTACGCCCGATCTATCTTTGGAACACCTTATTCATCATACGTTGGTAGGTTTCCCACGTATTGATCAATCTGAATGACATCTTCTTATAGGCATAAATAGTTCAGTGCGTGATAAACGTCATCTTCGGGATATCTACCTTAAACATTGAGATCTGATTATATCTTGAGAAGGTATCCACAAAACTCAACAGATCATGCCCAGAAGTGGCATCGATAAGCTGGTTGATGTATGGCGATGGATAGAAGTCCTTCAGACATGCCCACTTTAAGTTTGTGTAGTCGATACAAACCTTCCAATTCTAATTCTACTTCCGTGCTAACACCACATTATCCCACCACTCTGGATAATTAATCTCAAAAATAACATCGGTTGCCAACAGCTTGGTTATTTCATCATCAATAATTTTCTACCGCTTCAGGGAAAAATTATCCTCTTCTGCTGAACAGACTTTCGAACAGGATACATGCTGAGATGATGTATATCCACTAACTCGTGGATGCCTGACATGTCACTGGGAACCCAAACAAAGATATCAGCATACATCCGAAGGAGATCCATCAAACCTGTCCGAAGAGGTTCTCCCAGTCCTAATCCAATCTTAACCGTCTTCGCCAAATTTTCAGGAATCAACTCCACATCTTCTGTCTCTTAGGCTGGGAGATCAAAGAATTTGGTAGCCCCTTCGATGAATGATTCCACCTCAATTTTTATCGCCTGACATTGCTTAATTACCCCGATCCTGGATGATATTAACTTGTTCCTGTAACAACGTTGGGAGATATCTAAATCCCCTTTAACATCCCCAACCCCATGTGGCATAGGGAACTTGGTTTTGAAGTGGGGCATAGACGTCACCGTATGCAATGCCGCCAGTGTTGTTCGACTTAGTATAACATTATAGGCAGAAACCACTTGAATTACAAAAAACTTAATATTCATTTGGAACTGTGGGGGGGCTGTATCGAAGGTGACTTGTATCTCGATTGTACCAAACACATTGACTGGATCATTACTAAACCTGTATAAAAGAGCCTCATGTCCTACCTCCATCTTCTATCCCTCCATATCCATCCTTTGATACACGTGACTGTAGAGAATATCCACTGAATACCCGTTATCAATCATCATCCTCCGCGTATCCACCGACTCGACATGTGTCATAATGACCAACGCTCCTTCATGTGGCTCCACTGTGTCAGGAGGATAATATTCATAAAAAAAAGATATTACGGTGTTAGGGTAAGGTCGATCCCTTTTTGTTGGTTAATCGGACAGCGCTAGAATGGAGTCTAATGAGCCTCTACGCTTCTTGCCCGTTACACGCCCCACCAAACCTCTTGTAATGACATCGACCACCCGACAGACGGGTAAATCATGATCGGGTTGTCAATATTTACGACATTCCCGACCATCATCTTCATGTCTTCATTCTGACATTTCTCGACCAGCAATGTAATGTTCTAGTTCCCCATTCTAGACATTCTTCTCAATTATAATCTTGAGCTACCAACATGCCTCAGTCGAATGCCCTGTGTTTTGATGATACTGGCATAACAAGATATGATCTCCTTTTGGTGCACGATTTCTCACTGAGTATGACTCGAAGAATGATTTATCTCTAATCTCCTAGAGGATCTTGGCCCGGTCAGTATTGAGCGGAGTATAGACCTTATTAACACTCTGATTTAGGAACGGAGGTCAATTATTTTTTGCGAGCCTGTTACGGGCATCTTTCTTTGACTGTGTATCCGGCCTAGGATCATAACTTCTATCTCGATTCGGAGGAGGATCTTTCCTACGTGGTTGCGGCTTCAGGCTTCCCATAACATTTCCAATGGCAATGAAATTCTCAGCCCTAACATATGCTTTGAATAGATCCTTCGGAGAATTGAACATAATGTCTTTAAGAAACTTTCACGATTTCTCCATGTCTAACCTCGTAGTGAAAAATTTGAGCGCCTGCGGAACGTTGAGGTCCGTCAAAGTGCCAATCGTCTCCCTTAACCCTTTCACGTATTGATTCAAACTTTTTTTTGGCTGTTATTTTATCTACATAAGGGAAGCCGTCAACTTTCATCTTTGCCTGTTACTCTAGAATCGATTGTGGAACTTGTCGTAAAGCTCTTACCAGGACCCGATGAAATTTGGTGGCAACGACGTCATCCATAATCGCGCTCCTTTCTTTGAAATGGTGACGAACATTTAACATCGTGTAACATCATAATGCTCATAATAACGTATAAGATGGTCATACGAGTGAGTATGATTGTAGGGGTTGCCTATACTGTCATCAGTCTCCAGTGGCAACAACTTTTTAGTTAGATCAGTCTGAACCTGATTAATTTTTGATGTAAAGGGTGACTTCGGGTCAATCGACAACTGGTTCACCAGAGTCGCCACTGATATCTTCAGTTTCAACTCTATCAACTTCTGCTTAATGGGGTAGGGTATTCCCTTCTGGAAAATCCTCCACGCCAATCTCTCATGTGATGCCCCCAAATCCGAGTACCTTTAAACCCTGGATAAGGTGCTACACGGTACTACAACTTACACATATATCTAACTATATATCTTAATGACACGAATGTAATTACTATACTATTACGTCATATTCGTTCACTCTCCCAGGTTTCTATAACTATTATATATTCATATTGTCATAATATCATCTATTACACAATAATATCATACCATTACAAGTTCTTATTTATCCATCTTCGTTTGCCCCTTATCCTTACCGGATCCTTCAATACGTTCGACCTTTGAAATCATATAATAAAAGCAAGGATGAACATTTAATTGCCCAGCTAGTGTAACAGTTCAATAATAACAAAATCAGGAATCATATGATCATTATTCAACAACTCAGCAAATAGTTGTGAAGTACTATGAATAAACAAAAACAATACTTTTCTTTTTGCTTAAAACATTTTGAAACGACATATTGGTCATTTCTACTGACTTGGTCATAGGACCAAGAACTTTCTTTTACTTTCTTTGATAAGGACTTCCCGGTATTGAAATCGTAAATCCGATATCACTTATGAGCACGTCTAGGTGATCAACCTATAATACTCTATGTTGTACAACACTCATCCATTTAAACGACTATGCGTTTAAGTTTGACACCTTGTGTGTTAGCCGAAAACTCGACCAAAAACATTTGTTTGTTCATCCTCAGGCTTACCTTTGAATTCATACCAAAATAAATAAATTTGGACAATTTAACATAACATCAATAATATTTTGAAACATTTACTAACAAATGGATAAAACATTTTAATATCCGTCTAGCCGAAACAAGTGGCATCGACACTTCCTTAAACAATTCATGTCATAACATGTCTTGAATACTTGCACAAATATTAAGAGATTTATATAAGCATAGAATTCACACATTCATACAAGAATTGTGTACATTTGATCTTAAAAACATCATATAAATTTCATACAAACATAATTAAATGAAGTTAAAAAATTTGCCTTATGCGTTCTTCTAATCTTTACTTTAACTCGATCTTTATATATCCTACATGATATAATCATGATGATACACCAATTAACCACAAACATACTCCACATATGTTTTACATTAACTCCTCTTTCTAGCGTAATTTATCAGAATCATTAAACTCAGAATATTGGTTAAATTCATTATCATTCGTTACGACTTTCTAACGTCTACATGTCATACTCCCATCTCCATTTTGCTAACATCTAAGCCTACACTCTCATGTATGCTAAGCAAATTCATTCTACACGTATACTAAATAATTACATTGTTTAAAGTATTTTACGTTAACAATGTTTATCAATTCAATTAACATTTAACCATTCAATAAGGTTTTAATCATTTGTTATGGTGATACATTAGTTCATCATTCATATACATAATCATTCTATAAAACTACCCAAGCTCCGAGTTCAAAATAACTCTTCTCTAGGTCCTGACCCGACCCGGCGTTGCGGCGTCCAGATTAGGCTTACAGCCGGCGCTGCGGTGTTGACACTCTTCGAAGCTATTGCAGTTGGGCATTGTGGCGCTAGAAATAAACTAAATTAGTGGTGCTGCAACGCCAGTTTGGGGATTTTGTTTCCTAAGTTCAAGTTCTGCATAAATGATTCTAGCACAGGCTTCACAAATTCGTAACTTCATCATCCCACCTCAGAATGAATTCGTTCTTGAGCCAATTTCTTGCTCTTACTACACACTACAAATCCCCCCGCACGGAATAATTTTCTAAATTATCTAACAAGACTTTCAATTGGCTCAAAAAGTCAGTCGGGGACTTGTTTTCATTAATTGGCGTTCTTGACGTCGAATTTTTAAATTACCGGAACTCACTCATCCGGAGTCGAATTGAGCTCGTTCTCGAGTCTATGGCTCACATTTCTCATGAAATACAAAACTCCTAGGAAATAATAACTTTTAGGAAGCAATTAATTTCTGTTAACTTGGCATGAAAGTCGTATTAGGCTAAGGTTTTCATCAATTCATGTCTTTTACTAAATTTTTTGCCATAACTTCGTTATAGCATATTTTTACTTCGTTCCAAGTGAAACATTTCAACAACTCATGCACTTCTATTTCCTTCTTCTTGGATATTAAAACTAACTTACGAACAATGATTTTAAACTTGTCCATTAACAATAAATAACACATTTTTCATTCGTTCTTCGTTTAGTTCGTTATTTTGATTATAATTTCACTTATCATACATATTAACAATAACTTTGGTCCACTAATTCTTTCTTATTTCTCTGGAACTCATATGATTCACATGAATCATCAACAACCACCAACAAAGCACTTCATTAACTATATGTAAAGCTATAAATAAACGTAAGGCTAGAGTTCTCGTTCTTACCTTTTGGTTTCACTTCGCGTTCTTAATTACGGATTAATTAATCTTGCGTTTCTATCTCCTCTAGGTTGAAATTTTTGAGCTCTCACTTCCTCTCTCAAATTTAGTAGAGTTTCTTCTCTTAATATTGATGAATTGGTGAGGAATAATGAAGAGAAGGGCTTGTATTTATAGGGGATGCAAGAGTTGGGGTATATTGGTCATTTGACTAGATTAACCATGAGTTAACCATGGTTAAGTGGTGGGGAATGGGATGGCTAGCTTCCTTTGCAAGCTCTCATCTCCCATTGGTTCATTTCTAAGCATTTGGTGAAATTAATATGCCCTCAAGACAATCATATTGGATGTGATAAATATTTACTTTGTAATCTTTTTCATTTATTAATAAGAGAATTTATATAATACAAAAAAGCATTCTTTATCCATGTTAATTAGTTGAATTAATAAATGTGATAAACTCATAGTTTTGGAGCAATGTTTTTAGAATAATGATGTTGATTATGCTAAAGAGATCTAAATTCAAGATAGCTCTAAAACTAAAATATTCCTAATCGATGGATCCCTAATGTGGGGTTACAGATTCCGGATAGATTAATACATACTATGCTTGCTCTGTTGAAGAGGATAATTGATCTCATAATCATTTGTGTTGAGACATTAAAGCAAGTATGTAGGTGTTTATTAGAGAATAAGTTCATTGAACGTGATTCTCTTAAAGGAACCCTAATGGAGTTTTACTTGCCTGATAATAGTAGTTCCTAAAGTGATAGTTGTACAAGTGATCCTTGGACTTGAGATCATCATAGTACCTTGTGTATTCTAAATTATACTTTGTCATATTCCTTAATACTTAAAAGTATGTTGTAGGGTATGTTCGGGTATAATAAATTATACACGAAGGTAGGTGAATGATCAATAAAAGATCTACCACTTCCAGTAAAGGAAGAGAATGTTCTATGCGATTCGATGAATGACAACTCAGAAATCCTTGGCCAAGGTGAAATGGAAATTAGAAAGGAGTTTCTAATTTACATTAATCAGAGTTGTGCAATTTGAATCGAAATGCATATGATTAAATAAATAAGACTAGTCAGTAATTCCATGTCTTATGTTTAATCGGGACATTATTTTGTAGAAGGATTGAATTGTACGATAACTATTCACGAAATAGGTTCTTTGTATTCTTTGTGATAATCTTTATGATTAACGGTGAATTCATATTATTCGGATTGTCATGATACATTATTTATAAGGTGTCACTCATGATGTAGAATAAATATTATTTATTTATATTTGAATTAATGGAGTTTAATTCATTATAAATAATATTAGAATTGTTCTAATTTATTCAGATAGTCATGATACATTCGGATAGTCATGATATTATTCGGATAGTCATGATACATTATTTGCATGTCTCTAGCGAACGTTGGATTCGAGGATTAGAGAGATCGCGAAGGAGCAAAGATTCAAATTTGAAGTCTTCATCAAAGGTTGACACGTTTCAAAGGTATATATTTATCCTTCCTCAATTAATGATATTACATAAGGCTACACATGTGATCGTTAAAAATTATAAATTGCTATTTTGCATGCTTCTGCTATTATTTCAATTTGATTGAATGATTTGATTACGTTTTAGCAATTCTATAGTGCTATCAAAGCCTTCTTATGTAAATAATTAATTGTAATTGATTCAATATGTGTGTTGATATGGGTTTAGAACTAATTTTTTGGGCAAACAGATGAACTGTTGAACTCTGTATCGCAGCGCGGCAGCGCGGCTTCAAGTCTATCTTGGATCGCGGCCGCGCCTGATGCCAGAGCCGACTAAGGTAAAATGCGACAGCGCTGTTCCCCAGTACAAACTAAGCGTGGCTGCGCCGGTCCCAAAATTCTGGGGAAAAATTAATTTTTCTTAATTGTTTCAATTATAATAAAAGGTTTATTTTTGAATTGAAATAGAATTAAAATAAAGGTGTTTATTTTAATTAGAATTGGACTTCATGTTATTAAAAATAAAAGTTTTACTCTAACTTAGAATTGGATTCCACGTTAACTTGGATAAAGGAGTTTATTCAGATATGGAATAAGATTCCATGTTATCTAAAATAAAAGGTTTTTTTGATAAGGAGTAGGATTCTAAATATTTTATTTTTCTAGCAATTTTAAAGTTAAAATAAAGTAGTTTTTTTAACTTGAAATTGAATTCCATGTTAATTAAAATAGAGGAATTTATTTTGATTTAGAATTTGATTAAAAATAAAATAGTTTATTTTTATTCAAAAATTGGATAAAATAAAATAAAGTTTATTATGATTTGGTTTTTGATTAAAATAAAGAAGTTTGTTTTTAAAATAAAAGTTTATTGCCCATTAAATGATATCAACATATATACTGAATGTTTATTATATTGATGCATATGATGATATGTATGATAATATAGGAGATGATTATGGACCTTTGACCAATGTGATTGAATTTAATTTTAATGGATGCTTGAATGAATGTGGTTTTTATAAACGGGGTCTACGTACATCGCCTCTCTAATTTTTCTAATATAAATTCTATCTCTCTCCTATGTAACCCCCCTTGACTGCTGATCAAGGTTTTTATTTTATAAAAAATAGATTGTAATAGGATTATATAGAATTGTTCGAGAAATTGGAGACGAAGAGCAATGAGCGTTGAAGGCCCATTTGTATTGACGCCCGGGTTGAATGTAATAGTTATATTCATTGTTTTATTATTCTTGCACCTTAGGTTTGACCTTTTGGTTCATGGTGGCTCCAATGAACCAAATTTAAATTAAGTCCATAATCATCCCAGGTAGAACATAGTATTCTACATATGCATGCTTATTATAAAGTAAATATATTATTCTACATGTTGATGTATGTTTAATATAATGCGTATTTCTATATATATTAAGTTATAACGTTCAAAGATATTTGGAATATCGAACGTCACCTTCTAGCATGGTAAAGCGATAGAGTATTAGTATTTAATATGAGTTTGTTGTGCACACACAAGACAAGTTTTAAATATCTAAGATGTTTCTTTATTACATTGGATGTTTATAAGGAATTGAACATTATCGATTTATTGTGCACACACAAGGGCTGTAGTTTTCTCTTTGCTTATATGGAAATGCTGGGCTTGACTTAACTTAGATTATTTTAGTTCAGATGTGCAGACACTTGACCATTATAATCTAAGAGATAAAATTAAAAGGAGTTGCATAGAGATGTAAATGACAAGAGTTGTCTGCCTTTTGAATAAATATATAGTTTGTTGTGCACACACAAGGCTATATACTTATTATATTTTGGATCCTTTCTCACTAAGCAGATTTTACAAAGTCACCAATACAGAATCTGTCGAACTATATACGAAAGAGGGTTATGTAGTTTGAAGAAATAATGGGAGGCACCATTTTAATAAAGACCTAAATTAATCTGGTGATTAATAAAATGAATGCATGCTAATGTTGTTAAATTACAAATTCATTTACAGAATTTTACAAATGTCTAATTCACTATCATTACGGAGCATATTAAATGCTAAAAGTTAACCTAACCTAATTTAACGGATTGGTTAAGGAGTTTGAGAATAGTTCTCATGATTGAAAAGCTATCTTATGTTCTTAATATGCCAGTCTCTGCAATGGTTGCAGACAATGCCTCTGAGGAAGAGTTTGCTATTTTTAGAAAGTGGCAAGATGATGCACAGTTGGCTCAATGCATCATGCTCGCATCCATGAGTAACGAGCTTCAGCGTCAGCATGAAACTCATGCTTCTACTATAATTCTGCACTTCAAGTAGTTGAATGGTGAGGAAAGTTAGACTACTAGATATCAGATATCTAAGGAGCTTTTTCAATCTAGAATGATCGATAGCACTACAGTACAGACACATGTCCATAAGATGATCAATCTGATTGAACAACTAAGACAAGTGGGTTTTGTCATGGGTGGAGAGTTAAGCAAAGATTTAATCTTGTAGTCATTCCCGGACTCCTTCTCACAATTTGTTGTGAATTTTTACGTGGACAATCTAGATGTCAGCCTGGCTGATTTGCTAAACATATTGAAAATGCTGAGAGTCAATTTTTAACTAAGAAAAACCAAGTCTTGCTGGTAGATGATTCTTCCAGGAAGCAGAAGAGGGCCAATGGATCTTCTAAAAAGAAGAACAATTCAAAGAAGGCAAAAGGAAAGGCAAGTACAAAGGATAATAAGAACAAAACTGATACGGATAACAAAGGATCTTATTTTTCACTGCAATAAGCTTGAACACTGGAAAGGAAATTGCAAGAAGTGTCTTGCAAATGCTAAACAGAAGAAGCTTAGTAAAGCTTTGGCTACAAATATAGGTTTGTTCATGATTAAAATAATTTTTTTTGTAAGTCAAGGTTCTACTTGGGTATTGGATACCGGTATTGGTTCTCATAAATACAGATTTATGAAGGGACCAAGCAGAAGTAGAAAGCTAAACAAAGGAAAGAAATCATGCGTGTGGGGAATGGAGCAATTATTGTTACATTAACTGTAGGAGCTTAGAGTTTAGCATTGCATATGGGCAAGTCTATTAAGTTAATAAGTTATTGTTATGATCCAGTTTTTGTTATAAACATTATTTCCATTCCGTTGTTGGACAAGGAAAGTTTTGGTATTATATTTCAGAACAATGGTTGTTCTATATATAATAATAATGTTTTATTTAGAATTGGAAGATTACTTAATGGATTTTATATACTTTACTTATATGGAAAATAATTTTCAAACTGAACAAACTAATAAAAGAAAAGGAGATGATTATTCAATAGTTGAATATTTGAATTTAATGAAATACAAGTCTGAATTATTTGAAAGGTTCAAAGAATTCAGAAGTGAAACTAATTGGTAAATTATTATGATTCTTCGATTGGATCGATGAAGGTAATACTTATGCAATAAGTTTCTTGATCATCTCAAATGGGATTCTCTCATAATGGACGTTTCCTGATACACAATATTTGGTTGATGTATCTTAAAGGAAAAATCATACCTTGTTAGACATGGTGCGATCCATAATGATTTTACCGACATTCCAGTATCCTTCTAGGGTAATGCCCTAGAAATGGGTTGCATATCTCCGAGATAAGGTAACCTCAAAATCCGGCCCCAAGACTCTATATGAGATATAGACATGGAGGATTCCTAATCTTAAGTATGTTAATATAAGGGGTTGTCCAGCTTATGTGAAAAATGTTTCAAAAAGGTAAACTTAGGATAAAATTTAACAAGTGCATATTTGTGGGACATCCTAAAGTAAGTTTAGGGTATATGTTCTATAATCTTACTAAGAAAAAGGTGTTTGTTGCGAAACACGCTGCCTTCTAAGATAAATGTGTTTATCATTGAAGGGGCTATTAAGAGGATAATAGATCTTGAAAAGAGTTCAAGAACCACAAAACACTATAAGTCAAAAGGAGGAACCAATAGATAGACCTATTGTACCACAACCGAATCGTAAATCTGAAAAGTACCAAAGATACCTGGGAGGTATGGATTCATCATGGATGATGATGATGAGGAACATATCATAGAGGATGATGATTCAGTAACATACGATGAGGCTATGAGCAGTAAACACTCAGAGAAATGACAGATGACCATAAAATCCGAAATGGACTCTATACATGAAAAACCAAGTGTGGAATTTGGTTAACCCTCCGGTAGGAATAAAGCCTAAAGGGTGTATATGGGTTTTTAAGAGAAAGACTGGGCAAATGGCAAGGTAGAGACCTATAAGGCCAGACTGGTTACAAAAAGTTCTCAAACAAAGTCAAGGAGTTGACTATAATAAAACCTTCTTACTAGTAGTAATGCTCAAGTCTATTCTGATTTTACTTGTAATTGTAGCTTATTATTATTAAATCTGGCAAATGGACGTGGAGACACCCTTCCTCAATAGAGATTATAGGATAATGTATGTATGATATAGCTAGATAGATTTGTTTTAATGGTTAGAGCAAGTCGTGTATATGAGCTACAACAATTCATTTATGGATTGAAGCAAGCTTCTCGCAAATGGAACATCTGTTTTGATGAGACAATCAAAGAGTTTGATTTTATCAAAATGAGGATGAACCTTGTGTGTACAAGAAGGTTAGTGGGAGAGCTGTGCCATTCCTAGTAGGAGAGAGAGAAACGAACGACTGGAGTCTATCATAAATTATATGTTGATATACTACTGATAGGGAATGACATGCCAATGCTAGAATCAGTAAAGATAAATTTGTCTAAACATTCCTTCATGAATGATTTGGGAGAAGCATCCTATTTTAGGGATAAAGATCTATATTGATAGATTTAAAAGGATGCTCGATTTGAACCAAGGAACGTACTTTCATTCGATGCTTAAAGAGTTTAGCATGACAAAATCCAAGAGAGGTTTCATGATGATGAGTCATGGAGTCTATCTCTCTATATTGTCCCCAATGACACCTGAAAGAGAGATCACATGAGTAATTATTGTGACGCTCCCAAATTTGGGTACCTTCAAACCTTGGATATGGTGCTACACGATGCTACCATCTACTCATACATTCAATAAAAGACTTCAATAACATGCATGAGTTTACTAAATATTACATTCTATTAATTCCTTTCCCAGGTTCTTTATAACCATTACATTGTTTTGTGTCATAATATCAGTAATTACAATACTAATACTATGCTATTACAAAGGTAACTACTTGTCCTTCTTGGACTTGACTTTGTCTTTACCGGATCCTTTGGTCTGTTCGCTTTTAGCTGAAATTATTTAGTTTTAAGCAAGAATGAACATAAATAGCTCAGCAAGTTTAACATCAATCTTGAAACCACAAAATCAAGAATCATATAACTTTGTCTTCAATAACTGTACAATAGTTATGAAGTACTTAAGAATAATCAAAATAACATTTTGATTTCCTTTAAAACCATTCCCAAGGACTTATAGCCTCTTCGGAATCTGCATTGGTCAACGACCACGAACCATCATTTAGTTCTCATTCATGAAAAGAACAACCCAGCACTGAGGTCGTAAGTTCGATATATCTTACAAGCACATCTAGGTGATCAGCCGGTAGTACTCTATGTTGATCAACACTCATATATTAAACGTGTTTACGTTTAATTGGTGGCAACCTCACGTGCCAGTCGAATTAACGACGTAAAAATATTTATTTATTCACACTCAGGCTTACCTGAGAATCCGTACCAAGCAATTGGCATAGGATAATAACATCGTAATTATTTTGGAAAGATTTGAAAACCAACCAAAATACTCTAATTGTCAGTCTAGTCGAATCAAATGGCATCGACTATTCAATAACAGTTTATGCATACGAAATCATGCATAATGACAGCTTGTCCAACACAAGGTATAGATAAGAGTTTAGAAAACTTGCCTTCGCATCTCTAAACCTTTAAATGTACGCTACTTGGTCTTTACAACTTCTACAAAGCATAAACACTGTCGACGTCGGGAAAAAATCCTGTCACTTTTGAACATAATCTTTCTCTCTTCCTAATTTTTGTTTTTTTTTCTACCCTTATTTGTCTTATTTGTTTTATGAAGGGTGAAGTGTTTTTTAGGAAAAGGCCAACATGTATCATGTTGACGATTTGAACGGTTTACAGAGTCGCCAGTTGGTAGATTTAGAAATGGTTGTACCAACTCAATCGAGTTTTGTTTGATTTTGCAAGTAGGCCCAATTACTGGACACTGTTAAAAATTGGTCTTGAAACCAAAAGTCTAAAGTTCGGGGGCTTGGTTAAGTGGGGGGAAGGTGTTAGGCACCCCCCGACTCCCGTGAAACATAGTACCGCATCTTTTCAATATTTTCCTTTTAAATTGCAATGTATGTGTGTATGCTAGAAGTACTTGAGCCTACGTTCGATTAACTTGAAAGTAGTGCCTTACTTCGTTGAACCTATATACGAAGGGTTTGATTTGATTTGTAAAAGTCTATTTTTTAGACAAGATATGAAAATTATGTTTTAAAAGTTTGGTTTTCAAACCCTTATGCTTGAATAGGAATAGAAGCCTGTTGATACTTCCGTTTTATTCTATTTGGCCTTTGGCTAGATTGAAATGGTGATTGTTGGGTTGCGAAGCATCCTCAACCATAAAATATATACAAGTGCCGGTCTTCTCATGGGCATGACAGCCATCGGAGTGACTCTGGCACAACAAACCAAATTGCATTATATTTGATACCTTAAACCCGAATAACCATTTTAAGGTCCTTTGGATGTACATTTTTTTACAAAAAAACTGGCAGGGTACATTTGTAATATGGAGTTTGTCTGTCATGGGAATCAAAT
Organism: Panax stipuleanatus; assembly: GCA_020205555.1. Lineage (NCBI taxonomy): Eukaryota > Viridiplantae > Streptophyta > Magnoliopsida > Apiales > Araliaceae > Panax > Panax stipuleanatus. The sequence continues at coordinate 113,411,560 of CM035119.1, read as the reverse complement.
TTTGATCAATTTGATCATGAATCCCACGATTCCTAGGCTCACAGAGAATAGCCAAGAAAATCGACACATCACATATATTCACAAAGAATGTATATTTACATCTAGACGTCGCAAAACTAAGGATTCATCAGTCAAATCCTTGCATGCGTGTAGCCAAAGCTTCCCGTTCCCACTAGATAAGGATCTAAGGGCCGCGGGGTCGCTTTAATATTTAACAAAACTAGAAAGAAAGCTAGATTTAAGTAAATCTTAGCCATTCTAGCTTCCCAGTTCCGGTTGGACCTATTTTGAACTGTTTGAAAGGTAGAAATGGCTAGATTTAAATAAATCTAATGTGCCAAATTTACATTAAAACAAATGCATATCAAATGATTATTTTAAACAAATATTTAATTGCAATAAATAAAGAATATATATATAATTATATATATACGAAAGTTGTAAAGGGCGACGGATTTCCAATCCCAAGCCTAGACAAAAAATGTAAATATATATATATATATATATATAAAAGCTGTAAAAGAGCCGCGAATAACTCTAGGCTCGACAGAATATAAATATATATATATATATATATATATATATATATATATATATATATATATATATATATATATAAGAGCTGTAAAAGAGCCACAAATTACTCTAGGATCAACATAATGTGTGTGTATATATATATATAAGTAAAAAAGGCCACAAATTAGCAATCCAGGCCAAACGAAGTCAGAAAAATTATATATATATATATATAGTTATATATATATAAGTAGTAAAAGGGCCACGAATTTGCAATCCTGGCCCAATAGAATTAAAAGTTAGTATATATATAGTCAAATATACATATAATAAAGCTGAAAAGGCCACGAATCAGCCATCCAGGCTGAACAAGTTAGCACGTATATATATATATATATATATATATATATATACATAAGTAAAAGCCACGGATCGACGATCCAGGTTGTACAATCGAAGAAAAACGTATATATATACTAATATATACTAAAAAGTTAGCTAAAACGGCCATGGAACTGAGTTCCGGGTAAAATCAGAAGACGAAACTTGATATGCACGTTCACATATACGTAATGAAGTAGAAAATAAGGTCTGATTGTAAAAATACTTACAATGGACTGCTACACGGGCTTTTTGCCACTCAGTAGGCTTCAAATAGACGTTTCCACTGGTTAATTTTTGATATGTCATAAAATATACGTATATAAACGTGTTAGAAGAATAAAATTAAAGTTTAGAGTACAAGAAGTAGGGCTAAGGGACGAAATGGGCAGAGTTTCAGAGCGTTTTCTTATTTTTTTTCTTTTTTTGGCAAGGGGGTCTTATATTTAAATACGTGATGGTTGCAGGTGTAACCGTGGCAGCTTCGGGTCTACCTGTGGCTCCCCAAGTGGGGCGCACTCCCTGGGTCCTGTCGTCTTGAAGTACGTGCACTCCAAGCAACACAATGTCAGGTTCGAACCTTCATAACTTTTGATCAGAGCGTCCATTTGAGGCGTGCTATACCTTTCTGGAAAGCCTTTTTCGAGAGCATCACAGTGATATAAGACTCATCCTTTTTCGAGTCCAGGAAGATGAGTTTATAATCGGATCTTTAGTTTTTCGTAGTTTGTCCGTTGAGCTGTACTGTGTTATTTTCACTCGGGGTCAATGTTATGGCTCTTTTTGAGCTTCATTGCATCAATTCGACATGATTTTGATTGAGTTGGCTTCAAGTTCGTAAAATGATTGTTTTTCCCCTCCAGGGGTTGTCTCCTGCGTTGGCACGATTTTTGACTGTTTCCTCGAGGTTGGCTCCAAGGTTTGAACCCAACCAATTCTATTCGTCCTCAGGGTTGTCTCTGAGGTTGACTTGGTCTCCCAGGTTTGGGGATGATGTGATGCTTCGGGGTTGTCTCTGAAGTTGACTTGGCTTCCCAGGGTTGTCTCTAGGTGACTGCACCTCCTAGGTTGTGACCGGGGCTTGATTTGACATCCTGGTGTTGTCGCCGGGGCTGAATTGGATCTCCTGGTGTTGTCGTCGGGGTTCCTGTAACTCCCGGATTGTGACTGGGGCTTGACTTGATATCCCGGTGTTGTTGTCGAGGCTGAATTGGATCTCCCGGTGTTGTCGCCGGGGTTCCTGTACCTCCCGAGTTGTGACCAGGATTTGACTTGACATCCCGGTGTTGTCGCGAATTGGATCTCCCGGTGTTGTCGTTGGGGTTCCATTACCTCCCGGGTTATGACCGAGGCTTGACTTAACATCCCGGTTGTCGACGCCGGGCAGAAAATCAAGTCCTCGGTCTCCCTTTTGTTGAAGAAGGAGGTCTATTTTTTCTCTTTTGGAGTTGTTTGCCCTCGTCTATTATCCGTGGGACGAGAGAAGAGTGCCCCGATTTCCTTATTTTATTCTTTTCTCTTTCGCTTTCGCTTTGTCTTTGGGGTTCCGTTTTAAAGGGTGAATTTCGTAAGAAACCGGTACTGACATATGTGTCGACGATTTTGAAAGATTGATTTATTGATTGGACCGATTGAGACAGAGTCGCCAGTTGGTATTTTGGAAATAGATGTACCAACTCATCCGGGTTTTAATAGTTTTTCGCAAGATGGTCCAATGCGTGACTCTTTGATTTGGTTTTGAAACTCGAGATTCGTGAAATCCAGGGGCTAGGTTAAGCGGGGGGAAAGTGTTAGGCACCCCTTGACTCCCGTGCAAGCATGGTACCGCATCTTATTAATTTTCTATGCAAAAGTGTATGTGTGTATGTGTGTTTGTGTGTGTGATTTTGAAAGCTTTATTAGTTGGTTTCTTAGTCTTTTTGGTGACTTGAAAGTAGTGCTGTACCTCTTTTGCGTCTAGGTACGAAGGATTTGATTTAATCAAAAGTTCATTTTTAGCAAGATATCTGAATTGAAATGAGGTTTTAGAAAGTAAGGTTTTCATATCCTTTGCCCGACTAGGAATCGAGGACTTCGATACTTCCTTTTATTCTTTACGTTAATTACGTGATCTACCCCGAATCGCTTTATTTCTTCAAAAGCTCTTTGTGGTTTTTTCTTTGAGAAATCATTTTGATGATATGCATGCTAAAGTGTTAAGAAAGTTCGGATCATTATCGGGCATAAAAGCCATCTCGATGAACCGAGCTCCCGTAATGAAAGTTTTCATTATCACTGGATCTTGGATCCGAGCTCTCGAGACTAACCCCTCGAGTTCATTTTCAAGATCCAAATATTACATGTACATCGATATTTACGGTATTTACAGCATTTACAACATAAAAATCGGTCCATCTTGGGAATAAAGTCGGATCCGTTCGGGGATCTCGACACCGGGATTCCTAGGCTCATAATATTTGTACCATTTCATATGTACATAACGTCCACGGCTTTATTACTAAGTGATTTCATCGGTTAAAATCACCGTTCACACCGATTCGGCCCCCCTTTCACCTCTAAATATATATTTAGGGATATACGGGTTAGCCGGGACCATTTACAAGTAAATATATCTATAGATATACCACGGATCTAAGCCGTTCTAGCTCCCGGGTTGATGCATCATGCTAACAACCTCTCGGGAACTAGCTTAAGCTTAACGTGAGGTATATCTAGCTTCCGAAGCTATATACAACATATTAAAGCAATAAATAACCGATAGAAACGTTAAAACTACCAACTATTACATAATATGCTTATAATACAACAAATATAGCTAGATTCAAACAAGATCCTTCATTAATCTATCATTTGAACATAGTTTACAAAGAAAACAAAGCTAGAAGTGCGTTATTTCACCTTGGGGGACGCGTGAACAAGCGTTTTAACTCCCGCGATGAAGTAAGAACACTAAGATGGCTTCAATGAGATGCTAGATGGAAGAAATAAGCTTCAAGTTGCTTTGTTGATGTCCAACCCGAGCCTTTCTTTCTCTAAAAATGTCCTTCTCTCTCTATATCCATCTCTCCTTTTTTTTAAAATTAACTAAGTGGGGGGTTATAACCTGTCCGGGGAAGCCGCACACATGTATGCGGCTAGCCACATACATGGTGGAGGCTACCCAGGTGGGACCCTGCAGCTTGGTTATGGCTACTTCGGTCTCGATTCGGCAGAAGTTGACGTCTGCCGTTTGATCTTTCGGACCGTATTTGACGAACGCAGCGAGATATGACCAAGTCCGACTGAGTTAGGGTTCGAGAAGTTGATACTCATAGCCGAGATACCTTCCAGGTCCAGATATCAGTCTGCAGGCTTATCTCTTGATGGCACATCGTTCGAGGTTTACTGAGGTGGTTTTCGATGATCATTGTCTCAGCTCGTTGATCTTTGATCGGGTTGCGGTATGTTCGGACTTCATTGGTCCTCTTCATCATTCTCGGGGTTGTCTCCGAGATGACCGGGATCTTTTGCCCTACTTTGGGGTTGTCTCCAAAGTAAAGTGATGCTTTTACCCTTCTGTAGGGTTAGTACGATAAAAGCAAAATTTCGAGTGTCTACAGATGCCCCTCTTTGTCATGTTCATGCAATGTAATGGAATGAACATGACAAAGATTTAATAGACACGGAGAATGCATGACAAGGTATATCTGATGATGTAATGTCATGTATGATCGATGCAATGATATATGAGATGTATAAAAGGGTTACTTCCCCGGCTGGGGAAGTTAATGATTATGTTATCGGGGTTGAGTTGACCTGCGTTGAATTGTAGTCAACAGATTGCACCATCGAGGTCATGCCGATGCCTTCACTGGTTTGTTGCCAACGGATCACACCATCAGGGTTGAGCTGACGCCTTTACTGGGTGGTAGCCAACGGATTGCATCATCGGGGATTTGCCGACCTGCATAGGGTTGTAGCCAATGGATTACACCATCTGGGATTTGTCGATCTGCGTAGGGTTGTAGCCAACAGATTACATTCATCGGGGATTTGTCGATCTGCGTAGGGTTGTAGCTAACGAATTACATTCATCTGGGATTTGCCGATCTGCGTAGGGTTGTAGCCAACAGATTACATCATCAGGGATTTATCAATGCCTTCATTGATTCATTGTTGGTGGATTACATCGTCGGGGTCAAGCCGACGCCTTCACTGATTCATTGTCGATGGATTACATCGTCGGGGTCAAGCCGACACCTTCACTGATTCATTGTCGGTGGATTACATCGTCGGGGTCAAGCCGACGCCTTCACTGATTCATTATCTGTGGATTACATCGTCGGGGACGCCTTCACTGATTCATTGTCAGTTGATTACATCGTCGGGGGCAAGCCGACGCCTTCACTGATTCATTATCGGTGGATTTCATCGCCGGGGTCAATCCGACGCCTTCACTGATTCATTGTCAGTGGATTACATCGTCGGGGTCAAGCCGACGCCTTCACTGATTCATTGTCGGTGGATTACATTGTCGGGGTCAAGCCGACGCCTTCACTGATTCATTGTCGGTGGATTACATCGTCGGGGTCAAGCCGATGCCTTCACTGAATCATTGTCGGTGGATTACATATTGTAAGGTTGATTTTGATTGATTTCTTGGTCTTTCGACATTCAACATCGAGTTGTCTGATCTTCGCTGAACTTCTGCTATTTCAGAGGATTTTTAGGGTTTTTGGGGTTTCAAACTGTACCGAAAAGGCATCATTTTTCATAATGTGACCATTCTGAACCCAAAAGAACACGTTCTAGACGTCGTGTTGCCAAATAAAATGCTGCGGGATCCACTTAAGGTAGCCGCATACATGGTTGCGGCTAGAGCAACCATGTTCAAGGCTACCCGTATTCGAGCTTATACCTTCGGGAGGCCTCATTTTCACCCATTCCATTCGGATTTCATCTTGTTTCTCTCTACAAAACAGAGTGTTTCTTCATCTATACTCGATTTTGGCTTGATTTGGAGCGATCCGCCACCGTACACTCCTTCTTCAGACTACGAGTAACGTCTAAACTCCGTTCTTTCATGTTTTCGTTGGCGAAAACACGTATTTCCTTTCTTAAAGGCAATATATCTAACATATATACATGTATAGATGGATAAATGTGTTTATGATGCAATGCATATATACAAATCATCCTATGGATCGTATGAATGCGAGATATTGCCATTTACTAGTTAATCTAGACATACATTATATATATGTGTTAGAATAACAATTGAAATTGATGTTTGCATGCTTGGTTGTGATGATGTACCCTCATAGGGTGATTAAATACATGCTTCGGGCATTTGGATATTCTGTTTTATAAAGGAGACTCTGGCAAATTTTTTTCATAAACCAAATGTCAGGATCATAGATACATTATAGATGTACTAAGATGCAAATGACATACACATTTAATGACACATGTAAGACATGCATGATGTGATGATCATATTTTATGGGTTTAATTTAAAATTTGTAAATGGTAAGAATATACCTGACTTGGCTTTAATTCCTACGAACTCATTGTTCAGACATGAATCCTGAGGAGCTTAGTCGTGCCACTGGACGACCGATTTCATTGGGAGTTTGCCGGCATAGGACCCCCTCTGAGGTTCCGGCTCCACGTATTAGCCGACGGGTGCAGCGTTTGACCGAGCTCGCTCGCTCGCTGGCTGGGGAGGATCAGCCACTCCTGGACGAGGACATTCCCGAGCTTGAGGTTCTGCCTCCACTCCTTACTGCGCCTAGATTTCTTTTGGGCATTGAGGTAGAGGTCCCAGATTTGCTGGGCACGGATTTGAGCCACCATCCGTCCATTCACTTGCAGGCGAATGAGGTATAGGATTAATTAGTTTTTTTTTGTTTTTCTTTCTGACATAGACGGGTTTTCTTAACCTTGACGTCGTACAGGTGCCAGAATTTACCCAGCTGAGGGGTAACTGGTTCCGTATCTACGCTCTGTATCAGTCGCTACATCCCGAGTACAGAGAGATCGTAGATTCTTGGGGATTCAGGGCCTTCTTCACCATTGTTCCCCGTCGTTGCCCTGGGGGCTATTTGCAGGCTTTGGGTGAGAGATGGTTTCACCAGAGTCTGTCGCTGCATCTATTAAATTGTGAGGTGATGATGACTCCCATGGATTGGAGGTACATCACTGGCTTGGAGTTTATCGGGGATAGGGTGCCCCTGGAGCCGTCTATCACCGGGGCTGCTGTGCTTGCCCTCCTAGGGTTTTCTCCTCAGGAGCGAGCCTTCAAGGCTCGTAGTATTCGATCAGGATGCCTGGGTGTTGATTCAGCTCGAGGCACCTTGCAGCAGGAGTTGCCTGTTGATTTGGCAGAGAGGGATTGCATCTTGCGGCGTCTGTTCCTGACCATCATGAAGGGTTGTTTCATAGCAAACAACTCCTCCACTCTGCCCTTCAGTATAGTAGGGGTTGTTCGATATGTAGACCGTATTGGGGAATACGATTGGGGGTCGTTCACATTCCCTCTTTTCCTGCATGGGATACGACTGCGATCCGAGGGAGTTATCGACGCCTGGGTCAGATTTTTCCCGTTTCTTCTGGTAAGTCTTTTTGACCGAATTTCATTTATTTTCCTTTTGATTGATTTCTCTTTTCCCATAACTGATGGAGGGTTTGTTTGAATTGACAGTTCTGGGCTTATGAGAGGCTTCCCTATTTTTGCCCTACCTCTGTCTTAGGCTTAGATACTTATCCCCGGGGACGTAGATGGCATCAGTCTACTCTATCTGAGGTCTCGATCGCGGAGGACTTTGCCCATGCTTGTCTTCAGTTGGAGACGTTGCTTACTCGAGACATATTGTGGATCACATATTCTGGAGAGCACTTGGCCGAGAGATTTGAGGATGCATGCCGACAGGGCAAGAGTTCTATTTATTAACTTGTCGGATTCCATTCCTTTTTAATGGAGGTTGGGAGCTCTACCTTGGAGAGCGCGCTATTCAATGCATTACTAGGGAGATTCGCCTGCCGTATCTTCCTCTAGCCCAGCGCTTTTGGCCTCTGACTTCATCAATTACATCGATTCCCACCTTGGGGTTTGATGGTTTCCTCCTGTCTGAGGGTCCGATCTCTTAGGCGGACTTTATCGCTTGGTGGGTCTGGCGCACGATAGGATCTCAGAGCCGGGCTACCCAGTTCTTGGGCGATCTGGTTCCAGGATCCCTTATGATGAGGGACTGGATATAGTGTTTTCAGGAGCCGTCTCATCAGGATCAGATTGCTGCCTTGAGACTTCAGTTGGAGGAGTTGTAGGCCTATTGTAGTTACAATGGCTTGGACCCGTCCTTGACTCACACTTTTGCTTCTCGGGATCATGAGGCTGGACCATCAGGCGATGGTGGCTCCCATGGTTCTGGACCCTCCGGTTTTGGTGGCTTCCAGGATAGAGATGTCCCCTTCACCGTTCCTCCAGATACGCAAGAGACACCTTATCTGCCGGATCAGCAGGATGCACCCACTCCAGGTAGACGACCTCAAGTTGATCAGTTTGATGAGACCCTCACCTTCTTGGATGATTTTGATGAGGTGGCGAGTCCATAGGTCCTCTGTTAGTTATTGGGCATTTGTGCCCCAATATCCTGTACTTTTTATTTTTAGTTTTCACATGTATCATAGGTATGACAGTGATGTTTATGAAACTAATGTCCTTGGCAGATATTTATATATGATGCTTCTTATTTATTCATCACATATGCTGTTTTATCATTAGTATGATGCATGCTTCATATATATTTAAATGATTGGATAGAGATTGACCCCTGTATGGTCTTATTGACACAGGTTTTACAGATGTCGTCCTCTGCAGTGGTACGTTTGGACCACCTTCTTGCTAGCCATATAGCTACCAGCTTGAGGGTTTGGTATGACCAACTGCCATCCACCGATCGTATCGATGTCAGCCGCATGCTGGGCCACTCCATGTCTTTATTGTCCTTCCAGATTTCGGAGGGATTTGTTGTCGGGATACTCAGGTATTGGACTCTTGAGCGTCATGTCTTCCGATTCGGCTCAGCCGAGTTGACTCCTACATTGGAGGAGTATAATCGCATTTTAGGACTGTCGATAGAGGGGCCATGTGCTCGAGTGGCTTTGGGCCATATGCGTCGCCAGTTCATAACGATGACTGGATTGAGGAGAGTAGTTGTGATGGCTGAGGTGGGTGGTAGCCACATCATCTCCATGGACTTTATGTTTAGGAATTTTGCTTCCGTGGATAGCTTCGCTGTTTATCACGGAGGCTTCTCCATTTCGGAGGAGCGCTGGTACGTTGCCCACGTGGATACCTTGGTTATGTGCCTCGTAGCTTATCTATACATGCCATTTTATACCGATCATCTGGATGTGGCAATGTCGATGGCTGTTAGGGCTCTTCGAGAGGACTTTACTATATTGCCCCTTATCCTGGCAGAGACATTGATTTCAGCCTATATTTGCCATGACGCTGGTGATCAGGAGTTCAGAGGTAGTCCAGTGCTTTTATACATCTGGTTGATGATGCACCTTCGACCGATAGGGTGGCTTTGCCGTCATGGTTTCTATTTTGGACATGGCCTGTCTTAGGTTTATTCATATTGCCCAACTTCTTGCGTCGATGAGGCGTCCTGGACTTCATTTCTGGGTGCCATGGAGGAGCCTTTTGCTATAGTCATGTATTCTGGGTACAACTCTTTTATGAGTTTCACCACCCATGTCGCTGACCTGGATTTCCTCCCCTTGGCGGGTTTGAGGCGTGTGATGACCTATCATCCTCTGGTGGTGATGGGTCAGTTTGATCATTACCAGGAGGTCCATGCATTTGAGGGGATTGAGGATTATCGATTCCCCATCTGCTCAGTTATCAAGGCTGATTTGGCTCGGGTTTATGGGTTTTGGTCTCATCGACAGACAGCAGAGTTTAGAGATTGCCATCTGGGCCGCTCTGCAGAGTATTCAGTTTATCTTGAGTCGGATTTGGCACCAGAGACCGCAGATCAGGTTGGTACAGGATCTTTATCTGATGACGATGGTTGGTCCACGGATGCGGAAAAACCGATGGAGGATCCTATATCTCCGACTGAGGATGCGTTATTTGTAGAGTTGACAGTTTCTTTAGTGAGCATTGTCCCGCGTTTGGCCTCAGTTTCCATGGAGGCGATGGATAGACAGCTTCAGCTGGTGACATTTGAGAGAGACCAGGTTCGGGCTCTACTGTTGACCACCGTAGCTGGTAGGGATACTGCTATCACTGAGAGAGATGCAGCCCATGCTTCCAGAGATCAGGCCATCATTGATAGAGATGCAGCTGAGACTTTCTCAGATGGACTCATCGATCACGTACAAGGTGTAGTGTAGAGTTAAGAGGAGATTTTTTGCATGGCAGCGGAGATGCTGAGGAGGGTTGACATGTTGGAGCACGAACTTAGATCTACTCCCTCGACTACAAAGACTGCTGGATATTTAGCAATGTTGGCTCGTCTTACCACTGATTTATAGCTCTATTTAATTTTCCTGTAGAGACTTTGTTATTATCACTTGTCATAGGTTAGAATCAACTTTTGTATTCTAAACAGTTGTATATATTAAAAAGAAGCAAGTTTATTTTACTTCCCTTGTTTGCGCATGTCTAACCATGTCCACTGCTGTCATTTTCGCTTCATGATTTATTATGTCGACATGGAACTAGTCTCGTCATGTGGCATCAAATTCGGCAGGAATGATGATGAGATGTCGCTAGGTCATCTCCGCATGAGCCGTCGATTGGTTTGGGCTTGATGGATAGGTTTTGGATTTCTGTATAGGTTAGGAAAGTGTTTGACTTTTTTGAAGGTTAGACCGCACCATAAATGGCTGCCTACATACTCCCACAGATAGGAGATCAGGTCTTTCGTAGTTCAGGCTTAGACCTGAAAAGTTTAAAAGGGGTTTATTTGGGGTTTGAGTTTGATTTTGATAAGATTTTGATGTTTTTTGGTTTGATTTGATGAGGTTTTGGATGTTTTTCAAGGGTAAGACCGCACCATAAATGGCTGCCTACGTACTCCCACAGATAGGAGATCAAGTCTTTCGTGGTTCAGGCTCAGACCTAAAAAACTAGACTTAATATATTTTTTTCTTTTTTCTTTTTTTTCTTTTTTTTATCAAGACATAGCAGTCCAGTCAGAAGGTGAAAAGGGGTCTCAAACATAATACCTTTTCACCGAGTCGGAATTGATCAGTTGCGGGAATTCCTCACCGTCCATCTCTTCTAATTTCAAATCTCCACCTGATAGGATTGCTTTGATAAGAAAGGGTCCTTCTCAGTTTAGGGCAAATTTTCCCTTAGCTGCATCCTGGCCTGGAATGATCTTCTTTAGTACCAAATCATACTCTTTGAATTCTCGAGGTCGTACCTTCTTGTTATAAGATTCGAGAAATTCGCTGTTGATAGACTTGACCGTGAAATATAGCAGCAACTCTTCTTTTATTTATCAGGGATAACTGATCGTATCGATCTTGTATCCATTGGCTCTCCTCTATCTGGGCATCAAGGATCACTCTTAGTGATTCCATCTCCACTTCGACAGGAAGTACAGCCTCCATACCATATACCAATGAGTAGGGTGTTGCTCCAGTCGAGGTTCGAGTCGACGTCCGATATGCAAGTAGGGTTAACGACAATAGCTCAGGCCATCCCCGGTGATTTGCTGACATCTTCATCATTATCTTCTTGATGTTATTGTTAGCCGCTTCCACCGCGCCGTTCATCTTTGGATGATAAATAATCGAATTGAGGTGTTTGATATTGAACTTACTGCACAGTTCTCTCATCATCTCGTTATTCAGATTCTTTGTGTTGTCTGATATAATAACCTCGGGTTGTCCATACCGGCAGATGACGTTGTTTCTAATGAAACCAACGATGACCTCTTTGGTGACCCTGGGGAAAGAAGCTTCTTCCACCCACTTGGTAAAGTAGTCAATCATAGTGAAGATGAATCGATGATCGTTACTGGCTTTAGGCTCAACTGGTCCTATCACGTCCATTCCCCACATGAAAAATGGCCATGGTGATGTCATGCAATGCAGTTGATTCGGAGGCGCATGAATAATGTTGGCGTGGATCTGGCATTGATAGCAATGCTTGACATGATCATCGCAATCTGCTTTGAGGGATATCCAGTAGTGTCCTATCCTCAGAATCTTTTTGGCAAGTAGCGGTCCACTCATATGTGCTTCGCATACTCCACCATGTACTTCATTCATAAGTCGCTGTGCTACTCCCGGTCTAGACATCTCAGAAAGCCTACACCTGGATCTCTCTTATAGAGAGCATCTCCACTTAGGTAGAAATTCATAGCCATTTTCTGTATTCGCTTCTTTGCGGCTTGACTCATCCCTTCTGGGGTTGGCTGATCTCGTAAATATTCTTTTATATGGTGGTACCAAGGTGGCCCCGCAGGTAGTATCTCATCTGATATCTCCCCTACATTGTTCCCATATGACGGTCTCTTCTGCACAATGAAAGTGATGACAGGCATTCCCCTTCTTGCTGACAGGTTCACCAGTGAAGCTAATGTGGCCAATGCATCGGCAAAATCATTTCGGTTCCGGGGGATATGCATGAAGGCAATGTCTTTAAATTCCCCTGCCAATTTGAGAACATGTTGATGATACGGCAGTAGATGCAGTTCTTTGGTGGTGTATGCCCCTGTAGATTGTCTGATGACTAGCTCCGAATCTCCGAACACCGCTAAACCTTTCACTCTCATGGAATGAGCCAGCTTCAACCCCACAATGTACCCTTCATATTCGGCGGTATTGTTGGAGTTGTTGAAATGCAACTTGGTTGCCATGGGGTATTGATCTCCCGTGATGGATACCAGGACTGCCCCGGCGCCGGCACCTTCAGCGTTTGATTCTCCGTCAAAGTATATTTTCCAGAATTAACCTTGATCCTCCTTATCAATCAGGAGAACAGTCAACACTTCTTCCTCAGGGAAATACATTTCCAGAGGCTCAAAACCCCCTGTTGGTGCAGCTGATAGGTGATCCGCAATCCCTTGCCCTTTGATGGACTTTTGGGTGACATATATAATGTCGAACTGTTGAAAAGTGGTATGGCCATGCAGATAATGCTGTAACCTGGTGGCTGCCCAAGCTAATGCACAGCAGGTTCTTTCGATCAGAGTATATTTTTGTTCTCCGCTGCTGAAGCGCTTACTGAGATAATAGATTGCTCTTTCTTTCCCCATGTCATCCTTCTACCCCAGTAGACAGCCCATAGCATTGGAGTTGACCGAGATATATATGAACAACGGAATCCCATCCTTCGGGGGTACCAAAATAGGTGCTTCAATCAACCTCTTCTGGATGATATGAAAGGCTTTTCGGAAGTCTTCATTCCATTTTCCCGAAGAGTTCTTCCTTAATAGTTTGAAAATGGGTTCACAAGTTGCTGTCAACTGCGATATGAACCGGCTGATGAAGTTGATTCTTCCCAGGAAACCTCGGATTTCCTTCTCGGTCTTTGGTTCAGGCATTTCTGTGATGACTTGGATTTTGGCAGGATCCAACTCAATGCCCCGGTTGCTCACCAGAAATCCCAGTAGTTTGCCGAATTTCACCACAAAAGCACACTTTGCTGGGTTTAACTTCAAATTGAACTTGCGGAGTCGTTCAAACAACCTCCGAAGATGGGTGCAATGGTCATCAGCCTGTCGGGACTTTACGATGATATCATCCACATACACCTCGATTTCTTTGTGCATCATATCATGGAATAAAGTTATCATGGCTCTTTGATAAGTAGCCCCAGCGTTGGTAAAGCCAAAATCTAGTCTTCTATAATAGAAGGTTCCCCACGGGGTAATGAAGGCGGTCTTTTCCCTATCTTCTTCAGCAACCATGATCTGGTGATATCCAGCAAAGCAATCAGCGAAAGAATACATCTCGAATTGTGCAGTGTTATCGATTAATACGTGGATGAACGGCACTGGGAAGTCATCCTTAAGGCTGGCTTTGTTGAGATCTCGATAATCTACAGAAACTAGCACCTTTCCTCCAGATTTTGGCACTGGGACTACATTGGACAACCATTCAGGGTACGTTGACACCATAATGATTCCCGCTTTGAACTGTTTGATAATTTCTTCTTTGACCTTTAGGCTCCATTCTGGTTTCAACCGTCTCAGTTTCTGTTTGACTGGTTTGAACCCTTCTTTAATTGGTAGTCGATGGACGACGATATCGGTGGATAGACCTATCATGTCTTCATGAGACCAGGCAAAAACATCCTTGAATTGTGTTAAGAGTTGGATTAGTTCTTTTTCTTGGTTAGAGGGAAGGTTGGTTCCGATCTGTATTTCTTTGGGATCGTTGGGGGTTCCGATATTTATGGTGGTGGTTTAATCGAGGTTGGGTTTAGGTTTATCTTCGACCAATGTTTTGATTTTCTCGGGCACCTCGTCATTATCCCCTTCCTCCTGCTCTATTCCCATCAAGTCAAAGTCCAATTCTATGTCGAAATCGTAATTATTACTCAAATTCAGCAAACCATGGACGTGGCTAGAGACATGCAAATTTAGAAACCTGATACAAAAACTTGATTGCTAAATATATACAAGTAGTCGTCAATTACAAAAAGATTCATTAGTTAATATGACAAATGGCAATAACAAGCTACAGATGAAATAAAACAGATATAAATATAGATAAAGGTGGAGCTCCCTGTCAGCGGTCGCTTCTCGATTTTTACCCTTTTCGGACAATCTGTGGAGTGATCGTCCGATTGCTGGTCTGCAGTTCCTAGGGAGTCATTGAGATAGACGCGCTACTGGAGTCGCAGTCTTCCAAGATGGCCATAACTGGTTTGGAACCGGTCCCTGGATCACTGCTTAGGATGTTTACACTTCCCCAGTTAAGTGTCGGGAGGTTAGGTTGATCACTTGACAGATCTGCCCCGTCGGACTTCTTCAGGTCCTCTTCAGAGAGGCAAAAACTGCTCATGAATTGCAACTGGATCTCTTCCAAAAACTTTTGGTCTTTGGCCTTCTGGGCCGCATCCTTTAGAGGCTTTTCATCCCTGTCCGTCTGATATCCTCTTTGATCGACTTTAGGAATCAGAAGGTTTGAAATAATGAGGGGGATCTTCTTGAGTGGCTCTTTAAATCCGGTTTCACCCAGGTTTGGCTTGAGGTGAATTAACTGATTAACTGGTTCACGCCTGTGAGGATTCTGATGCTTGGATCCACCATGGTATTCGAGTCCAGCCTTTCCCAACTACGTGGGTATACGAATTGGGTTCCTGATTCCTTGACAATTCTTCCCCAGTCCTTGGCCTAGTTGATGTCCTCGGGATAGCATCTCTTGGCCAACCGCCATCACCTCTGTAGATATCCGGGGAATTAAGATCGGGGCTCCCACAGAGTTATATCGCGGATTACTAATTTTGAAGGCTTGAAAACTGGTGGGCTCGACCCCTTCATTCACACTGATCAGGGGCATATCTCCCAGGTTATGAATAGGATAATCAGGTTCTGCACTGACAGTCACCAGATTGCCGTTGACGATATATTTCAGTTATTGATGAAGAGTTGAAGGGACGGCGCCAGCCATATGGATCCATGGTCGTCCTAACAACAAATTATACCCGGTAGTGATCTTCAGGATCTGAAAAGGTATGTTGAAAGTGAAAGGGCCAATCTCCACAGGAAGTTCAATCTCCCCCACGGTATCCCTTTTTGATCTGTCAAAAGCTCGTACCACGACATGACTGTCCCGAATTTGGTTCGGGTTGATCTTCATCTTCTCCAGAGTATCTTGTGGACAGATGTTTAAAGACGACCCTCCGTCGATTAGCACGCCACCTACCACATATCCTGATAAAACGACAGCGATATGCAATGGTTTGTGATGCCCAGTTCCTTCGGCTGGTATATCGTCGTCAGTGAAGGATATCACGTTACTGTCCAGTACATGGCTGATCAAGTGCTGGAATTTCTCAGTATCGATAGTCTTAGGTAAGTGTGCTTCCTCCAATACTTGGATTAGAATTTGACGATGGTCGTTAGATTTTAATACCAAATCTAGGATAGAAATTTAATGGGGTTCAGCCTCCAATTGCCTCACCGTCATGGCTTCACCGTGTCCCATTTTGTGGAGGAACTTTGTGATCTTTCCAGTAGATATCTTCCCTAATACCTTGGTTACCGGTTTTGCCAAACACCCCGGGAGGTAATATGTATTCTCCCTAGGTATGATGGCGGTACAGTTAGGTGCCAACTTTATCCCTTCTCCGTAATTCCACAGTACCTTCTTTAGGCTGAGAATTAGGAGTTGTGGCCAAGGGGCCAACATCAGTGGTTTAGGCGCTGGTATCTCGAGAGTGGCTTTATTTCTCTGCTCAGGTACCCCTTGGATGGTTATGGGTCCGCCGGATATTCCTTCCATGCAAAGGATAACGGCTATCATACCTTCTACGTTCCTCGGTCCTCGAGGGTAGTATATTTCTTCCTCAGGAAAGATCTCAGCTTTGTTTATTGAGTCCAGCTCTTTGAATTCAATCAAGTTCTGGATTAGATGTCGCAGAGCCCAACATTCCTTCGTGGCATGTCCAGGAGCATTAGAATGGTAAAGGTAGGATGTGGAAGGATCGAAACACTTTGATCTCGTATCTGGGGGTGGCAGAAATTCTGTAATCTTCCTCTCCTCGATCAAGGTAAAGAGAATCTCCTCCCTGGATTGCCTCAACGGGGTGAATTTCCGTTTGGCGGCAAAATCTCGACGGCTCTGCAATCTAGCTTCTCGAGCCATCTTTTCAGTCCAATTGTTCTGCTCTGGGCAATGGATCCGATCCCTTCTGGAGGTGGAAATATTTGGACATATATGGGGTCATTTGGCTTTGATAAGACCTGGTCGATGAGCTGTCGGGTCAACTGGTGTTGGTATACCACCAATTCAGCTAGCTGATCTACCTGCGCTCTGATTGAAGCCAATTCTTGATCTACCCTGTAATTTTCTTCAGGGTATCCCCATATTGCAGGGTCATGTGCCGAGGGTAACTCTCCCATCTTCCTCAGGTATTTACGGTTTTCCCTACTTCCGGCATTGATCATGTTGACTCCTTCCTCCGCATGCTGAGGTAGAGGGATGTTGTTGACATTCGGCTGCTCAGGCATTTTGACTTTAATCTCCCCGCTA
Organism: Panax stipuleanatus; assembly: GCA_020205555.1. Classification (NCBI taxonomy): domain Eukaryota; kingdom Viridiplantae; phylum Streptophyta; class Magnoliopsida; order Apiales; family Araliaceae; genus Panax; species Panax stipuleanatus. The sequence continues at coordinate 113,394,454 of CM035119.1, read as the reverse complement.
TCAATAAAGTTTTGAATTTTGTGCTTCAGAGTCCAACACCCCTGAGTATCATGCCCCGGTGAGTTGGAATAGTAGGCGCACTTCTTGCTGGAATCGAATTGCCTTCCATTTGGATCGGAAGGTGGAGCAAGCTCAATGATCTTCTTCTAGGAGATCAGTAGGGCTAATATATTTTTGAAGGAGTCTCCTAAAGGAGTGAATATCCTTCTTTGCTTGTTTTCCCCAACTTTCATTGCTGCAGGATTTTGAAAATTCACTGGATGAGGGTTCTGCCTCTAGATAGGTGAGTTAGGGCTCTTGTTAGCAGATTATCCTTGCAATACTAACGAAACATCTTCTTCCTTCCTCTTTGATCCTCTCTTGAGAGCACTTGCATAATTTCCTGACCATATGTGCTCGGCTACGGCTTCCAAAGCAACGAGGTCTTTGATTTTTCCAGACTTTAAACCTATTTCTGCCATTTCCCCATGTTTGATCATTTCGGAGAAGGATTTTCCTAACCCGGCGAGGACTCTCTTATAGAAAAGGGCTTCTTGTATATCAATGAAGGTGGTCACCATCTCACCCTCATCCATTGGTGGGTTGACTTGGGCCGCCATTCGCCTCCACCGCTGCGCATATTCTCTGAACGATTCATTGCCCAGCTTTCTGACTTTGGTAACCTGGTAGCGATTAGGTGCCATCTGGGATTGAAAACTGTATTGGTTGAGGAAAGCATGGGCCAAATCTTCCCAACCTCTGACTTTGGAATTGTGTATCCGTGCGTACCACGTGCGGGCTTCACCGATAAGGCTCTTCTGAAACAACTGCATCCTGAGGTTTTCATCCTCAGCGTAAGTTCCAAGTTCACCTATGTAGACTTTCAAGTGAGTGTACGGGTCTCCCAGTCCGTTATATTTCTCAAACTCGGGGACTTAAAACTTATCCGGGTATCTCGCCTTTGGGAAAATACATAGATCCGAGTAATTCACGCTCCCGTGGGATCCCGTCCCTTTCATAGACCGGATAGCGTCTTCCATCTGTCTAACTTTCTTCCTAATGTCTCCAGTGTCTTTGTCCTCCCGGAGGTTTGTGATGTCCCATATCGTCTTTTGGATCAGGGCCTCCTTGGGTACTTCAACATCTAGGGGAGATATAGGTGTGGATGTATGGGTATCACCTTCCTTTTCGGGTACTTTCATATCTCCTTGCACAGAGGATTCAGTCGAACTCTTGTGTTTAGATTCCTGAGATAGTTTGTACTGTTCTTTTAATAGGGTCGTCATCTCAGCCATTTGCTTCTTAAACTCCTCGAATTCATCTCGAGATACTGGGATGGGTTCTGATGAACTTGCTTCAGCCATCTGGACTGGTGAAAGGGCCTTTTTGGCTCGAGATCGGGTTTTAGGACCAATCTGCACAACAACCGATATCTAGTTTAGACTGGATACTGGTGGATAGGGATGCATGATATGCTATGCATCAGTTTAATGGTTTTTTAATCTTTTCCTGCAATACAACGAGTTAGTCGAATTGATAACAGGGTGTGAAAGATGCATGTATGATAGTTCAAGATAACGGTCATTTATATACGCTGAAGATTTAAATGGGGCATGAAGAAGCACATCGCGCGTTTGGTTTATCAGAGGCTGACCTATCTTAGGGTTACTCTCAAGGGCTGTTTGAAATTGGTTCCTAGATCTTCGCAATCTACTTGATGAAAACATCCATGTTTCGATTGGAGCGGATCTGAGTGGTGCCTTTCCTGAGCCTCATAATGGAAACATCCATAGGAGTCCAGTAATAAACAACCGACGGGATTGCCGCTTAATGGAGGTACCACAAAACATACATTCACATACATTCACGTCCTCACCACATGTAATATGATGACATTGTTCGAAGCACTAATATATTGTGCGAGGCGCTAAAACAAAATGCTAAAAGATTGACACACACAAAGATCATTCACACAAATGCATATGCAGAATGAAAATCAAAAAGTTTGATCGCGGCTTAAGCCCTCTTTGATCCCTAGCAGAGTCGCCACCTATCGACGCCGGGCAGAAAATCAAGTCCTCGGTCTCCCTTTTGTTGAAGGAGGAGGTCTATTTTTTCTCTTTTGGAGTTATTTGCCCTCGTCTCTTATCCGTGGGACGAGAGAGGAGTGCCCCGATTTCTTTATTTTATTCTTTTCCCTTTAGCTTTTGCTTTGTTTTTGGGGTTCTATTTTAAAGGGTGAATTTCGTAGGAAACAGATACCGACATATGTGTCGACGATTTTGAAAGATTGATTTATTGATTGGATCGATTGAGACAGAGTCGCCAGTTGGTATTTTGGAAATGCATGTACCAACTCATCCGGGTTTTAATAGTTTTTCGCAAGATGGTCCAATGCGTGACTCTTTGATTTGGTCTTGAAACCCGAGATTCGTGGAATCCAAGAGCTAGGTTAAGCGGGGGGAAGGTGTTAGGCACCCCCCGACTCCCGTGCAAGCACGGTACCGCATCTTATTGATTTTTTATGCAAAAGTGTATGTGTGTGTGTGTGTTTGTGTGTGTGATTTTGAAAGCTTTATTAGTTGGTTTCTAAGTCTTTTTGGTGACTTGAAAGTAGGGCTGTACCTCTTTTGCGCCTAGGTACGAAGGATTTGATTTAATCAAAAGTTCATTTTTAGCAAGATATCTGAATTGAAATGAGGTTTTAGAAAGTAAGGTTTTCAAATCCTTTGCCCGACTAGGATTCGAGGACTTCGATACTTTCTTTTATTCTTTACGTTAATTATGTGATCTACCCCGAATCGCTTTATTTCATCAAAAGCTCTTTGTGGTTTTTTCTTTGAGAAATCATTTTGATGATATGCATGCTAAAGCGTTAAGAAAGTTCAGATCATCATCTGGCATAAAAGCCATCTCGATGAACCGAGCTCCCGTAATGAAAGTTTTCACTATCACGGGATCTTGGATCTGAGCTCTCGAGACTAACCCCTCGAGTTTGTTTTCAAGATCCAAATATTACATATACATCGATATTTACGGTATTTAAAGCATTTACAAAGTAAAAACCCGTCCATCGTGGGAATCAAGTCAGATCCGTTCGGGGATCTCGACATCGGGATTCCTAGGCTCATAATATTTGTACCATTTCATATGTACATAACGTCCACGGCTTTATTACTAAGTGATTTCATCGGTTAAAATCACCGTTCACACCGATTCGGCCCCCCTTTCACCTCTAAATATATATTTAGGGATATACGGGTTAGCCGGGACCATTTACAAGTAAATACATCCATAGATATACCACGGATCTAAGCCGTTCTAGCTCCCGGGTTGAAGCATCATGCTAACAACCTCTCGGGAACTAGCTTAAGCTTAGCTTGAGGTATATCTAGCTTTCGAAGCTATATACAACGTATTAAAGCGATAAATAACCGATAGAAACATTAAAACTACCAACTATTACACAATATGCTTATAATACAACAAATATAGCTAGATTCAAACAAGATCCTTCATTAATCTATCATTTGAACATAGTTTACAAAGAAAACGAAGCTAGAAGTGCGTTATTTCACCTTGGGGGACGGGTGAACAAGCGTTTTAACTCCCGCGATGAAGTAAGAACACTAAGATGGCTTCAATGAGATGCTAGATGGAAGAAATAAGCTTCAAGTTTTTATGTTGATGTCCAACCCGAGCCTTTTTCTCTCTAGAAATGTCCTTTTCTCTCTATATCTATCTCTCATTTTTTTAAAAATGAACTAAGTGGGGGGTTATAACCTATCTGGGGCAGCCGCACACATGTATGTGGCTAGCCACACACATGGTGGGGCTACCCAGGTTGGACCCCCCGGCTTGGTTATGGCTCCTTCAGTCTCGATTCGGCAGAAGTTGACGTCTGTCATTTGATCTTTCGGACCGTATTTGACGAACGCAACGAGATATTACCTAGTTCGATTGAGTTAGGGTTTGGGAAGTTGATACTCGTAGCCGAGATACCTTCCAGGTCCAGATATCAGTCTGCAGGCTTATCTCTTGATGGCACATCGTTCGAGGTTTACTGAGGTGGTTTTCGATGATCACTGTCTCAGCTCGTCGATCTTCGATCGGGTTGCGGTATGTTCGGACTTCATTGGTCCTCTTCATCATTCCCAGGGTTGTCTCCGAGATGACCGGGATCTTTTGCCCTACTTCGGGGTTGTCTCCAAATTAAAATGACGCTTTTACCCTTCTGCAGGGTTAGTACTACAAAAGCAAAATTTTGAGTGTCTACACCGGTGTTATCACCGGGGCTGAATTGGATCTCCCCGTGTTGTCATCGGGGTTGAGATTTGTTTTGAACTTCCAGGGTCGTCACTGGAAGGTAAAAGATAATTTTGCCCTCCTGCAGGGTTAGTAACTGGAATGCAAAATTTCAAGTGTCTACAGATGCCCCTCTTTATCATGTTTATGTAATATAATGGAATGAATAGGATAAAGATTGCTAGACACTTGAAAATATGACATATACAAATGTAATGAAGCGCATGGTGTTATATGTTATGAATGTTATACCTTCGTGGTGTTGGGTTTATCACTAACTATTTCTGCCATTTTTGACTGGGGATAGCGTCATCCGTGATAGCCATTGGTGCATTTTCTTGCCGTCTACTCTAACGGTAGCTTGAAAGGTCTCGACCATCACTAAATCTTTCTCGATGCTACACTTGTTTGAAGCCAATGGTTTACCATGTCAGTTGATAATCATTTGTGGAGAAGATTTTCTCTTGGCTGATGCCATTAGACATTTCTGAACTTAACGTTAGGGTTGTCACCAACGTCTCATGTCTCTAAATCAGCTTTCTGACTTTTCCTCCGCTGGAGATGTTCCTTTTTTGCTGAGTTACCTCATTGGGGATTCCTGATGCCTACCTTGACGATAGCTTCCATCGGTTTACATCATTGAATCTTTCCTGACGCTATGTTGGAGTTGTCGCCAACGATTTAAATTGCTATTCAGTCGATGCCGATGTTTTGGTCGATGCCTACCCGAATGGTAGTTTTCAACGGTCGAGTCAATTTAATTCCTACTCGAACGATATATTGCATAGTTTAACTGTCACCGAAATTCCTCGGTGCCTACTCGAACGGTATTTTGCCATGGTCGGTTGAATCACCAATCCTTCTCGGTGCTCCCGCTGGGGATTTATATAACAGATTCCATCATCTGTCCTCTGTGGGGATAAACGTATACTTTTTTTTTATCACCGGCTCATTCCCGATGCTTCGTTGGAGTTATCGCCAATGGTTGACAATGTCATTCAATTTGATCTTCATTAAAGTAGCCTTCAACGGCTTCATCACCGGATCGTTCCCGATGCTTCGTTGGAGTTGTCGCCAACGGCTGATAGCGTCATTCGATCTGACCCTCGTTGAAGTAGCCTTCAATTGCTTCACCACCGGATCGTTCCAGATGCTTCGCTGGAGTTATCGCCAATGGCTGATAGCGTCATTCAATCTGACCCTCGTAGAAGTAGCCTTCAACGGCTTCACCACCGAATCGTTTCCGATGCTTCGCTAGAGTTATCGCTAACGGCTGATAGCGTCAGACCCTCTGACCTTAGCTGAAGTAGCCTTCAACGGCTTCACCACCAGATCGTTTTCGATGCTTCGTTGAAGTTGTTGCCAACGGCTGATAGAGTCATTCAATCTGACCCTCGTTGAAGTAGCCTTCAATGGCTTCACCACCGGATCGTTCCCGATGCTTCACTGGAGTTGTCGCCAACAACTGATAACATCATTCAATCTGACCCTCGTTGAAGTAGCCTTCAACGGCTTCACCACCGGATCGTTCCCGATGCTTCACTGGAGTTATCGCCAACGGCTGATAGCGTCATTCATTCTGACCCTCATTGAAGTAGACTTCAACGGCTTCACCATTGGATCATTCTCGATGCTTCGCTGGAGTTATCGCTAACGACTGATAGTGTCAGACCCTCTGACCTTCGCTGAAGTAGCCTTCAACGGCTTCACCACCAGATCGTTCCTAATGCTTCATTGGAGTTGTCGCCAACGGTTGATAGCGTTAGACCCTCTAACCTTCGCTGAAGTAGCCTTCAATGACTTCACCACCGGATCATTCCCTATGCTTCATTGGAGTTGTCGCCAACAACTGATAGCGTCATTCAATCTGACCCTCGTTGAAGTAGCCTTCAACGGCTTCACCACCGAATCATTCCCGATGCTTCGCTAGAGTTGTTGCCAATGGCTGATATGTCAGTCCTGATCGATCTCGACGTAGGGGGTACTCTTTTTGATAAATCACACCCTCAGATCCATCTGGATGCCTTGACACGTTCAAAAACTGCTGTTCATCATGCCGGACCTTCCCGATGCTCTGACAGAGGTAGTTTTTAGCAGTTTTTTTAGCAGTTTTCATCATTGGCTCTTAAATATCACTTGAGGGTCTTAACCAATGGCTTACATAAAGTTCTTCCCTTTGTCAGGAACTCGCCGCTTATACGCAGGATTTCAGGCCAATCCGCTCAATCGCGTAGCAGATTTTTCCCGAATTTAACTTTTCAGCTTTCGTAAACTCCGTTTCTACTCAAACTGGACCCAATTAGAGGGGGTGGGCCCCACCCTAAGGAGATATAGGTAGGGGTGCGGCAACTGCAAGTGGGGCTCCTCCTCCTTGTAATATATAACTTGGCTCTCTTGGCTTTTTAAATTCATTTTCAAACCTGAACTCTAAAGGAAATCTGATTTTCTTCTTCAGATCTACGGAGTTCAGGCAACTTTTTTTAGATTCTATCACCGTACAAATGTTCTGCACATCTATGGTAATGTTTACATCCTTTCTTTTCTAGTTTTGACCGTTAGATTGTTATAAACCATATAGTCTACTTTTAAACACAATGTATGGAATAGGCGTGCCTATATGACTTGATAAAATTTTTTAGACTTAGTAAATATGTATATTTTATTGTGCTGAACGTTCTGATTTCAAAGAAAATTAAATTCTGAGCAAGTCAATTAACGCCCTTTTGGATCAGTTTACTCATCCTTTTTGAAGCAAGTGAGCCTGGATTTTCAACTAAAAAAATGCACATAGTAATTTAGCTGCCATGGGGAGTTTGATTTTGATTTTTTTTATAAATATGAATTGTTTCTATTTTTGGGTAGGTGTGTTATTGAATGGACACCTAGTCATATCTATGTGCATGCGGACAGTCCATTTTACAAAGAAGACTCTGGCAAAAAAAGTTCAAAAGCCCCGAGTATTTAATGAGCATGCAATTTTGAATCTACTGAGGATTTTGGCTGACTCATGCATGTTTTAGGACTTAAAATGAATAAAATAATGCTTTAATTTAATAAACCACATGTTTAAGGCTTACCTCACCCTTTCTGAGGTGATTTGGAGACTTTGTCCAGGTTATGGAGCGAGATAGACCCGGTGGTTCTAGCAGGGTCACTTCAAGAGTTAGGCGGAGGAGAGTTTCTGATGTTCCTCAGCCACGTACAGCTCGGCCGCCTCACCGGTTGGCTGAGTCTATGATTCATCCCATCCGTGCTGAGCCACTGATTGATGTGGACGATAAGGATGTTCCATTTGTTGATCTTGCCCCAACTCATGCTCCATGCGTGGAGCTTCCAGCCATTATGGTGCCTATTCAAGAGCTTATGGGCTATTTGAGGCGCCATCCATCGAGATACCTTCATGCTAACGAGGTGACTGAAGTTTTTCTTCTGGATTTTCTTTCTTTCTTTTGCCATTTTCAGGGCACGGATTTGATCTGGACTGACTATTTGATGCAGGTTCCCGACTTTACATAGCCCAGGGGGGAACTGGTTCAATGTCTACTCCTTGTACCATACTCTGCATCCGGAGTATCGGGCCATTATCGACACCTGGGGGTTCGAGGTATTCTTTTTTATTCCTCCCCGCTGTTACCCCTGGGGTTATCAGAGGGCTTTGTCTGAGTGCTGGTTCCACCAGACCCAGTCTCTTCATTAGTTGGATTGCGAGGTGATGATGACGCCTATGGACTGGAGGTTCATCACCGGGTTAGAGTTTGCAGGTGAGCCAGTGTCGGTTGTGGCTGACATTTCACCCACTGCCATTTGGTCCCTTTTGGGAGTTCCTGCGACGGCCATCAAGGGTCGGACGGTTCATTCTGGTCTCTTGAGCGTAGATGCCCAGACTGGGGCTTTGACTGAGCCTCTGCCTGATGATCAGAGGGTTAGAGATCGCATCCTGCGGTGACTATTTTTAGTGATCATCAGAGGTTGTTTCCTTGCAGACAACTCCTCGACGGTATCCTTTGCCCTGGTTAGCGCTACTTGATACGTGGAGCTCCTCGATGATTTTGAATGGGGTATCTACACTTTTGCCTATTTTCTTCATGGGATGCGCATGCGCTCGGAGGGCGTGACAGAGGCTTGGCTAGGTTTTTATCCATTTCTGCTGGTGAGTATACTTCTCTCGCACCTTTTGATTTCCTCATTTGTGTTTGTCAGTCTTTATCACTGAGGACTTTTGATATTTGCATGACCAATTTTAGGCATATGAGAGGCTCCCTTGCCTATGCCCAGTCACTACAATGGGATTGGAGACTTATCCGAGGGGACGACGCTGGCATCACTCCACATTGATGGAGGTCCCTGTAGCCGAGGGATTCACCCACTCCCCCCTACAGCTAGAGCTGTTGATGGCTGATTCGATTTTGTGGCTCCCTTACACCTCAGACTTTTTGACAGTCGGGTTTGAGGATGGCTTTCCCACTAGTTGGGAGTTTGCATTGTCCACCCGTCGGGTTCTTATTACACGGAACCCTATTTTTTTGACAGAGGGAGGTTGGGAGCTCTATTTAGGAGAGCATGCTATTCGGAGCACCATGGAAGATATCTGCATTCCCTTTATTCCTCCTGCTTGGCATCATTGGCCACTAGCTCAGCCACTCACAGACATTCCCCTGGTGGGCGTAGATGGCTTCACCCTGTCAGAGGGTCCTTACATCTAGGAGGCACAGCTGGTGGAGTCCTTGCACTATTGAGGCTCAAACTTGTGCTACCCAGTTTATGACAGATATGGTGCCAGGGTCCGTGATGATGACAGACTGATAGCTTGCCTCAGAGAGCCTACTCATCTAGACCAGATTACATGACTGACCCAGCAGTTGGAGAGGGCTCATTTCTTTATCAGGCATCTTGGCCAGGATCCATCCGAGGCAGATTCTTTTGATCCTTCCAGCTCTGGAGCTGGTCCCTCAGCAGGTCTATTTTCCAGCAATTATGCAGGTGCTGATCCTCCCTTGTATCCACCGAACATTCCCATTGGCCGAGATTCTGTTACTCAGGAGGAGTTGCATCAGGTCGATAGCCTGGAGGCAGATATTCTAGATCTCTTCGGATAGTTTTTCTCGCTATATCTTTTGATAGGCCTCTATTAGATATTGGGCGGTTGTGCCCCATTTCTCGCTATATCTTTTGATAGGCCTATGTTAGTAGTTGGGCGGCTGTGCCCCATTTCCCTGTACTATTTATTTTGTATTTGATGAGCATACAGAGATGATGCTTGCAGTAAATAGTTTATTCTAGATATGCATGATATTTCCTATCTATTGCATCATATTTATCATTGTCATTATGCATGTGTTATGTCATGGATATGCACTTAGACAAGTGAGTTTAGATTTGACCCCCCTGGATAGTCTCATGATACGGTTATATAGATGTCATCATCCACAGTCAACCGTATCGAGCATTCGCCGCCGTCTTTGGTAGCATCTTCGTTGAGATCATCGTATGATAGTCTGTCTCTCACAGCCAGAGGGACAGTTGACCAGACGCTAGGGCATTCTCTAGCCCTTCTAGCTTTCTAGGTTCCGCAGGGATTTTTGGATGGCATGTTATCCTGTTGGATACCAGAGCGTTAGGTTTTCCTATTTGGGCTTCACGAGTTGACCCCTACATTAGAAGATGTTGGGAATTGCATATTCAAATTTGACGTTGAAAGTAAATATATATGCTTATGTGTAAAGTCCTTCAGAGAATTAAAGTACAAGGACTTAGATGATAGATCAAATATGTTAGGTTGATCTGTGCTTTAATGTTCATCATTTTGTAAATGAATGTATAGAAGAAAGATCAAAACTGTTAGGTTGATCTATTTTGAGATGTAATTGTTAGGCCTCAACAGATTCGTAGTCTGTCGAGCCAGTCAGAACTTTGCAGAAGCCAAGGCAGAATCCTGGAGTATCGAAGAAGTTGTTCTAGAATCGTAGTCTGTCTTGGAAACCACTCTCAAAATCGTGGAGATAATCCGAGCGCCTGTCGAGCCAAGTCAAGAATCGCAGTCACCTCTCAGAAGCGTGGAGTCTGTAAAGCAAGCAACTGAAGATCGTAGTCTATCAGAGTTTAAGAGAAATCGTAGTGTTCTACGATCAAGGCTGAATTAAGCATGAGCACGATAAGACACAACAATCATAATCCAAAGACAAGAATCGTGGTGTCTCTCCAGTAAGCATCAGAATCGTCTATCTGCTGAAGGAGAAAGTATCACAAATGAAGAATGAATTATAGACGTTGACATTTTGGTAGTCCCAATGATCTAACATTCATCCTTAGTATGCATCGAAGAAGAGTATTGAAGAAGCTAAGGAAAGAACTGCATGCCTGCTGAAAACAACTTTTCAGGTGTTAGGTGAGAAAGCAGTCTGCTATGTTAGTGGGCCAGGTGGAAGAACAACAAATTTGCAGGAAGTCAACATCAGTGCTCAGAAACGTCTGAAGCATTTAATGCAGCAACCGATGCCTTCAACGGAAACATTTCAAAGGCTCCTTCATAAGCAAATCAGATATAGATTCAGAAAGAGGCAAGCAAGAACTCAAAAGCTCAAGAACACTCAACGTCCAAACTCTATGATCCTAAAGAAAAGCATGCACAGCTACTCAGTTCTTTAGAACTTATGCTTAACAGCAACTGAGTAGCACAACCCAAGAACTTAACTCTTAATCAAGTGTATACCAAGTCTGCTGGACTTGAAGAGTTCTAAGTGAACTAAGAAGTTCCAAGACTGTTGGTCTTGAAGGAATCTAAGTTATTAAAAGAAGTGTAAAGACATCCTTAGTGGATTTCCTACTCGTGGAGTAGAAGAGCAGATTAGGAGCCTTGTGTGCTCTGAACTACTTAAAATCACTGTATCTGATATCTGCTATAACTGCTATATCTGTTATAAACTGCTATAATGATTTATCACCATTAAACTTGGTTTATCTAAGAGGAAAGCAAACAAATCATATATTCTGTTGTGCTTAACAAACTTGATAAGTATTTTAAAAAGAAAAAAGTTTTAGAATATCTATTCAACCCCTCTTCTAGATAACTTTTGTGCCTCTGAAACTAACAATTAGTATCAGAGTTGGTTCTCTCAACTAGCCTACAAGCTTAAGTAGATCTGATGGCACATCTGATAAGCGAATCCAAGACCGGTGGAGGCAGCAAGCCACCAATGTGAAACAAAGACAAATTTGTCAACTGGAAAGTTCGTATGCAAGCCTACATGGATTCAATAGATGAAGATCTATTTGAAACCGTTCTGAATGGGCCCTACATAACAATAAAGCTTGCACCAACTCCAGAAGATCCAAACAAAATGCAGATCAAGATCAAATCAGAATGGACTGACAATGACAAGAAGAATGTCCAACTAGACAAAAAGGCCAAGAACATTATGTTCCAGTCTTTAGAAAATGATATGTTCAAAAATATGGTCAACTGCAAGTCTGCCAAAGAAGTCTCGGAAGCACTGCTCATCATGCACGAAGGAACAGAAGAAGTCAGAGAAAACAAGCAATCTCTTCTGACTCAACAATATGAGATGTTTACCCATGTTCCAGGAGAAAACGTCACTTCCACCTATGAAAGATTCACCATGCTGCTCAACTCTCTTTGAGCTTTTGGAAAGATCTATCCAAACAAAGATCTTATCATCAAGTTCATGAGGTCCTTACCAAGCAAGTGGGATGCCAAAACCACTGTAATCAGAAAATCAAAGAACCTTCATGAGATGACTGTTTAACAACTTTATGGCAACCTTCTTACCTATGAACTAGAGCTGACTTAACGTGCTGAGACTCTATCTGAAGGAAGAAAGAAGGATAAAGGAGTTGTTCTTAAGGCAACAGAAGCCACCTCCAAAGCTCCTACTGAAAATGAATCTGACTCTGAGGAAGATGATGATGAGGACATTGCAATGCTGGTTAGAAGACTCAAAAGGTTCATGCGCAATGGCAGGAGCAACAGACCAAAGAGATTTAACAACAACAACAGCCAGGAGCAGATAAATGACTTATGCTACAATTGCAAGAAGCCTAGCCACTTCATCGCAAACTGCAACAAACCTATCAGAGAAGAGCTGAAAAGAAAGACGAATCCAAAGAAGGAGTTCAAAGGCTACAAAAAGCTTCAGAAGAAAGATAAAGGTCTAGTAGACGGAGGATCATAGAGTGACTCAGACAACGATACCAGTCCTGAGTCTAGAGATGATGAAGAACCTCAAGTAGCCAATCTTTGTCTGATGGCCAAAGATGCAAAAGACAAGAAAAGCAATGACCATCATGAAGTAAGCATCGATGAGGTATTCGACTTTAACTCTCCTGATGTAGACATTGATGATTTAAGAACTGCCCTTCATGACATAACATCTGATCAGCATCAATACATGAAGTGGTTCAGAGTTTTGTCTAAAGATTCTTCTGGTATTCAAAAAGAGAAAGACAAAGTTCAAAAAGAACTGGAAACAACTTTACTTAGTACTGCCTCTCTCTCTAAACTTGAAGCTGAGAATAAACTCTTAAGACAAACCAATGAACTGAGCACACAAAGAGAGTTAAATCTAACCTCTAAGATTGAGGAGCTAGAAAAGACAATCTCAATGTGGAATAGGTCTTCCTCATCCATAGACTCCCTGATCTCCAGTCAGAGAAGTGCATCTAATAGAACAGGCTTAGGCTTTGGGGAATCTACCTCAGAACCATGTGTGGAAAATATAAAGGAAACTAACATTGGTAGTGCTTCAAATTTTAATAGAGGCATTATATTTGTGAAATCCATAAAGAAGGAACAACAAATGCATACTTGCTCTTCTGATCCAAGTCATGTCCCAAGACATAACGGATCTCATGCTGGCCTAGGAATCATCAAGGTGAAGAGTAACTCAGTCACCACTCTCCAACCTCGAAGGGGCATGGAGTCAATCAAAACCGACTCCATGAACCAACCAGGAAGGAATCGTGGAGTTGAGATTCACTCATCACAAGCTCTGAATCATAAGGCTGCATGAAAAAAGAAGAACCAGCATAAGGAGAAGGTCACCAAGTATCCACACAAGTCCAAATAGAGAAAGAATCCACACACACACACACACACACACAAGCATGCATAATGCTAGATGCTTTGTATGTGATAGATATGGTCACATGGCTGCAGTATGCTATTATAATTCTCTGCATAATAGACCCAAGATCAAGCAAATCTGGGTTCTTAAGGGTACTAACAAAGTAGGACCCATGCAAGTTTGGGTACCAAAATGAAAGCTTAATCTTACTGCAGGAATTGAGATCCACGATCACAACATGGTATCTGGACAGTGGATACTCAAGGCACGTGACCGGGAACAAGGCCCTCCTGTCTAACTTTACAGAGAAGAAGGGTCCAACAGTCATCTTTGGAGACAACATCTCTGGCAAGACAAGAGGATATGGCTCAGTTGGAAATGGTACAGTGTCCTTCAGCAAAGTAGCCTATGTGGAAGGACTAAAGCATAACCTTCTAAGCATTAGCCAACTTTGCGACAAGGGTCATCAAGTCACTTTCCACAATAATCAGTGTCAAGTCAGAGATCTGAAGACTTCTTCAATAAAGATGACTGGAGAAAGAGAAGGCAATATGTACACTGTTAATCTTGCTCAAATGAGTTCTGATGATACAATATGCTTTCTTACTAAAGCCTCTGAAGAAATGAGCTGGTTGTGGCATAGAAGGTTGTCTTATCTCAACTTCAATAGTATGTCAAAATTGGCCTCCAAAGATTTAGTAGTAGGCCTACCCAAGTTCAGCTTCGTCAAAGAAAGGTCATGCAATGCCTGTCAGCTTGGAAAGCAAACAAGGAGCTCATTCAAAGGCAAAGCAGTCAACTCAATTGATAAGCCCCTTCAGTTACTACACATGGATCTCTTCGGGTCTATTTCGACTGCAAGTCTTGGAGGGAAGAGATACTCACTGGTCGTAGTGGATGACTACACCAGATTCACATGGGTATTCTTTCTAAATTCTAAAGATGAAACAAGCTCCTAACTGATCAAGATGTTCAAACTGGTGATGAAAGAAAAAAGAGAAATGATCAAAGCCATAAGGAGTGATCATGGTAGAGAGTTTGACTTCTCAAAATGGATCAGTTCTGTGCAGATAATGGCATCAGTCATAACTTCTCAGCTCCACGAACTCCACAGCAAAAAGGAGTAGCTAAAAGGAAGAACAGAACGTTGATCAAAGCAGGAAGGACTCTGCTAGTAGCAGCTCATCTACCTGAATACTTCTAGGTATAAGCCATCAACACTGCGTGCTACACTCAGAACAGGTCTCTTGTTCACTCTATATTGAAGAAAACTCCCTACGAGCTGTGGAGAGGAAGAAAGCCAAATGTCAGTTATTTCCATGTGTTCGACTGTGCATGCTACATTCTCAATAATGGAAAATAATATCTGACTAAGTTCTAACCCAAGTCAGAGGAAGGAATCTTTCTTGGATATGCCACAGACATCAAGGCCTATAGAATGTTCAACAAGAAGACACTCAGTGTTGAAGTCTTGATTCACATCATCTTTGATGAAATAGACACCACAGATAAGGTGGTCGATCCCAACACCATGAATGGAGCCCTAGAAGGTGGAATTGTCGAGCCTAAAGAAGAAATCGTGGAGAGAGCTGCACTAGATGATGAACCTCTACAACAAGAAACAGAAGTTGATCTTGAAGAGTTCAGACAAGAAGGCACCAGAACAGATGTTCCAATAGGGAACAGATTGGCAAGAGATTACACTCAAAACCTGATCATTGGAGATCCAACTGCAAGAATCAGGACAAGGTCTGCAACTCAAAATGAGTGTTTTTATCTGAGCTTTCTATCCTAAATGGAACCCAAGAAGATAGAAGATGCAATGGAAGACTTGAGTTGGATAGAAGCCATGCAAGAGGAGCTAAATTAGTTTGAAAGAAGCAAAGTCTAGAGATTAATCCCTAGACCAAGGAATCACCCAGTCATTGGCACCAAGTGGGTCTTCAGAAACAAAATGGATGAAGAGGGGGTGATCACAAGGAACAAGGCAAAACTAGTGGCCAAAGATTATTCCCAAGAAGAAGGCATCGACTATGATGAGACCTTTGCACCAGTGGCCAAACTAGAAGCTATCAGGATATTCCTTGCCTTTGCTGCTCACATGAAGTTCAAAGTCTTCCAGATGGATGTCAAGAGTGCATTTCTGAATGGAGAACTTCAAGAAGAAGTATATGTAGAGCAACCACGAAGTTTCATCAATCCAACTCTCTCTAATTATGTTTATAGATTAGACAAAGCCTTATGTGGACTTAAACAAGCACCTAGAGCATGGTATGAAACACTAACTAACTTTTTTATTGAAAAAGGATTCACTAGAGGTAGAGTAGATACCACATTATTTCTTAGGAAGCACAAAGATAAAGTTTTACTAGTTCAAATATATATAGATGATATTATCTTTGGTTCTACTGATGAAAATTTGTGCAAGAGATTTGCCAAGCTTATGCAGAGCAAGTTCGAAATAAGCATGATGAGTGAGCAGAATTTTTTCCTTGGACTGCAAGTAAAGCAGACTGATGAAGGTATCTTCATTAACCAAGCCAAGTACATCAAAGACTTACTTAAGAAGTATGGCATGGAATCAGCCGCTCCCATGAAAACATCAATTACTCCAGCAACTAAGCTTGACAAAGATGAGAAAGGTAAATATATTGATATTACTCAATATAGAGATATGATAGGCTCTCTTCTCTACTTAACTGCCAGTAGACCAGATATAATGTTTTTAACATGTATATGTGCTAGATTTCAAGCTAATCCTAAGGAATCACACTCAATTACTGTAAAAAGGATTTTCAGGTATCTCAAAGGCACACCTTACTTGGGACTTTGGTATCCCAAGGAGTCCTCTTTTGAACTGACAGGATATTTCGATGCTAATTTTGCAGGCTGCAAAATAGATAGAAAGAGTACCAGTGGCACTTGTCAACTGCTAGGAAACAGACTGGTGTCCTGGTTTTGCAAGAAGCAAAATTCAGTATCAACTTCAACAGCAAAAGCTGAATACATTGCTACAGGCAGCTGCTGTGCTCAAATCCTATGGATGAAAAACCAGCTAGCAGATTATGGGTTTGATTTCAAATCTATACCTGTTCACTGTGATAACACAAGTGCCATAGCAATAACACATAATCCTGTCATGCATTCTAAGACTAAGCAACTATAGAGATAAGATATCATTTTATTAGGGATCATGTTCAAAATGGAACTATATCTTTGCAAAACATCCCTACTAAAAATTAACTTGCTGATGTTTTTACAAAGCCCTTAGATGAATCTAGATTTAATAAATTAATAAGTGAGTTAGGTATGTTAAATCTACAACCAAAAATTCTATGCTCTAGTTTGTGCTAACCATGCAGATAGAAAGGCTATGTCAAAATCGTAGAGATGACTAAGAGAAACCACAATCATGGAGTTATCTAGACATGGTAGAGAAGCTCACTATAATGACAGCATTACCAAGTCTAAGCAACCCTTCTGATAAGCGCCTCTGGGACAAACCTGATCCTTAGTGTTAGACTAAGAGGTTGGCCCTTCTTGAGTAACCTTAACCTAGAAGGGATACTAATTCAGAATGCATCACAAGAAATCGTAGAGACAACAATAATAGAGCAGGTTCAGCATTGAAAACAACAATCGTGGAGTGGTCCTCGGCAATCATAGTCTTCTCAAAAGATACACTAGCTCAGGGGGAGCTAAGGGCAGAAAAGTATTTTTCATGTGACTTAAAATCGTGGAGTCCTGCAGAGCTCAACACGTGCCCCACTCTGCAGATCATATGGAGGGAAGTTACAAATATATTTTAAACCATCTTTTGTTAGTTCACCTTTGAATTTTAAAAATTTATCTCTCTCTCTCTCTCAAAAGAAACCCTAAGCTTCAGAAAGCTAAGCTAAGTTTGTTTTTCATAGGATAATTAACAAAATCAATGGTTGCTTCCAACGTTGTTTCTGGTTACCAGCTGTGCTTTGACGAATTCAAGGCAGCTGACCCTCAGTTCCATAAAGTTCTGTCCCTTCTGAAAAGAGCATGTCTCGAAGAAGCTCTGAGCACCAACACGAGGATTTACCTAAAGCTGGTGAAGGAGTTCTACTGCAATGGAGTTTTCAAAAATGACGTCATCACCACAAAGGTCAAGGGCGTGCAGATTTGGCTTGGAGCTGAAGATGTAAACATAGCCCTAGGGTTTAAATTAAAAGGTCTTCCTTCTATGGATTTCCTCTACTTTCATGAAGTCCTACAAAAAATGCACCACCTAAAGTTTGAAGGCATCAAGGGCTACAAGAAGAAAGAGTTTCCCCAGAAGTATGAATTTCTGGTTGATATTGTTGGGAAATACATTTTCTGCATGGGCTCTGGCCACGACTCTGTGAATAAGAAACAACTGAAACTCATGACAGCTATCTGCTTCAAAATTCAACTCAACTATGGGGCTTTGCTCAGAGAATGGATTGGGAAGTGGATGCTCAGCCCAAAGAATATAAAGAGCTCTGCCAAAATGCTCTATGGGAGATTCATCAACATTATTCTCCAATTAGCTCTGGGAGACAAAATTAGAGATAAGGAAGGTGCACCCATCAACCCCAACAAAAAGATGACCCAGCAGCTATTTCAAAACTAGAAGAGGAGCCCTGCAGAAAATGTGAAGATGATGTCTGAGTCAAGTGGAAGGACTGGTGAGGTGAAGAGATCAATTCAGCAGGGAAATATGTCTGCTGTGAAGGAAGCTGATGAAGAAGAAGAAGTCAACCAGGAAGAACCCTCTACTCTGGTCAGAAAAAGCAAAGGGAAGAGGAAATTGAATGAAGGTGTTCAGATAACTGAAAATCCTCAAGGCTCAACCACTGATGCACCCCAAGGGGGTTCTGGTTCTGGTACTAGGATTCGAGGTCTTGTCACTAAAAGGGAACTCACTCTTGAAGCAACCGAATCACCAGAAGAAGTTATAAAGGAGAAGAAGAAGAAGAAGAAGAAGAAGAGGGAGAAAAGTGAAGATAAGGCTGAAGGAAGCTCTGATCCTCAGAAGAAGAAGCACAGCCATCGATCAAAGAAGTCTTCACTCACTACGATTGAGGAGTCCTTACCAATCGTGGAGTCCAGACTTTCTATCATTCCTAAGAAGAATGCTGCAACACCCTCTTAGCCTGAATAAACTGTCAGAGCTGAAGCTGAAGAAAGGACTGTGGCTGTGACTAAGCTTAAGGGAACAAAGAAGAAGATGGTCAAGAAATATGTCCTTGTAAATGAGGAAGTTTTGAAGGAAGATGACAGAAGAATTGCTGCTGAGAAGGCTGAACAGAGCTCTCAACCTCAAGCATCTGGTCCAACCTTGGAAGAGACCAGAATAATTGCTGATGTGGTAGCCTACCTCCAACGTGCAAAAAACCATACTACACCTGATTAGGCTATGATCAATGCTGAGGAGGAGTTGCCCAAAGTTATTGCTCATGCTGATGAGAAGGTGCAAGAAGAAATTGAGATGAGCCCTGCTCATGTTGAGGGGGTGCCTCAAGAAGCACCTGATCAAGGAAGTGCTCCAGCTAAGGGGGAGATCCTAGAAATTCCTGAACCAGAGAATGCTACAACTGAGGGGGAGCTACCAGAAGATAATTATGAAGCTCCCTCAACACTTCAAGAAATCTTAGTCTCTGAGGTTGTTGATATGAAAAGTGCTGAAGCTGTGGATATGGAGAAGGCTGAAGAACAAAGGGGAGATGAGGATGAGGAGATGGTAGATGTGGTAGAAATTCTTAATGAGGATAATGAAGATAGTGATAAGGAAGAAGATGATGAAGTTGAGATTCTTGTAGTGAGCAGGGATGGAGAAAAAATAGCTAACTACAATCAACTGTTTGACTACTTGCCTATGATGCCCTATCATAGGGCCCTGATTCTCAACACCTAGGATCACATGTTCTGGACTTTTAAGGCTTATCCAGTAATTTCAGTGCTAGCCTATGGATTCCCACGCAACCTCAACTTTGCTCGAAAGCTGATCACCAATGATTCATCTTCAGAGACTGAGCATGAGGTACATTATACTCCTATCTCTTTCATTGTCAACCACTATCCTTCATCACACTTTCACCAGTTTTATGAACTGCCAAGATGGTTGGAAGTGGTTCTTCACCCATTAAACCAGTTTCCAGTTACAGAGTCCCAAAACTCTGTAACTGATGAACCAAATAATTAACTCTCCCTTATAGAGCCAACTGTCAGTAACCCAATGGTTGTCTAGAAACTTTCTATAATCATCGAACAACTACTTGAGACCATGACCATTGAGCCACCCAATCTAATCGGCGAACAACAATTTATGCTGGCCGAACAACAACCAGACCAAATCGTCGAGCCATATATCCCAGACCCTGAACCAAACACCTCTCCCATACACCAAACACAAGCCCCTATTACACAGTCAGATATCCCCTCGTCCTCCAATAATGAATACTTCGACATGACTCTTGCGCTCACGAGTATGTCAAGGATAAGGGAGTACACTATGACCTCTCCTCTTGATGTATAAATTTTTTTAATCGTCTGTCTCTACTTCCTACCAAAGAGGAGCTTGCTGATTTGACAAGCCATATGGTGCTAGAGACAGAGGAGAACCTTGAAGCAAACTCTCTGGCACTACATCAACTATTCAATCATATAATCGACTCTGTCAAGACTCTGCCAGCAAATTTGGTAACTGAGCTCTCAAAGAAACTAAGGGAGATCATTCGAGAAATGAGTGACAGTCTTAGTCAAAGGGATGCTATTCATTTTCAAGATGCCAACAAGCATAAGGAAGCAGTGGAGATTCTTCAGAAAACTCAAGAATCTCAAAATATTCTCATGATTAATCAGATCTATAAACTACGTCTCACACTACAAGAATTCCAAAACTATTCCATGACTTAAGTTCAACAGACTGCAGTTGCCTTGGAGCGGTTACAACAATAGAGACAAAATACTGAGGCCATAGTTGAGGAAAATTGTAGTGACATTGCCCAAAATCGCTCTCAAATACATGAGCTGGTGCAAGGAGTCAATCGCCTCTCAGAAGACATTTGAACCTTGGATGCTGACATAAAGGGGGAGAATAAAGAGGAAGGGGAGAAAGGAAGAGGAAAACGAAAAGGAAAAGGAAAACAAATTGGTCAATCTTTGAGGAAAAACCCTAGAAGAAGTCAGCCTCCTTCGAGACATGCTAGCTATCAGTCTCCATGATTTGAACAGCAGCAGCAGCAGACCCAACCACCACTCCTCATGGCTGAACCCTATTTAAGGAGTCCAGGTGAAGGTCCATCTCTTAGCAATCAAGGAGTATCCAATACTTGCCTCAACATGCCTATTGGAGATCCTAAGTTTATGAACAGACATGATCATAGTGAAAGACTAAGTCAGAGTGAGCTGGACAATATTTCATGGAGAAATGAGTTCAGCAGAAGAAGGAGAGCTGAAGAGCATGCCAACCCTCTGAAGAGCAAGAGGCAGAGAAAATAGAGATAAGTTGAAATTTATTTCTTATTGATGTATCTGTGCTGAATTGTAATAGCTGTTCTCAAACAGCAATAAATTCATGCTCATTCTCTAAAGATTTCAGCTGCTCACTGAAACACTAAATCATATTTACTTTCTAGCATCCTGCATTTAGAAATTGATGATATGATGCAAATCTCCTTGGTCATGTCAACATCAAATAGGGGGAGATTGTTGGGAATTGCATATTCAAATTTGATGTTGAAAGTAAATATATATCCTTATGTGTAAAGTCCTTTAGAGAATTAATGTACAAGGACTTAGATGGTAGATCAAATATGTTAGGTTGATCTGTGCTTTAATGTTTATCATTCTGTAAATAAATGTATAGAAGAAAGATCAAAACTATTAGGTAGATCTATTTTGAGATGTAATTATTAGGCCTCAATAGATTCGTAGTCTGTCGAGCCAGCCAGAACTTTGTAGAAGCCAAGGCAGAATCGTGGAGTATCGAAGAAGTTGTTCCAGAATCATAGTCTGTCTTGGAAGCCAATCTCAGAATCATAGAGATAATCCGAGCGCCTGCCGAGCCAAGTCAAGAATCGCAGTCACCTCTCGGAAGCCTGGAGTCTGCAAAGAAAGCAACTGAAGATCGTAGTCTATCAGAGTTAAAGAGAAATCGTAGTGTTCTACGATCAAGGCTAAATCAAGCACGAGCACGACAAGACACAAAGATCATAATCCAAAGAAAAGGATCGTGGTGTCTCTCTAGTCAGCATCAAAATCGTCTATCTGCTGAAGGAGAAAGTATCACAAATGAAGAATGAATTATAGACATTGACATTTTGGTAGTCCCAATGATCCAACATTTATCCTTAGTATGCATCAAACAAGTGTATCAAAGAAGCTAAGGAAAAATTGCACGCCTGCTGAAAACACCTTTTCAGGTGTTAGGTGAGAAAGCAGTCTGCTGTGTCAGTGGGCCAGGCGGCAGAATAGCAGATTTGCAGGAAGTCAACATCAGTGCTCAGAAATGTCTGAAGCATTTAATGCAGCAATGGATGCCTTCAACGAAAACATTTCAAAGGCTCCTTCATAAGAAAATCAGACATAGATTGAGAAAGAGGCAATCAAGAACTCAAAAGTTCAAGAACACTCAACATCCAAACTCTACGATCCTAAAGAAAAGCTTGCACAGCTACTCAGTTCTTTAGAACTTATGCTTAACAGCAACTTAGTAGCACAACCCAAGAACTTAACTCTCAATCAAGTGTATACCAAGTCTGCTAGACTTGAAAAGTTCTAAGTGAACTAAGAAGTTCCAAGACTGTTGGTCTTGAAGGAATCTAAGTGATTTAAAGAAGTGTAAAGACATCCTTAGTGGATTTCCTACTCGTGGAGTAGAAGAGTGGACTAGGAGCCTTGTGTGCTCTGAACCACTTAAAATCACTGTATCTGATATCTGCTATATCTGTTATAAACTACTATAACTGCTTATCACCATTAAACTTGGTTTATCTAAAAGGAAAGCAAACAAATCATATATTCTGTTGTGCTTAACAAACCTGATAAGTATTTTGAAAAGAAAAAAAGTTTTAAAATATCTATTTAATCCCCCTTCTAGATAACTATTGTGCCTTTGGGAACTAACAGAGGAGTATGAGCGCCTTACTAGTTTGGCACTAGATCTGCCTTGTGCCAGGAAAGGCATCAGTGACATGAGGTGACCATTCATGGGTTTGACGGGTCTTAGGTGCAGGGTCATCACTAAGGAGGTTACAGCAGGACATGTAGTGTCCATAGACTTTCTAATTGATCACTTTGGTAGATTGGACAGCTACGAGCGATATTCTGGAGATTTCATCATTCTTGTAGACGAGTGGCAGTTTGCACGTGTGGATGTTCTACTGATACGTCACTGCTTATTTATACATGCCACTATATATGGACCACGTTGATACTGGCTTGATGGTAGTGGTCCATGCCCTCAGACAGGGTTGTACGATTCTGCCGATGATATTAGCCGAGACTCTACGATCGGCTACTTTCTGCAGTACCCATCCAGGGGGATTTTTCAGACGCAGCGCCGTCCTGCTGTGTGTATGGTTCATGACGCATTTGAGTTCGATCGGTACCTTCAGACATCATAGTTACTACTTTACCTATGAGATAGTCATGTCCTACTCCTTCCAGCCAGCGAAGTGTTCAGATGCGGCATCATGGTCGGCCTTTGTAAGAACTTGAATTTTCAGAAATTATAAAATAAGAATTTAATAAATAAAATTCTTAAGGCTTGAGATGGGTTCAAATAAGAATATATATATTTATATGTTATATATCTTAAAGTATGTGATTCGATAAGAAGGAATTCTTTATGAGATTTTATAGTTGAATAGCTATTAAAGGAAAATAGAGTTTGAACTTGAAGTTTAATCTCTAAGTCATTGAAGGAGGTAGTAAAAGTTTTGGTTAACTGGTATAACAAGTTAACAATTTACAAGCGTGTGCTAAGTATTTAAGAACTTAGATTTTGGTTTTGCTTTAGCAGAACTTGTCTACACCTAAACTTGAGGTGGCGCAGCTGTGCCACTTCCAAGCCTTATACCAGCGCAGTTGCGCTGGTCTGCAGAAACGTTTGAGAAAGTTTATGAAATCTGAACTTATCATATATGTATTAAAGATTAATATGTGTCATAATTAGTGACCAATCTGTCCGAGACTGGATTAGGATAGCAAGGCATGAAATGAATGAATATTAATTAATTATAAATATTAGTTAGAGATGAAGGTATTGTATTAACATTTAAATATGGCTAAAATGTGAAGATTGTAGATGGTTGTCTTAGGACAATTGAATAAATATACGTAGATTGTATAAATTAAAGAATTAATAGGATAGATATTAATTATCCTAAGCATAAAGGTTATACATATTATAAGTGTATAATTATTTAAGGTAGCAAAATAACTTTGTATTAAAGTGCATGTGTCACACAAACCTTCTATTAAAGGAATATTAACGTGTGGTGGAAGTGATAATAAGCTTAATATTAAGCTTATGAGATATGCCTAGTGTGGCTAAGTGATGGGATAAGAAATTCATTAAATAAATTAATGAAGGAAAGATTAAACGGATTTAATTAACATTATTATGAGAATTAATTTCTATGTGCAAGTATATATGTTATGAGAACATATAATTAAGTATTGTAATGATAATACTTTATGACCATATTATAAGATGTAATATTAGTTGGTGAGATTATTGTGTTAAGCTTGTGGACTAGTAATTACTAAGTTCACCTAATTATGCCTTGTGTGGCATAAATAGTAGAGTTAAATCAACGGGGGATTTAATTGGAGGCATTAAAAGAAAAGTAATGGTAAGTTAATAAATAATTGATATTAATTATCATTATAATATTTGGGTGTATTTGAGATAATGAATTCTATGGAAAATGGTGAGATGATAGTACTCAACCATATTATTTTTAGCCCAATTAAAATATTATTAGATTAAACCAATGTACATAAGGTACATTACTATATGTATTGATAGGTACCCCCAATTTGCTACAATGTAATATTATCTCCTCATTAGAGCTACATTGTGATTTAATAGAAATAAAACCTAAGTATGCTAGTATACTATGTGCTAATACTGAGAGTGAAGGGAGTTGTCCCAATTTTATAGTCCCTCTTCATTATTAGACGTGAATAGGTCAATGGCCTAGCCTATCTCCG
Organism: Panax stipuleanatus; assembly: GCA_020205555.1. Lineage (NCBI taxonomy): Eukaryota > Viridiplantae > Streptophyta > Magnoliopsida > Apiales > Araliaceae > Panax > Panax stipuleanatus. The sequence goes on along the minus strand of CM035119.1, from coordinate 113,369,876 downwards.
TTTCTCAAACTCAGAGAAAACAAATGAGTGCAATGATCAAAGGGGGAGTGACTGCCACAGTAGAATTCAACTACTCCACCAACTACTCTCCATTAACCATCAAATTCTTCTCATTCCCGTTAGTTTGAATTGGTGGGCAAAACTATGGACTATGTAATTCATTCTCTATAAAATGAAGCTCTTCTCCTCTCAAATTGAATTGTTGAGAGTTTTCTGTTGAGTTAGTATAAAGAGTGAGTTGCAATTAGAATGTTTTGAATTGGGAGAGCAAACAGAGGGTTGAAAACATGAACATATTTAGCAGAGGTAATATTCCTTAACTACAATCTTTAAATTTTGATTTTAAGGAAGTCTTAGAGTTCTCATGAATGAATTGATAATTGAATTATATAATGATGATAGCATGCTATTCGAGTATTAGTATACATGTATGGAAGCAATGTGATTAGTTTCAATATGCTTCGTGAAGGATTTTATGTTTGGGTTTTGGATTCTGCAGAAGCAGAGCCGTTCCTGGAACTGTCCAGGAAGGGCGTAGCTGCGTTCGTACTGTAGTTCAAACCAGCGTAGCTGTGTTGGCTGCCGTGTCTGAGGCTATTTTGGGGCAGCGCAGCTGCGCCGCTCCCACAGTTCAGCATAGCGCAGCTGCACCGTGCATCAGAAAGAATTTTTGATTCCTAATTAAATCTGATAAATTTAGCATGCTAACTTAACTTAAATATGCATGAAAAAGGGACATGATATGTGGTTAAATGATACCTTAATAATTATGCATTTTTTTAGCATGATTTAGTATGTGTTTTGAAAAGAAACTTGAAGTTTTGAAAACAAATCTTGTTGAACCTTGAGTCTTTTAAGGTTTTGATATTTTTACACATACATGTTGTGAGTTATGAGTATGCATAAGCATGAGGAGCGGTTCAAGGTTGTCTTGCATATGCTAAGTTACTTTGACATGGTTTCAAACGATTTCAAAGGCAAATTCGGACAACTTTTGCAAACTAAGTTGCATAAACATAGTGTATCTAGATTTTGATATTTTTGAGCATACATGCTAATGCTTTTAACATCACTTAGATGTCATGTATGTGCACACACCTTGTTAGACACTATGGAGGTTAGTCAAGCATGAATTGGATATGTTTTAAAGATGAAATATACTAGCTATATAAAAATATATTTGGATGTATGTGGTGATAGTAGTGTGCATACAAGCCAATCATGTATGATGACAAAGCACATACTTTGTAAATAATCTTATTTATTTATTAATAAAATATTCATTTAAGGCATATAATTATCTACATGGTGCTGTTTTTATAATATATAAATAACCCATAGTTTTAAGCAATGCTTTTAGAATCATGATGAGATCATGATAATGAGATCTAAATTCTTAGAAAGCTTAAAAACTAAAATAGTTCCCAATTGTGGGATTACTAAAATGGGGATTAGTAAATCCGGATAGATTGGTACATATGTTGCTTGCTCATTGGATGAGGATGACTGATCTCATGGTCATTTGTGTGGAGACACTAAAGCAAGTATGTAGGTGCTTATTGGAGAATAAGTTCACTAAACGTGACTCGCTATGGAATACCTAATGGAGTTTTACTCGCCTGTCAATAGGAATTCCTAATGTGATAGTAGTACATGTGATCCTTGGACTTGAGATCATCATAGTATCTTGTATGTAACAAATTATACTTTGACTAATTCCTTAAGGCCTTTTAAGGCATATATAGGGTATGCTTGGGTGTAATGAGTTACATATGGAGATAATGAATGATCAATAAAGAATCTACCACCTCTAGTAAAAGAGGAGATATGTCATATGTGATTCGTTAAATGACAACCCAGGAATCCTTGGCCAAGGTAGAATGAAATTAGAAAGAGGTTTCTAATTTGCATTATTTGGAGTTGTGCATTTTCTAATCGAAATACACATGATTAAATAAATTAAGACTTGACAGTAAATCCATGTCTTATATTTAATTGGGACATTGTATGGTGGAAGGATTGAATTGTATGGTAACTATTAACTCACAGGTTCTTTTATGATTAATGTTGAAATCTATATTATCTGGAAAGTCGTTGATCGCTAGGGAGGCTTATCCCTATTATAGAATAAATGTTATTTATTTAAATAGATTATTAGTTTAATTTGTTTATTTAAATAAGATTAGAATTGTTCTAATTGATTTATTCACAACCGGTTTAATATGGAGAACCTAAAGGGTCACACCATAAAAGGAAGAAGAATTATTTAAGAAGAAAATGGCATGATAGTAATAATGCATTAAGTATAATTAATTTAATCTATGATGATAGAATAAATTAAATAGCTTAATGTTTATTATTTAATATTTTAAAAATATTAAATATAAATTAATAAGAGGAGTCTTATTAATATTATTATTATTATTATTATTATTTTAATTCTAAAGGAGTTTAGGAATTAATATAATATCAGTACTCTCTCTCAATCCTAATAAAGATTAGGATATAAATTAATTAAAAGTATTTAATTAATTAATTAAATAAAACCCTATTCTAATTGGATTAGGAGGGTTAACTTAATATCTATATAAGAGAGTCTTATATCAGAAATAAGGTACGTGAATTTTTCAAGAGTTGGGAGTACACATATTCTATAGAGATAGAAACAAGGGTTAAGCCAATAACCCATCTTACTGAGTTCTTCATCTTCCTTGGTGGATCACCGTTAGAGGCCAAACATTTGGGTGGCTGACATTGATCAAGGGAAGGAGCCACTACAGAGGAATCAAAGGAATCAAAGGAGTAGAACTTGTACCTGAGGAAGCTTAGATCTTCAAAGGTATAATTCTATTTTTCTCCTTCTTCATTCACTGATAATTGATGCACAAGAATGATCATGGTAATGGGTTTGTATAAATTTTTGAAAACCTAGTTTTTTACGCTTCCGCCCTATTTATGTGATTTGATTGCATGATTGCGTTACGTACAAACCCAACATGTGGGCATGTGTATTGAAGGATATTTAGCATGTTATGTGTTAGTACCTATGCATGCTAGAAAGCCAAAGTAGAATCAGATATCAAAAGCCAAATTCTAGACTGACCAGGGAAGGGCGCAGCTGCACCCATCCCAAGGCTAAATACAGCGCAGCTGTGCCACAGGGCATTGCTGCCTGACTGTTGTAAAAGTAATCTACAACTGGTAGTATGCGTACATTGTTAATTATAAGTTATAAAAACAGAGTCTAAATGATGCCTTGAGTGTTTATTGATGTAATGATGATATAAAACCCAGAATTGATAAATTTTCCTAAGGTTTGCAAAACGCAAGAACAGTGTTGATTATGTATCTATGAGTTTTAATTATGTGTCGAACACATAGAGAGTCAAGTGTGTGATAAGAGTTTATGAATATTGATATTAAGTATGGTTAAGGTATACCTATACATACCTAGCTATTATAAGAGTATGATAAGGAAGTGAAACGAAGGTTCTAAGAACCAAGTTAGAAAATAATGTAACAATTGTTATTTCATTAAGAATGTATGAATGTATGACTGATGGATATGAATCCATGATTATATAACTGTGTAGGAATACCCGCAGTGCAGATAACTTTAAGCAGTTAAGTCGTAGGTTATAAACTACGAATCAGGCAAGTCTTTCAGTTCCTAATTGATATATGAATTCGATAATTATTAGTTGAATTGTATTATGCTATGATGATGTTGACTTATATATGAATTGTATATGAGATATGTTTGAGATTGAAAGTTGATCTTTGATGATATATTTGTGAAGTTAATCTTTATGTCTGTTATGTGAGAAGTAACATGCGTAGTATGTTTAAATGATTATGAATGCATGAACTGAGCATGATATTATATGCTATGTGATGCATGAAAACTGTTAGAATTGCTGAGCTGTCGAGCTCACTCTTGCAAATAACCATTTTTGCAGGTTAAGGACTCACGGTAAAGATTACGTGCTACTTGATTGATAGAGTTCAATAGTATTGAAGGAGATTGATTGATTTATTTAAATATATGCTCTTTAACCATGTTTAGGTTCTAGGAGATGTACTTGATAGTTGTTTACGATGTTTAATATTTATCGTGTTGTAAAGATGTACTAGTTGATACATAGAAGATATCGAATTGAGAGGTAAAAGCTTGTACGGTAATTCGAATAAGATGAATAATAATATATTTGATTCAAGGATATGTAATTGATTCAAGTTATGAAATCAATAAAAGATTTTATTTAAAGGAGATTGAAAAAGTTTAAGTTATTCCGCATTTTTATAACATCGAATATGATGTAAAGACAAGAATGGTAAATGACCAAGATTGAATACTTATAAAAGTTTGGGGTCATTATACAGATCCTGGAAATGAAAGGAATTTATATTCTAAATTATAATAAGCGAAGTTATATTCTTTAAGTTATGAATAAAAGATGTACTAGTTGGACAATGGTTGTACCGTGACTGCACCGGATCCGAGGTAATCGAAGGGACCCGGATTTGGGGGCATCACAGCCTTTCTGTCAGAGATCGAGCATCCCTTTTTGATCTTTCCATGCTTAGGGCTTAGCTCCCCTTACAGCTTCATCACTCATACAGTCGGCATGGACTATTTACCCCTAGCGGGTTTGAGAGAGGTGACCACCTACCATCCGCTAGCAGTCATGGGTCAGTTTGATCAGTTTCAGAGCCTCCGCCATTTTGAAGGAGCTATGGATCAGTGAATCATCTTCATCTTTATCGTCAGCTAACCTAATTAGGATTTACGAGTGTTGGACTCATAAGGAGAATGCTGATTTCTCTACTAGCCATCCAGATCGTTCTCCAGAGTATGTGGCATAGTTGGATTCTGACATTGCATTGACTGCGGCTGTCTAGTCAGCTCCGAGTATTGATTCAGATGAGGAGGATCCTGATTCTCCCATGGAGGATGATCTATTTATCGGCTTAACAGCGGCTTCAGTTAGTGATCCTTCAAGCGTTCCTGCCGGGATAGATCCAGTTATTGCTGATTCATTAGATCGGATGACTTTCAAGAGAGATCAGGCTAGGGCATTGATGTTGACAACCCTTTTTAGCAGGGATACAACCTTTACCGCTAGAGACGAGGCTCGAGCCACTCGGGATGCAGCATTGGTTGAGAGAGACGAGGCTCGATCTACCCGAGATGCAGCTCTTGAGGAGAGAGATGAGGTCCGATCTATCCGAGATGCAGATTTTGAGGAGATTGAGGAGGCCTTAGTTACCCGGGATGCCACTTCTATAGAGAGGAATGAGGCTATAGCTACTCGGGATATATATATTGCGGACAGTACGGCACTCAGATCGTATACCCATAGCATAGTTGCAGATATGAGCACTTTCATAGATGGTCACAACAGCACTATGCAGATGGCTGTGGATGTTCTTGCTCGTATGGAGACTGAGGGTATTGAGCTTGCAGCTGCTCCTGATGCCATGTTGGCACTGCTATCCCGCTTGTCCACGGGTTCATAGACTAGCTTTATTTTCCCTGCACATACTAAATCAAACATTTTTGTCATGTACAGGACACTATGTATATATTAAACAGTATTATATATATCAGAGAAATATATTTTGATTCACTTTCCTGTTGGATATGTATTGTCATTGCTGAGTGATTACCACTTCTTTCATGACTGGTTGTTGTTGATGTATTATGATCTTCTCCTTGATGGATGGATAGTGAGATGTCATAGAATATCTCAGCAGGGCCTGTTGACCAGGGAGACTTGATAGTATTTGGTTTTATAGGACTTCGGTGTCTTGGGACTGGTGCTTATTGGTTTTTTGTTTTTTCTTTGAAGGTCATACTGCACCATGAATGGCTGTCTACGTACTTTCACGTGGAGGGAAATTAGGTCATTCGTAGTTCAAATTTTGCGTGAGAGGCTTGATAAGTGTCCCTTTTAGGGTTTGGTTTAATAGGTTTTTTGATTTTTTTTTATTTGGTTTGGAGGGTTTTTGACGTTTTTGTTTGGTTTGACCGCACCAGGAATGGCTGCCTATGTACTCCCGGGCGGAGGGAGATCAGGTCCTTCGTAGTTCGATCTTCTAGTGAAAACTTGAACTGATTTGATTGATTCGCAGGACCAGGATTATGGTAGGCATATATTTTAGACATAGTTCCTTTTCACGATGTCTGAGTTAATGAGTTAGGGAAATTCGCTCCCATCCATCTCTTGCAATCTGATAGTTCCTCTTGTCAACACTTCTTTAACAATGAAAGGACCTTCTTAGTTCGAGGCAAACTTTCCTTTGGCTTCATCTTGATTAGCCAAAACTTTCTTCAATACCAAGTCATTTTCTTAATTGCCTGATTTGGACCTTCTTGTTGTATGATCGGGCATTGCTTTGCTGATACAATTGCTCGTGGAAAATGGCTATAGCCCTCTTTTCATCTATCAGGGACAACTGGTGGTACCGCTCTTACAACCATTGATCTTTTTCCATCTGAGCGTCTATTAACACTCTCAAGGACTCCATTTCTACCTCTATGGAAAGGACTGCTTCCATACCATAGACCAATGAGTAGGGGGTAGCCCTAGTAGAAGTACGCATTGACGTCCTGTATGCTAACAGAGTCAGGGGCAATAGGTCAGGCTATCCTTTGTGATTGGCGGACATCTTCTGCATGATCTTCTTGATATTATTTTTAGCCGCTTCGACAGCACCATTCATCCTGGGCCGATAGATGACGGAATTGAGATGTTTGATGTGGAACTTGCTACATAAATCTCTCATCATCTGATTATTTAAATTCTAGGCGTTGTCTAATATGATCACCTCCGGTTGTCCATATCGACAGGCGATATTGTTTCTGATGAAACCAAGGATTACCTCTTTGGTGACTTTGGAAAAAGAGGCAGCTTCAACCCACTTGGTGAAGTAATCGATCATGGTGAAGATGAATCAGTGACCATTGTTGGCTTTGGGTTCTATTGGCCCAATCACATCCATTCCCTACATAAAGAAAGGCCATGGCAAACTCATATTGTGCAGTTCATTTGGAGGAGAGTGGATGGCATTTCCTTGGACTTGGCATTGGCAACATCTTCTGACGTGATCATCACAGTCATCTTTGAGAGAGATCTAGTAATGCCTTGTTCTTAATATCTTCTTGGCCAGCAAATGACCGCTCATATATAGACCACAGACTCCACCGTGTACTTCATCCATCAGTCTCTGGGCTTGATCCTTATTGAGGCATCTTAACAGGCCTATTCCAGCATCCCTTTTATAGAGTGCATCTCTGCTCAGATAAAAATTCGTAGCCATCTTTTGAATCCTCTTTCTTTCAGCTTGACTTATTCCAGTGGGTGTAGATCTGTCTCGGAGATATTCCTTAATGTCTTGATACCAAGGCTGTTTGATAGGAAGTATCTCATCTGATATTTCTCCCACATGTCGGGGTCTTTTGGCTTGTGAATTTGATATCATGAATTCCCCTTCTACCCGATACGTTGATCAGGGAAGCCAATGTTGCCAATGCATCGGCAAAGTCATTCCTTCCTTAAGGGATGTGGATGAAGGTTATTTCTTTAAAATCCATGGATATGTTGAGAACCTGCCGGTGATAGGGCAGTAGATGCAATTCTTTGGTGTGATACCCCCCGGTGGTTTATCTGATGACCAACTCAAAATCAATAAAAACTAGTAAACGCTTGATATCCATGGACTGGGCTAGTTTCAACCCCATTATGCAGCCATCATACTCAGCCGTGTTGTTGGTGTTGACAAAATGCAACTTGGTAGCCACATGATACTGTTCTCCTGTACTAGAGATAAGGACTGCGCCAGCTCCGGCACCTTCCATGTTCACTGCTCCATCGAAATACATTCTCCAGGGTTGGACAATATTCTTTTGATGGATTTGTTGAATTGCCATGATTCCATCATCCGGGAAATAAGTTTCTAAAGGTTTGAAATCCCCTGACGGTGCTTCGGCGAGTTGATCTACAATGCCCTGACCCTTGATGGACTTCTGAGTCACGTAGATAATGTCGAACTATTGGAGGATCAACTGCCATTTGGACAATCAACAATTCAACATTGGTTTACTGAACACATACTTCAGTTGATTCATACGAGATATGAGATAGGTTGTGTGCCCATGCAGATAGTGTTGTAGCCTTATGGCGGCCCATGCTAACGTACAACATGTCTTTTCAATCAGAGTGTACTTCTGTTCGTCGCTGCTAAATCTTTTGTAGATGTAATAGATAGCTCTCTCCTTGCAAATATCATCTTTCTGTCCCAGCATACAGCCCATTGCGTTGGCATTGACTGACAAGTACATAAACAGGGGAACTTCATCCCTCGGGGGTACCAAGACAGGTGCTTTGATTAACTGCTTCTTGATGGCTAGGAAAGCTTTTTGACAATCTTCATTCCATTTCGTGGAGGCATTTTTTGTGACGCCCCCAAATTCGGACCACTCGCGTCTCGAATTCGGTTCGTCACTTGCTAGATAACTAATAACATAATAACATCTCACGCAACGGAATGATAGAATAATTTATATTTATTTAATATAAATATTCATGTCCCAAGGTCTCGTAACTTAAACATAACTTCCACGTCTTAAACATAGCTTAAACATAGCTAATACATAAATACGAATTAAGTCTTATTACATCATCATAATAATTCTAACTAAGTACAAAGCTACTCTGTAGCCTTGCCCTTGCCCTTATCTGTGCCCGAGGGTCTACTCTGCTCTGCCTTAACTGAAATATTTTAGAAAAAGCAAAAATGAGCAACAAGTTTGCTCAGCAAGTAATATAGCAATAAGGGTGAATAATATAGATTTCAAATCCCAAGGGTACAACAGTAAATGATAGTTCAAGAATAACAAGAATTATCAATAGTTCTCAATAATAGCCGCTATGGACAGAAAGATATCAACAAGATTCAAGTTTTTAACCATTTCAAGGTTCAAGAATAATGAACACTGAGTAGTCACTAAGGACTACGAACTTTTACTAGAATTAACAGTAATATGCTGATAATCCAATAAAACAAGTACAATAGGTGATCAGCCTAAAGTACCCTACGTTATCCATAACATTTAATTGTACTCATGTGCGCACGTCGGTTCCCCGACAATTGTATATAATTTTCCCTTCCATTAGGGTTGTTCATCTCAGTAGAATTATAAGAGTCTGCACCAAGTCAATTGGTTTGGATAACTTTCTAATATACGATATTAGTCTAGCCGAATCAAATGGCTTAGACAACTTTTGTAATGCATTTAGGAACGATAAGTCCAATGCTTGCAACAACATCAAGATATAAAGTCGATGTTCGAATAATAGCAATTATTAGTTTGACATGGCAACAATTCGGATTTATACAATATGAAAAGTGAAAAGAGTTAGGGAACTTGCTCAATAAAGAGTAAGGTTAGAATACTTGCATTCAATATAAAATCAAATGAAGTTAGGAAACTTGCTCGATAAAAGTAGGGTTAAGAACTTGCCAGAGTCGTTGATTAAATTCGACCTCGACTTCTTATCCTTTTGATTAACCTATTATTATCGTAATGGTTAATCTCTATCAACATGTAAATATATAACCCTAAATCGGTCTAACACACTAGCCTTAGGTATCTAAGACTTCTCAAAATAATTCTATATTATTTCTTTAATCGCTACTTCTATTACTCTATCATTAATATATTATTCCATTATTATCTGAGTAATTCCCTTAATCTTAGTTAGGGATATTCACATTAATATCTCACTGGTTCACAATTAAATAATCCTTGAAAGTATTTAATTATTATTTAAAATTAAAATATTTATTAATGTCACTTTAATTGTTCATACTTATATAATTGGGAATAATCTTCACCATTACCAATTAGTCTAAGTCTTATTGTTTTACACTTGGGTATTACCTTAATTGTTTATTCACTTCACAATTAAAATCTTATTTAGTTTTAATTGTTTATATATTAAGAATATTAGATTTATCATCACTTATTGAATTATAATTATAATTATTTTAATTGTTTAATATTCTTTAAGTTAAATAAGTCTCCAACTTTTAAAGTCCAAATTGTATTTAATTAACTCATAATTAAATTACTTTAATTGTTTAATTATCTTTGATTAATAAAATTTATTAATATTAATCAAATTAAGTATTATTATTACTTAATTAATTATTATTTTAATTTTAGAAAATTTTGATTTTTCTGACCCGGTTTGACCTTACCCGACCCGATTCACCACTACCCGACCCGATTTGACCCGGATCCGGGTCAACTGTGAAAGAGGTCCGGCGCGGGGAGCGATAGTCCAAGCATGCAGATGGCGTGGGGTGCGCTACTCCTACTAGGGTTCTGGCTCGGCCAGGCACGGGGCGCGCTGGAGTTTGCCCTTGGACTGCGCGGGGCGCGCCACTATGGCAGATTTCTTGAACAGGTTTTCACACTTTGATTTTTCTACTTTCTTTGGTTCAATTTATCATAAATTTTGCATTAATCATCCAAATGAGTCCAAACCATTTTCGTTATCTTGTAAACTTTCATGCCTTTAACATTTGTGGTATCAATAAATTTTCAACATCTATAGTTAATCAAATTTTTAGTGATCTCCAAGCTAGGATTCTCACTTGGACGTGTTTTACCAAAAGTTTCGCTATGGGTTCGTCTTAAGTCCGATTACTATGATTCCACTTGGGTTATTCCGTATTTCATATAAGTTCAACATAACATTATTGGATCATATATAAGGCTTATACATTTTATAACTTATAGCAACATATTTCATGTTAACAAGTGTTCTAACTAGGTTTTAAGCTAAACATGCATATCTACTATACTAACTTAACTAATACAAGTATAATATGAACTTAGCTAATGATATTACCTCTTGATGGCTCTTTTTCTCTTAGCTAGTAATCTTGAGTAGGCCTCCTCTTTGTTCTTTGAACCACCAACTAGTAAGAACTTCTCTTAGGTTTTCTTCTTTTTCTCTCAACTCTCTCTAGCTTTCTATATTTCTTCACTTAGCAAATGATATAGCAAACTCTAAACACCAATACATGGCCTCTATTTATAGCCAAGCTAATACCCTCCTATGGACAATACACAAAGGGCAAAGAAGAGTTGGTGGCTAACTCCCACCAACTACTACTATTCATTGTACCCTAGCCATTGGGTTAACCATCATTGCTATCACATGGGCTAACTTGTGAGCCTCTCTAACTTAATTTTCTAGCATTCTAAAGGTCATGGAGGTGGTCTTATTACACCATGTCACATATTTAATTCCCACCTTGTACACAAAGCTAGCATACAAGTCTTATACACACATATGTATTTAAATACCTCCTTTATACATCCATATACATATATACCTCTACATATATGTATACATGTATCCATCAACTTATATTACACATTGGGCCATATCTAATTAAATTAATTGTTCTAGGCACACACTAAAGTACGTGGACTCTATATTTAATCTAACACATAAATTGATTGGGCAATCTCTCCTAACTCTTATAACATGTCATATTAATATTGTTGGGCTTGAATGTTAACCTAAGTCCAATACATTATAAATTCAATGACCCAACTAGTCCAATTAAGAAATTAATTATGTCACACAAGGCTTAACACTTAAGCTTAATTAAGCTTATCATTATCATCAATATACTTCTTAATCATTTCATACTTGATTTAATTATTAATCACATGACACTCACACACACACACACACACACACACATATATATATATATATATATATATTCTTATGTACATAAATAATTACAATAACTTTTACTTTAAATTCTAAAATTATTATAAAATTCTCAGGTATTACATCCTCCCCCTTATAAAAATTTTGTCCTCGGAATTGAGACAAGGTTACACAAATAGATGGGGATAGTCTCTCCTCATCTTATCCTCTAATTCCCACGTAGCCTTATCGGCGTTGTGGTTTCGCCAAACTACTTTTACAGAAGATATAATTTTATTTCTCGAGGTCTGTTCTTTCCTATCTATTATTTGGACAGGAATTTCCTCGTAAGTCAGATTCTTCTCTACTTGAATTGGTTCGTAGGATATCACATGATTATAGTCGAGCTTGTACGAATGTAACATAGAAATGTGAAATACGTTGTGGATGTGTTCCAGTTCGGGTGGTAAAGCTACTCTGTACGCCACTTCGCCCACTCGCCTCAATATCTCGAATGGTCTTATGATCCTCGGGCTCAGTTTTTCTTTCTTTTCGAATTGTATCTTCCCTTTCCAGGGACATACTTTCAAAAATACGAAAATACCGACTTTAAATTCTCGGTTCTGACGATGCAAATCCATGTACTTCTTCTGGCGATCTTGTGCTGCTACCAATCTGGCTCTTATTACTGTCACCACATCTGCTTTCTGTTGCACTAATTCTGGTCCCAACATTCATCGCTCTCCGACTTCTTCCCAACATAATGGCGTTCTGTATTTTCTCCCGTAAAGAGCTTCATAAGGTGGCAAGCCGATACTCGCATGGTAACTATTGTTATAAGCAAATTCTACTAGGGGTAGGTGATCGTCACAATTTCCCTTGAAGTCCATCATGCAAGTTCTAAGCATATCCTCTAGCGTTTGTATTGTTCGCTCACTGTATCCATCTGTCTGAGGATGATACGCAGTACTCAACCTTAACTGCGTTCCCATCCTCTCTTGTAAGCTTTTCCAAAAGTTTAACGTGAAGAGCGGATCTCAATCTGAGATAATTGACACCAACACTCCATGTCATGAAACAATTTCCTTTACGTACAGACTTGCTAACTGATTCAAATTATATCAAATCTTGATCGATAGAAAATGAGTTGTCTTTGGTAGTCGATCCACAACAACCCAAATGGCATCATACCCTTTCTGCGTGACTGGAAGTCCTACCACGAAGTCCATCGTAATGTTCTCCCATTTCCATTCTGGTATCTCTAACGGTTGAAGTAGACCACTCGGTCTTTGGTTTGCTGATTTGACTCGTTGACAAGTGAGACATCTACTGACGCACTCTGCGACTTCTCGTTTTAGATTGGGCCACCAAAAATGTTGCCTCAGATCTCGGTACATCTTTGTGCCTCCTGGATGAATAGAATACATTGTATTGTGTGCCTCGTGCAAGATTTCCTCTCTTAATTCGGTTACCACTGGTACCCATACTCTTCCTTCGAATCTCAAGATATCGCCCTTATCCATTCTGAATCTTTCCTCTTCATTTTCTACTATCCTCCTTCTTATTTTCTCGCATTCCTCATCCTTCTGTTGTGATTCTTTTACTCTTTCTAATAATGTTGGACGAGCTTCCATTACAAATAATTTTTCCTCCCCAGTCCCTTCACCTCTATTTCTAATTTCTCCATTTCCCTTATTAACTCCTCTTGAGTCGTTAATTGAAACAATTTCTCCCTTCCTTTTCTGCTTAGTGTGTCGACAACCACGTTTGCCTTTCCCGGGTGATAAAGAATCTCGCAGTCATAATCCTTGATCAATTCTAACCACATTCTATGTCGCATGTTCAACTCCTTCTGGGTGAAAATATATTTCAGACTCTTGTGATTCGTGTATATCTCACATTTCTCTCCGTACAGGTAATATCTCCAAATCTTTAACGCAAAAACTACTGCCGCTAACTCTAAGTCGTGAGTAGAGTATTATTTTTCATAATCCTTCAATTATCGTGATGCATATGCAATGACCTTGCCATGTTACATGAGCACACAGCCAAGTCCCTTGTGCGATGTATCACTTTACACCACGAAACCTCCTGCATCGTCTGGAAATGATAATACAGGCGCTTCGCTTAATCTCTTCTTCAGCTCCTGAAAACTTTCTTCGCATTTTTACGTCCATACGAATTTCACCGTCTTTCTCGTTAGATTGGTCAACGGGGTTGCTATCTTAGAAAAATCTTAGATGAATCTTCGAAAGTACCCAACTAACCCTAAGAAACTTCTTATCTCTTTTGGTGTCTAAGGCTGCTCCCAATTACTCACTGCCTCTACCTTCACAGGGTCTACTGAAATTCCATCCTTATCTACCACGTGTCCTAAGAATTGAACCTTCTCCATCCAAAATTCACATTTAAAAAATTTCGCATACATCTTCTCTTTCCTTAGCGCTTCCAAAACCATCTTCAGATATTCGGCGTGCTCTTCCCCCGACTTCGAGTAGATCAAGATGTCATCGATGAAAACTACCACGAACTTATCCGAGTATGGCTTGAAGACTCGGTTCATCAAATCCATGAATGCTGCCGGAGCATTAGTCAATCCGAATGACATTACCAAAAACTCGTAGTGCCCATAACGGGTTCGAAACACCGTCTTTGGTATGTCCTCTTCCCGTACTTTTAACTGGTGATAACCTGTTCACAGATCTATCTCTCCCTTCAATTAGTCAAAAAAGGTTATTTATCCTCTGTAACGGATATCTATTCTTAATCGTTACTTTGTTTAATTCTCGATAATCGATACAGAGCCTCATTGATCTGTCCTTCTTCTTAACAAACAACACTGGTGCTCCCCACGGAGACACACTCGGTCATATGTAATCGTTATCTAGTAACTCTTGTAGTTTTATCATCAGTTCCTTCATTTCTACTGGCGCCATACTATATGGAGCTTTCAAAATCGGTGTTGTTCCCAGTACTAAGTCTATTACGAATTCGATTTCCCTGTCTGGCGAAAGACCAAGCAAATCGTCAAGAAATACATCTTGAAATTCTCTCACTATGGATATATCTTTAATATCTACTCCCTTCTTCTGAGTATCTACAATGTAAGCTAAGTAACCTACATATCCCTTTATTAACAATTTCTTGGCCTGCATCATCGTAAGACAACACGATTGCTTAAGCGATGAGCTACCATAAAACACTACCTTAGACTTATTCAGAGTCTGAAGGTTCACACTTTTATTCTGAAAGTCAATTATCGCAGCATGGTTATACAACCAATCCATTCCAAGTATTACGTCAAATTCTCCCAATCTAATCGGGATTAAGTCTGCACTTAGTTCATGATGTCTAATGTTTGCGTGACAATTTCGGTATATAAATTCTACAGGGATTACTTCCTTATTCGCAACTTTAATGTTCAAAGGATTTCCTAATCGTTCTCGCTGTAAGTTTAGTTGACTGGAAAATTCTTCAGACGCAAATGAATAGGTAGCACCCGAATCAAATAATACATAAGCATTTATATTATTGATTGGGATAATACCTGACACCACGTCCTTCGCAGCAACTGCATTTTGGACTGTCATGTTAAAGGTCCTGGCAGCTGGGCGGTTGGATTGTGTCGGTTCGTCGATCATTAGTTTGCTGCCTCCCCCTTGTTGGCCACTTCCTCCGCTGTTCCCCTTCTTTGGACAATCCTTGATTTGATGCTTAGTTGAGCCACAAGCGAAACACCCCTTGATCTTCTTTGGCTTCGGGCAATTGGGTGAAATGTGTCCCTCTTGGCCACAGTTATAGCAGGTACCGCGCCCCTTCCAGCACTCACCCTAGTGATTCTTTCCACACTTCGGGCATCCCTCAGCCCTCTTCTTAAACCCACCATGAAAACTTCCTGCTTGATTGTTATTCTTGTTGTTTTTGTTATTATCCCACTTCCTCTTTCCTAGATTACTTCCCCCAATGCTGCTTCCTCCACGGCTTTTTCCCCTAGTGTTCTTACCCTTCTTCTCTTTGTTATACTGACTTAGGGCTTCACTACTTCCTTCTGCAATAATAGCCTTCTCCAACAGCGTGACAAAAGAATTAATCTGAAGAACTGACACCTTGTTGAACAACCAAGGTTTCAGTCCTTGTTCAAATCTTCTGGCTTTCCTCTCTTCATCCCCTACTGGGTGTTCTGCAAACTGGGCTAGCTCATTGAACTTAGCCGCGTATTACGCCACCGTCATATATCCTTGCCTAAGTTCTAGGAATTTCACCTCCATCCTATTTTTTATGCTCTTCGAGAAATAATTCTCGAAGAACAGAGCCTTAAACCTCTCCCATGCTATTATCCCTTCTCCCGCTCTTTGTTGATTTGCCTCCAACCAGTAGTTCGCTTCGCCCCTCATCATGTAGGTAGCAAACACCGTCTTCTGATCTTCACCCACACGAGCGATGGTGAAGGCCTTCTCTATTTCCTTGATCCATGTTTGCATCATGATCGGATCGGTAGTTCCCTCAAACTCTGGAGGTCCTACGCTCCTAAAGTCCTTGAAGTTCGTAACTGGAACTGCTTGGGGATTGGGGTGAACGGGTTCGTTGTTCCTTCACCAAAGGGCTTCCCCTAGCAAGTCAACTAATTTTTGGATCGGGTCTACTTGTTCCTTTTCATTGTTAACTAACTCTTCTGGTGCAGCTAGTCTACGTCTAGGTGCCATTATCTGCATCACAAAATTTTCATTTTTATTATTTAATTATATTACTTAAACGTTTCTCAAATGTAAAAGGAATAAAATTTTATAACACGTTTCTGAAATAAGATCATTTATATTCTTATGCCAAATCATTACATTAATATGATCATCCCTAGCATACTTCTATAAATGTCAACATATATCCTCTAATATCACAAAAGACGGGGAATATGTGACACCCACAAATTTGGGTACTTCGTTTCCACATGATTTGGTGTTCACATTCTAACATACATCTACCCAATGAATAATGCAAAGTAAACTACAACTTAATTTAAAATAAATAAATCTCCCTTACAACAAGGGTTACAACCTTTTTAAAATAATCCCGGGTTACTCTAACCCTGACATGAATATAATAAAGTGCGGAAATAAAAACGTAACATTCAAGTCTTATTACAATCATTCTCAATTAAATAAAATAAGTCTTCACTTTCTTTGCTTTCCCTTGCCCTTACTTGTAGACGGAGCATCAGCGTTATTAACCTTAACTGAAATTGTTATTTAATGCAAGAGTGAGCAAACCACAGCTCACTAGAGTTTAACAATAATATATACATGAAAGGATATCTTTCAAAGAATTTGAATAATATGATTCGCTTCAACAATAAAGAATTGAATAATAATTCTTTCATCACAATTACAATTCAAAAATAAAATTTATCTGAGTGTCATAAGACCTTTGAACTCTTGTCCTAGGTTGTAAATATTTCTATTTAAACTTTTAATAGTCAATAAGACTATGGACCTTAACTCGTACTTAAGGGGATCAGCCCTTTGTACCATGTATTGTGCACAAACATCTTAACGCTATGCGTAGTAACCTCCCCTAGTAAATAGGGTTGTTCAACTCAGTAATTTGAATTCAAGTCCGCACCAAAAAAAGTTTGGTTTGGATAAGCTTACAAGGGTAATTTAGAATTCACGTTCATCAACTAAGGATTAGTTGAATCGATTTTCAACCATTCATAAAGAATAGAATTATGAACTAACATGCTTTAGAATCAACTTAAAGCAATTAAAATAATAACTGGATCTTAATTGAACAATAAGTTAAGATCATTTCAATTAAATAGACAATTGTTCAATATAGAAATGGAAAGGACATTCTCAACAATGAATATATGAATTCAAGAAATTGTATATAATTAACAAGTTTAAGGTTAGAAGAATTGCCTTAAGCGCAAGCTACTTAACTCAGCCACGTACTTAAACACTTCCTATATACATTCAATTATAATAATCTAAATCAATTAACACATAACTAATTCACATAAGTGGTTAACCCTCATGGTTAACTCACTCTAATTAAATAAATAATAATAATCAACTATCACATAGTTAATTACATCACATCCGTAGTCACATAATTAAATTAATTATGCATTTAGTTAAATTATAATTAAACAATTATAATTTAAACACTTAATCAAATTATAATTACTTAAATTATAATTACCTTTTAAATTATAAATAATTTATAATTTATAATCAATTAAACTATATCATGCATTTATCATTACACAATTTAATCATGTATTTATCAATTATAATCAATAATTAAACATGCATTATAATTACACAATTTATAATTAATCATGTAATTATCAATTTAAAATCCACAATTTAACATGCATTTATTAAATTATAATTACTTAAATTATAATTTAAATTAACATCTAATTGATTAAAATAATCAATTTCTATACATTACAATTTCACAATATTATACTTTAAATTAAACATTTATTCTTAATTATAATTAATCAAATTATAATTAAGTAACTTATTTACAATAAAACAATTATAGTTTATAATTTAAATACTATATTAGGTTTTCAAAACTTCCTTTTTCTCAAATATGAATTTATCACAATCATATAACAACATGTTATATCATTTAAATATATGTCCACTATCAATGAATAATTAAACTAAGGCTCAAAAATAATCTGCACAATCCAATCAAGCCAACTCACTGCCTCTACTCTGGGCACGGCGCAGCTGCGCAGTGGTCAGATCAGAGATGGGCAAGCGGCGCAGCTGCGCAACAACTAGGCCAAACGCAGACAGCCACGGCTCTCTGCTTTACCGATTAACCTATACAAGCCAACAAACGACAATTCACAGAAACTTAAACATGGCAAATCATACCTATGCAATAATACATATATATAACATGCTTCTAAAATACAAAACCATCTAAACAATGATAATCACAAGTTTTAAAAATCCAATTTGGCCATTTTCATGAAAACTCATATATTTTCCAAAATAATCCACTGTAACTATTTTTCTCAAGCAATTCAACCCTTTATGCATGCATTATATTTAAAATTGAAGATAGCATTAAGTAAATACCTAATAAGCATATTAACATATATCAATTTCGTTATTTTTTATTCTAAAATTGGTCAAAACCGTATGAACACATAAGAACTTAAATTCTTATTAAAACATATTAAATCACCAATTTGTTTTTCTGAAACCATTGATAGCAATTAACCTACTATGAACAACACATGAATACAATTATATATATAATCCATGTTTACATAATTTCATGAAAACTTATTTTTAACAGAGAATGAATATGAAAACATATAACTGAGTTCTATAACAATTAGAGATTATAGATGATACCTTTTGTTAATAGGTTGAAAGAGAAGGTGATGTGAGTTTAATTCTAGAAATTCTTCTTCCTCGTTTCTCTTCTTCTCTAACTCTTCTCTGTGTTCCTCCTTTCTTTCTTAGTTCTTAGACTAACTTAGCGTAAACTACTCTAACGTGTAACATAATACGTAGTAATAGATATAGGATTAATTATATATAATATAACTGACAATTATATTAAGTATAATGTCAGTTACAAATTTTAAAAGCCACAATGTCTTGTTTGGCAAAACAAGGTTATTTTCAAAAACAGATTATTAATGCTAAGGTATTGTTTGGTAACAGTTTATTTAAAATAACTTTTTGATAGTTAGGGCCCTGTTTGGTAGAAATAGGTTTAAAACAAATACAAGGGCCTTGTTTGGTTAAAATCATTTAAAATCCTTTTTTTTTTATTTTAACAAATCATTAAACACCTATTTTAAATGTCATATTTTAATTAATTAAATATTAATCATCTAATTTAATCAATTAAAATCTAACATCAATAAATCACATAAAATTGCCACATAATTATAATTACTCGCTAATTATAATTCATGTAACACTTCATCACATATCTCATCTAATTTAATTCTCTCAATTAAATTAGAACTATAATATAAAATTAATATATATCAATTAAATTAAATATTACACATTCATTTAATTAATATATACACTTAATTAAATCACTCCATAAATCACATAATTTATTTATTTAACTCAATAAATAAATCACATAAAATATTTATTTAACTCAATAAATATTTAAAATTAAATATAAAAATCTCAATCGTTACAATCTTCCCTCCTTAAAAGGATTTTGTCCCCAGAATCACATATAAAAAATTTTCGTCTATTACATTCTTCCCTCCTTAAAAGGATTCTGTCCCCAGAATCAATATATAAGGGGTTACATCAATTAAGCAAATAAATGCGGATAAGATTTCATCATAACATCTTCGAGTTCCCACGTAGCTTCTTTAGCACTGTGGTTCCTCCAGATTACCTTAACAGAAGGTATCACTTTATTCCTAAGTACTTGTTCCTTTCTATCAACTATTTGAACAGGCACTTCTTCATATGTTAAGTCTTTATCAAATAACAAAGGTTCATATTCTATTACATGTTTATAATCGTGCTTGTAAGGTCTTAATACAGAAATATGGAAGACATTATGTATATTCTCGAGCTCCGGAGGTAATGCAATCTCGTAAGCAACCTCGCCCACCTTTCGTAGTACCTCAAAAGGTCCAATGAATCGGGGACTCAGTTTTTCCTTCTTACCGAGTCGAATTTTCCCTTTCCAAGGAGATACCTTCAGGAAAACGAAACTTCCTGGTAAGAATTCTCGGTTCTGTCGATGTAAATCGGCATACTTCTTCTGTCTGTCTTGAGCAGCAACTAATCTCGTTCTGATCAGCTTCACAATTCCGGCGGTTTGTTATACCAATTCTGGTCCCAATAATTGACGTTCACCGACTTCATCCCAGCACAAAGGAGTTCTGCATTTTCTGCCGTATAATGCTTCGTAAGGCGGCATGCCTATACTCGCATGGTAACTATTGTTGTAGGCGAACTCCACCAATGGTAGATGATCCTCCCAGCTTCCTTTGAAGTCCATCACACAAGCTCTTAGCATATCCTCTAGCGTCTGAATTGTTCTTTCACTCTGGCCATCAGTCTGAGGATGATACGCTGCACTCATTCGCACATGCGTTCCTATACATTCTTGCAATCGCTTCCATAAATTAGACGTAAAATGCGAATCTCTATCGGACACAATCGACACCGGAACACCGTGTTTAGAAATAATTTCCTTGACATATAGCTTTGCTAGCTTATCCAGGTTGTACTTAACGCTTATCGAAAGAAAGTGGGCTGACTTCGTCAGTCGATCCACTATAACCCATATCGCATCAAATCCCTTCTGAGTCGCTGGAAGACCTACAACGAAATCCATCGTGATGTGCTCCCACTTCCACTCTGGAATTTCTAACGGTTGCAGCAAGCCACCTGGTCTCTGGTGTTCTGCCTTAACTTTAAGCACTTCGCAACACATTCAGCAACGTCTTTTTTCATATTCGGCCACCAAAAATGATGCCTGAGATCCTGGTACATCTTCGTACTCCCAGGGTGAATAAAATATCTAGAACTATGAGCTTCGCTCAAAATCTCCTCTTTGACCTCTGGTACTGGCGGTACCCATATTCTACCTTCAAATCGTAACAGACCTTCATTATCGATCTTGAACTTGAACTCTTCGCCATCGGTTATCCTCCTCCGACTCTTTTCACATTCTTCATCATGGATTTGTGCTTCTTTCACCTTGTCTACTAGAGTAGAACAAGTGGTTACTTGAAATAACATCTCATCCGATTCCTTCGAAAACTTCACTTCCAACTCCAATCTAGCCATCTGTTCTATCAACCGATCTTGATCAGTTAACACGTTCAGCTTCTCCCGACCTTTCCTGCTCAAAGCGTCGGCAACAACGTTAGCTTTACCCGGATGGTAAAGTATCTCGCAATCATAGTCTTTAATTAGTTTCAACCATCTTCTTTGGCGCATGTTCAAATCCTTCTGGGTAAATATATACTTCAGACTCTTGTGATCTGTGTATATTTCACACTTCTCTCCATATAAGTAGTACCTCCAAATCTTTAGGGCAAACACTACTGCCGCCAATTCTAGATCATGGGTCGGATACCCCTTCTCGTAATCCTTCAGCTGACATGACACATAGGCAATGACTTTGCCGCTCTGCATCAACACACAACCTAATCCTTTATGTGAGGCATCACTATATACCACGAAATTCCCCGAACTATCCGGTAAAGACAATACAGGCGCAGTACTCAGCCTCTTCTTCAGCTCTTGAAAACTTTCCTCACATTTCTTCGTCCAAACAAATTTAACCGTTTTACGAGTCAAATTTGTCAACGGAGTTGCGATTCTAGAAAAGTCTTGGATAAATATACCGTAATATCCTGCCAATCCCAAGAAACTCCTCACTTCAGACGGCATCTTCGGTTGATCCCAACTTATTACGGCCTCAACCTTCGACGGATCCACCAAAATACCATCCTTGTCGATCATGTGGCCAAGAAATTGTACACGTTCCAACCAGAATTCGCATTTTGAGAATTTAGCATAAAGCTTCTCTCGTCTCAGCTCTTCTAAGGTTAGTCATAAGTGTTCAGCATGCTCCTCCTCAGTCTTGGAATAAACCAAGATGTCATCTATGAACACTACTACGAACCTATCTAGAAATGGCTTGAACACCCTGTTCATTAGGTCCATAAATGCAGCTGGGGCATTCGTGAGACCAAATGACATTACCAAGAACTCGTAATGACCATATCGAGTTCTAAAAGCCGTTTTTGATATATCTTCCTTCCTCACCTTCAACTGATGATACCCGCTTCTCAAATTGATTTTCGAGAAGTACTTCGCACCCTTCAGTTGATCAAACAAGTCATCGATCCTAGGTAAAGGATACCTATTCTTGATCGTAACTTTCTTTAACTCCCTATAATCAATGCAAAGACGCATCGATCCATCTTTCTTCTTAACAAACAAAATAGGAGCTCCCCACGACGAAACGCTCGGTTGGATATACTTCTTGTCTAACAGTTCTTGCAGTTGAACCATCAGTTCCTTCATCTCGACTGGAGCCATTCGATACGGAGCCTTCGAAATAAGAGCAGTTCCCGACGCTAAATCGATCACAAACTCTGTCTCCCTATCTGGCGGAAGTCCTGGAAAATCGCTCGAAAAAATGTCCACTAACTCCTTAACTACCGATATTTCCTCCACCTTCAGGCTTTCCTTATGCGTATCTACTATGTAGGCTAGATATCCTACACAGCCTTGCGTTAGAAGTTTCTTGGCTTGCATAACCGTCAGACAACTCGCTTGTCTAGGCAATTTGCTACCATAGAACAACAACTTCGACGGAGTCGTAAGGTTTACCGGCTTCTTCTGACAATCGATTACCGCCCCATGGTTGAACAACCAATCCATACCTAGTATGACATCGAATTCCCCAAGTTTAATCAGAATCAAATCTACTCTAAGTTCCTGACCCTTAATGTCCAATCTACAGTTCTTATAAACGCTCCTAACAGGAATAACCTCCCTATTCGCAACCTCTATGTTCAAAGGGTAAACTAACTCCTCTACAGGTAAGTCTAGGGTTTTAGCAAAATCATCAGATATGAATGAACAGGTAGCACCTGAATCAAATAATACATATGCATTTATACTATTAATCGGAATAATACCTGACACCACGTCTTTTGATTGCATAGCATCCTGCACCGTCATATTGAATGTCCATGCAGTGGGTCGAACAGCTTGCAATGGTGCAGCAATAGTAACGGTGCTGCCGCTTCCATTCCCTCCGCTCCCTGTTGACCCTGCCGTCAGCTTCTTCGGGCAATTGCGAGCCATGTGATCTTTGGATCCACATATAAAGCAAGCTCCTTTCTTTGGGTTTGGGCAATTAGGCGTGATGTGGCTTTCCTGACCACAGTTGAAGCACACCCGCTTCCCCTTCATGCACATGCCAGTGTGATTCTTATCGCATGTAGCACATGCTTCAAACTTCCTCTTCTTCTGGCTTCCTTGCTGACTCCCATCAAAGGTATTATCAGACCACTTCCTCTTCTGGTTCAAAGCGCTGCTACCCCCAGCTTTGGTTTTTACCTCATTATTCTTCTTCTTATCTTGGTTGAACTTCGTCATCGCTTCGCTTCCTCCCTCAGCAAGTATGGCTTTCTCCAGCATCGCTGCAAAGGTATTCAGCTGGAACATGGAAACCTTACTGTAGAGCCAGGGCTTCAGTCCCCGCTCAAACCTCTTCGCCTTCCTAGCGTCAGTGCTGACCTGGTAAGTAGCGAACCTGGCCAACACATTAAACTTAGCGGCATACTCGGACACTGTCATCCCTCCTTGCTTAAGTTCTAGGAACTGGACCTCCATCTGGTCCTGCGAACTCACTGGAAAGTATATCTCGTAGAACATTTTCTTGAAACGTTCCCACGCGATGACTCCCTCTCCCACTCGGGTCTTGTTAGCCTGCCACCAAAAACTAGCATCCGTCTTCAACATGAAAGCCGCGAACGCTGTCTTCTGGTCTTCACCTACTCTGGCTACGTCGAATACCTTCTCCATTTCCATAACCCACGTCTGAGCCTCGATAGGGTTAGTCGATCCTTTGAACTCAAGCGGTCCTACTGCCTTGAATTCCTTGAACGTTGTACCCTGCACCTGTGACTGATTTGCAAGAGCTCCAGTCAACAGGTTCACCAACTGCTGAATCGTGTTGGGGTTCGTCCCATCGTTATTGTTGTTCGTCGAACCCTCGGGGTTTTTACGCGTTGGTCTTCTTCTAGG
Organism: Panax stipuleanatus; assembly: GCA_020205555.1. NCBI lineage: Eukaryota > Viridiplantae > Streptophyta > Magnoliopsida > Apiales > Araliaceae > Panax > Panax stipuleanatus. The sequence goes on along the minus strand of CM035119.1, from coordinate 113,345,341 downwards.
AGGCATTTTCTGTTAAGAAAATATTATTATTAGACCCTTTATTCAACTATTAAGTATCCAAGTTCATACTTAAACGTTTAAATGGCTCGGTTCACATATAACACATAGCACGTCCATAAACTTCTTTTATTCATTACTCGTAGTTTAAAAACATCAAAAAGATAGCACTTCTGCTATTTCTATCATCCTTCATGAACTGGAAAAGTTACAGGATTACATTTTTAACTCATCCCATTCTTATCCCAAATTATGGGATTTAAATTATTTATTACAAAAAAATAATACATAAACAAAACTCTACAACTGCTACTGCCTAGGCATATTAATACGTCGCACAGCCTCTCTGCGTTCCTCTTTCAATACCCGAAATGCCGTTCTTCGGTCCACCACATACCACGGTAAACCTTGGAACTGAGCTAGGTAGTAGAAAATACGGTCCTGAGCTCTATCTATCGCTGTATGAAAAGCATATTTTGTTTCCCTCAGCTTGGCCCTCTTGTTTTCAGCTTCATCTTCAGCTCGATCGACTCATTGATTAGCCCTCAAGCTTGACTCTTCAGCTCTGGCACGCTTCCTCGACTCCTCCTGGATGTCTTGCTTAAGTTTTGCCAGTTCAAATCGAGCAGCATCTCTATCAACCTCCATATGTATCAGATTCCACTGTGCATCTTCTAGGTCACTTGCCATTTCCTCGATCGTCTCGTCTCGCTGCTGGATAGTTTCCTCGAGATCTCCTACTCGTTCATGAAGCTCCACGTTGCTATCGTAGACTGCCTCGTACATCTCAACACCAGTAGAGTGAGGTGGGAATTCCTCTTCGGGATCCTCTTCCTCTTCTTCCTCCTCTTCAGACTCGTCCTCATCCTCTGGAATAGGTGTCAGCTCACGCTCCCAACCAGCTATGGTGATCACTGGAGATGGCTCTCTCCTAACCAGCTGCTCCCAAACAACATGTATGTCACGGGGCTCCTCATCTCTAGGCACCTGAGATACATCCTCTCTAGCCTGACAAGGTTCTCCAACGTTCGACATCCTGACAAAAGAATTTTAAAGTTCATTATTACGTGATATTGAGTCGTCACTCTTCGAATACTATAATGTAAACACATAGCACATAAGGTAGTTTATTATCTTTTACCTATCACATCTATCTTTTCGATCTTACCTATATGGCTACTACCTAAGGTTTTCCCCCACCTAAGGTTTCATCACCTATAGCTTTGATACCAACCTGTGACACCTCCAAATCCAGGTACTTCGTTTCCACATGATTTGGTGTTCACTTTCTAACATACATCTACCCAATGAATAATGCAAAGTAAACTACAACTTAATTTAAAATAAATAAATCTCCCTTACAACAAGGGTTACAACCTTTTTAAAATAATCCCAGGTTACTCTAACCCTGACATGAATATAATAAAGTGCGAAAATAAAAACGTAACATTCAAGTCTTATTACAATCATTCTCAATTAAATAAAACAAGTCTTCACTTGCTTTGTTTTCCCTTGCCCTTACTTGTAGACGGAGCATCAGCGTTATCAACCTTAATTGAAATTGTTATTTAATGCAAGAGTGAGCAAATCACAGCTCACTAGAGTTTAACAATAATATATACATGAAAGGATATCTTTCAAAGAATCTGAATAATATGATTCGCTTCAACAATAAAGAATTGAATAATAATTCTTTCATCACAATTACAATTCAAAAATAGAATTTATCTGAGTGTCATAAGACCTTTGAACTCTTGTCCTAGGTTATAAATATTTCTATTTAAACCTTTAACAGTCAATAAGACTATGGACCTTAACTCGTACTTAGGGGGATCAGCCCTTTGTACCATGTATTGTGCACAAACATCTTAACGCTATGCGTAGTAACCTCCCCTAGTATATAGGGTTGTTCAACTCAGTAATTTGAATTCAAGTCCGCACCAAAGAAAGTTTGGTTTGGATAAGCTTACAAGGGTAATTTAGAATTCACGTTCATCAACTAAGGATTAGTTGAATCGAGTTTCAACCATTCATAAATAATAGAATTATGAACTAACATATACTTTAGAATCAACTTAAAGCATTTAAAATAATAACTGGATCTTACTTGAACAATAAGTTAAGATCATTTCAATTAAATAAACAATTGTCCAATACATAAAATGGAAAGGATATTCTCAACAATGAATATATGAATTCAAGAAATTCTATATAATTAACAAGTTTAAGGTTAGAAGACTTGCCTTAAGCGTAAGCTACTCAACTCAACCACGTACTTAAACACTTTCTATATACATTCAATTATAATAATCTAAATCAGTTAACACATAACTAATTCACATAAGTGGTTAACCCTCATGGTTAACTCACTCTAATTAAATAAATAATAATAATCAACTATCACATAGTTAATTACATCACATCCGTAGTCACATAATTAAATTAATTATGCATTTAGTTAAATTATAATTAAATAATTATAATTTAAACACGTAATCAAATTATAATTACTTAAATTATAATTACCTTTTAAATTATAAATAATTTATAATTTATAATCAATTAAACTATATCATGCATTTATCATTACACAATTTAATCATGTATTTATCAATTATAATCAATAATTAAACATGCATTATAATTACACAATTTATAATTAACCATGTAATTATTAATTTAAAATCTACAATTAAACATGCATTTATTAAATTATAATTACTTAAATTATAATTTAAATTAACATCTAATTGATTAAAATAATTAATTTCTATACATTATAATTTCACAATATTATACTTTAAATTAAACACTTATTCTTAATTATAATTAATCAAATTATAATTAAGTAACTTATTTACAATAAAACAATTATAGTTTATAATTTAAATACTATATTAAGTTTTCAAAACTTCTTTTTTCTCAAATATGAATTTATCACAATCATATAACAACATGTTATATCATTTAAATATATGTCCACTATCAATGAATAATTAAACTAAGGCTCAAAAATAATCTGCACAATCCAATCAAGCCAACTCACAGCCTCAACTCTGGGCACGGCGCAGCTGCGCAGCCAGCAGCCTGGGCACCGGCGCAGCTGCGCAGGGGTCGGATCAGAGATGGGCAAGCGGCGCAACTGCGCTGCTCCTGACCTTGCTGCCAGCGCAGCTGCGCAGCAACTCAGCCAGACGCAGACAGCCACGGCTCTCTGCTTTACTGATTAACCCATACACCAATAAACGGCAATTCACAGTAACTTAAACATTGTAAATCATACCTATGCAATAATACATATATATAACATGCTTCTAAAACACAAAACCATCTAAACAATGATAATCACAAGTTTTAAAAATCCAATTTGGCCATTTTCATGAAAACTCATATATTTTCCAAAATAATCCACTGTAACTATTTCTCTCAAGCAATTCAACCCTTTATGCATGCATTATACTTGAAATTGAAGACAGCATTATGTAAATACCTAATAAGCATATTAACATATATCAATTTCGTTATTTTTTATTCTAAAATTGGTCAAAACCGTATGAACACATAAGAACATAAATTCTTATTAAAACATATTAAATCACCAATTTGTTTTTCTGAAACCATTGATAGCAATTAACCTACTATGAACAACACATGAATACGATTATATATATAATCCATGTTTACATAATTTCATGAAAACTTATTTTTAACAGAGAATGAATATAAAAACATATAACTGAGTTCTATAACAATTAGAGATTATAGATGATACATTTTGTTAATAGGTTGAAAGAGAAGGTGATGTGAGTTTAATTCTAGAAATTCTTCTCCCTCTTTTCTCTTCTTCTCTAACTCTTCTCTGTGTTCCTCCTTTCTTTCTTAGTTCTTAGATTAACTTAGCGTAAACTAATCTAACGTATAATATAATACGTAGTAATAGATATAGGATTAATTATATATAATATAACTGACAATTATATTAAGTATAATGTCAGTTACAAATTTCAAAAGCCACAACACCTTGTTTGGCAAAACAAGGTTATTTTCAAAAACAGATTATTAATGCTAAGGTATTGTTTGGTAACAGATTATTTAAAACAACTTTTTGATAGTTAGGGCCCTGTTTGGTAGAAATAGGTTTAAAACAAATACAAGGGCCTTGTTTGGTTAAAATCAATTAAAATATTTTTTTTTATTTTAACAAATCATTAAACACCTATTTTAAATGTCACATTTTAATTAATTAAATATTAATCATCTAATTTAATCAATTAAAATCTAACATCAATAAATCACATAAAATTGCCACATAATTATAATTTCTCGCTAATTATAATTCATGTAACACTTCATCACATATCTCTTCTAATTTAATTCTCTCAATTAAATTAGAACTATGATATAAAATTAATATACATCAATTAAATTAAATATTACACATTCATTTAATTAATATATACACTTAATTAAATCACTCCATAAATCACATAATTTATTTATTTAACTCAATAAATAAATCACATAAAATATTTATTTAACTCAATAAATATTTAAAATTAAATATAAAAATCTCAATTGTTACAGAATACACTAACATACTACCCCTCTAACATAAGCCTACTCGGGGTTTACAACTATCCCATATCTTACACAAAAGATTAGGATTACATCACAATATATACATCACATAAAAAAACTACTACCACTATTACTACTAGGCTAATGGGTCTCATCCCAGCATTTCGCGCTCCACAACGCTCTTGTACTTTATCTGTGCTATGTATGCCATCATCTCCCTGCTCATGGTGTGTCGGGTCTGTCCCTGCTCCACCGGGTAGTGATACACACCATCAATCACCCTCTCTATGGCCGAGCGAAAAACATAACTCATCTTATTTACCTTCCTCTTCTTACACCTCACTTCATCCTCTAAATCCTCTGCCCTGTCATTAGCTCCTTCCCACTTTTCTTCGAAATAGTTCCTCTCCATCACTTCTAGCTCGAGCTGAGTACGGAGAGCCTCCTTCTCCACCATCTCGCTCAACTCTCTCTGCTCAACTTTCTCTAGTTTTCCCGCCAAGTCAACATTCCTAGATACCGACCTGTGGAAAAGAGTCCCTAGCTGTATCCCAGCCTCCTTGGGTAAGCAATCTCTACCTCCATATCCTGCATCACTAACTTCCTCTGGTGGTCCTCGTCCCTCAGTTTCTGGAACTCAGTCTCTTTCTCTTGAGCCTCAGCTTTTAGCTCCTAAACTCTACAGTCTAGCTCTAAGATCCGCTCCTTGTACTCTCCCAACATCTGCTATTCGATCATATCCTCGTCTGAGTCCTCCATGGGCTCGTCCTCCACAGGCTCCTCCTCTGGATTAGACTCTACCTCTATCTCGCCCTCGTCGTCAAACTCGGATGGTGCAACTGCCTGCACAGGCTCGGCTACCAAAGGTGCTTTATATATGACATGTATATCTCGGGGCTCCTCATCTGCCACTCTACTAGGTCCTCCCATGTCTGTCATTCTACAACCATAAACACAAGATAACAAATAACAAACTCTATTAGAATGTTAAATAAAACATAAGTTCATTGTATAGAATGAATCTATATTTTATAACACACTAAGTCTCTCTAGAAAAACTCTACATGAGTTTTATCTCCTTCTATCTTCTAAGTTCTCCCAAGTTATAATTTAAGGACTCTCATTCCTAAGGTTTATAACTAACACTTTGATACCAACCTGTGACGCCCCCAAATTCAGACCACTCGCATCTCAAATTCGGTTTGTCACTTGCTAGATAACTAATAACATAATAACATCTCACGCAACGGAATGATAGAATAATTTATATTTATTTAATATAAATATTCATGTCCCAAGTTCTCATAACTTAAACATAACTTACACGTCTTAAACATAGCTTAAACATAGCTAATACATAAATACGAATTAAGTCTTATTAGATAATCATAATAATTCTAACTAAGTACAAAGCTACTCTGTAGCCATGCCCTTGTCCTTATCTGTGCTCGAGGGTCCACACTGCTCTGCCTTAACTAAAATGTTTAAGGGAAAGCAAGAATGAGAAACTAGTTTGCTCAGCAAGTAATATAGCAATAAGGGTGAATAATATATATTTCAAACCTCAAGGGTACAACAGTAAATGATAGTTCAATAATAACAAGAAGTATCAATAGTTCTCAATAATAGCTGCTATGGACAAAAAGATATCAACAAGATTCAAGGTTTTAACCATTTCAAGGTTCAAGAATAATGAACATTGAGCATTCACTAAGGACTACAAACTCTTACTAGAATTAACAGTAATATGTTGATAATCCAATAAAACAAGTACAACATGTGATCAGCCTAAAGTACCCTACGTTATGCATAACATTTAGTTGTACTCATGTGCGCACGTCGGTTCCCCGATAATTATATATAATTTCCCCTTCCATGAGGGTTGTTCATCTTAGTAGAATTATAAGAGTCTGCACCAAGTGAATTGGTTTGGATAGCTTTCTAACATACGATATTAGTCTAGCCGAATCAAATGACTTAGACAACTTTTGTAATGCATTTAGGAATGATAAGTCCAATGCTTGTTGTACTTTTGTAATGCATTTAGGAACAATAAGTCCAATGCTTGCAACAACATCAAGATATAAAGTCGATGTTCGAATAATAACAATTATTAGCTTGACATGGAAATAATTCGGATTTATACAATATGAAAAGTGAAAAGAGTTAGGGAACTTGCTCAATAAAGAGTAAGGTTCGAATACTTGCATTCAATATAAAATCAAATGAAGTTAGAAAACTTGCTCGATAAAAGTAAGGTTAAGAACTTGCCTGAGTCGTTGATTAAATCTGACCTCGACTTCTTATCCTTTTGATTAACCTATTATTATCATAACGGTTAATCTCTATCAACATGTAAACATATAACCCTAAATCGGTCTAACACACTAGCCTTAGGTATCTAATACTTCTCAAAACAATTCTATATTATTTCTTTAATCGTTATTTCTATCACTCTATCATTAATATAGTATTCCATTATTATCTGAGTAATTCCCTTAATCTTAGTTAGGGATATTCACATTAATATCTCATTGGTTCACAATTAAATAATCCTTGAAAGTATTTAATTGTTATTCAAAATTAAAATGTTTATTAATGTCACTTTAATTGTTCATACTTATATAGTTGGGAATAATCTTCACCATTACCAATTAGTCCAAGTCTTATTGTTTTACAATTAGGTATTACCTTAATTGTTTATTCACTTCACAATTAAAATCTTATTTAGTTTTAATTGTTTATATCTTAAGAATATTATATTAATCATCACTTATTGAATTACAATTATAATTATTTTAATTGTTTAATATTCTTTAAGTTAAATAAGTCTCCAACTTTTAAAGTCCAAATTGTATTTAATTAACTCATAATTAAATTACTTTAATTGTTTAATTATCTTTGATTAATAAAATTTATTAATATTAATCAAATTAAGTATTATTATTACTTAATTAATTATTATTTTAATTTTAGAAAATGTTAATTTTTCTGACCCGACTCGACCCGATTCACCACAACCCGATCCAGTTTGACCCGGATCCGGATCAACTGTGAAAGGGGTCCGGCGCGGGGCGCGCTAGTCCAAGCATGCAGACGGCGTGGGGCGCGCTGCTCCTGCAGAAGTTATGGCTCGGCCTGGCGCGGGGCGCGCTGGAGTTTGTACTTGGACGGCGAGGGGGCGCGCCACTATGGCAGATTTCTTGAAAAGGTTTTCACACTTTAATTTTTCTACTTTCTTTGGTTCAATTTATCATAACTTTTACATTAATCATCCAAATGAGTCCAAACCATTTTTGTTATCTTGTAAACTTTCATGCCTTCAACATTTGTGTTATCAATAAATTTTCAACATCTATAGTTGATCAAATTTTTAATGATCTCCAAGCTAGGATTCTCACTTGGACGTGTTTTACCAAAAGTTTCGCTACGGGTTCGTCTTAAGTACGATTACTATGATTCCACTTGGGTTATTCCGTATTTCATATAGGTTCAACATAACATTATTAGATCATATATAAGGCTTATAGATTTTATGACTTATAACAACATATTTCATGTTAACAAGTGTTCTAACTAGGTTTTAAGCTAAACATGCATATCTACTATACTAACTCAACTAAAACAAGTATAATATAAACTTAGTTGATGATATTACCTCTTAATGGATCTTTTTCTCTTAGCTAGGAATCTTGAGTAGGCCTCCACTTTGTTCCTTGAACCACCAACTAGCAAAAACTCCTCTTAGGTTTTCTTCTTTTTCTCTCAACTCGTTCTAGCTTTCTATATTTCTACACTTAGAAAATGATCTAGAAAACTCTAAACACCAATACATGGCCTCTATTTATAGCCAAGCTAATACCCTCCTATGGACAATACACAAAGAGCAAAGAAGAGTTGGTGGCTAACCCCCACCAACTATTACTATTCATTGTACCCTAGCCATTGGGTTAACCATCATTGCTATCACATGGGCTAACTTGTGAGCCTCTCTAACTCAATTTTTTAGCATTCTAAGGGTTATGGAGGTCTTCTTATTGCACCATGTCACATATTTAATTCCCACCTTGTACACAAAGCTAGTATACAAGTCTTATACACACATATGTATTTAAATACCTCCTTTATACATCCATATACATATATACCTCTACATATATGTATACATGTATCCATCAACTTATATTACACATTGGGCCATATCTAATTAAATCAATTGGGATAGGCACACACTAAAGTACATTGACTCCAGATTTAATCTAACACATAAATTGATTGGGTCATCTCTCCTAACTCTTATAACATGTCATATTAATATTATTGGGCTTGGATGTTAACCTAAGTCTAATACATTATAAATTCAATGACCCAACTAGTCCAATTTGGAAATTAATTATGCCACACAAGGCTTAACACTTAAGCTTTATTACGCTTATCATTATCATCAACATACTTCTTAATCATTTCATACTTGATTTAATTATTAATCACATGACATATATATATATTCACATGCACATAAATAATTGCAATAAGTTTTATTTTAAAATCTAAAATTATTATAAAATTCTCGGGTATTACATCCTCCCCCCTTATATAAATTTCGTCCTCGAAATTGATACAAGGCTACACAAATGTCGACGTCGGGAAAAAATCCGCAGGTCGGGTCACAACTCGAATCTTTATCTCTTCCTAAGTTATCTCTACCCTTACTCTTTTTATTGTGAAAAAATAGTTTTGAAGGATTTTTAGGAAAAGGCCAACATGTATCATGTCGACGATTTGAACATTTTATAGAGTCGCCAGTTGGTAGTTTTGAAATGGTTGTACCAACTCAACCGAGTTTTGTTTGAAAGAGGCCCAATTGTTGGACACTGTCGAAACTTGATCTTTGAAACCGAAGTTTTGAGTTCGGGGGCTTGGTTAAGTGTGGGGAAGGTGTTAGGCACCCCACAACTCCCGTGTAAACACGGTACCGCATCTTTTCAATATTTTCCTTAAAAAACTGAAATGTGTGTGAATGCTGCTTGAAATTGGGCCTATGTTTGATGGAAAGTATGTCTTATACATCGTTGAACCTATATACGAAGGGTTTGATTTGATTTGCAAAAAGTCTTTGATTTGATTTGCAAAAATATTTGATTTGATTTTGCAAAAGCTTCTTTTCTTCGAAAAGGTTGTTGATATATACAAGTGTCGGTCTTCTCATGGACATGATAGCCATCGGAGGGACTCTGACACGATAAATCATATTTTCACTATGTTGAGACCTTAAATCCGGATAACCGTTTTAAGGTATTTTGTATGTACATTTTATAAAAAAAAAATCGACATGGTACATTTGTAAAGTGGAGTTTGTCCATCGTGGGAATCAAATTCTGATCTATTTGATCATGAATCCCACGATTACTAGGCTCACATAGGGGGGCCAATAAACCTGCACAACTCAAATTTGTACAGAAATATATCCAAACGCTATAATGGCCAAGGATCCATTAGTAAATCCTGGCTAGCACTAATCCAAAGCGTCTCGTTCCCACTAGATAGCGATCTAAGGGTCGCGAGGTAGCTTTTACAACTGAAACTAGAAAAAGGCTAGATTTAAATAAATCTCAGCCATTCTAGCTTCCCGGTCCGTCTGTACCTATTTTGAACCGTTTGAAAGCTAGAAATGGCGAGATTTAAATAAATCTAGTTCGCACGCAGAAATGTCAGTACCGATTCATATAAAATGAATATTTAAAGCAACAATTTAATAAAAATGAGTAGAGCAATATATATATATATATATATATATAATTATATATACAAAAGCTGTAAAGGGCGATGGATTTTTACACCGGTGCCCGGACTGAAATTAATATATATATATATATATATATATATATATTTATAAAAGCTGTATAAAAGCCACGGAATGATCCAGGCTAGACAGAATTGAAATATATATAAAACCGTAAAAAGGGCAATGGGTTTTCACGTCTATGCCCGGACTGAAATATAAATATATACAGAAACGTAGTCAACTAGGACTGGGAAGATAACCCAGTATGGTGAATGGTGCAAAAACAGTAAAAAGGCCACAAAATGATCCAAGCCAAACTGGAATGTAAATATATATATATATAGACAGAAAAGTAGTCAACCAAGACTGGGAAAATAACCAGTGTTGTGAATGTTGCTTATATATGCATGTATATATATATATATAAGCAGTAAAAAAGCCACAGAATGATCCAGGCCGAACTGAAATATAAATATATATATATATAGACAGAAAAGTAGTCAACCAAGACTGGAAAGATAACCCAGTGTGGTGAAGGCTGCTTATATATGCATATTTATATATAAAAGCAGTAAACTACTACGGATTTGACATTCGGTCTTGACAGAATTGAAAAGTTAGTATATATACAGTTAAATATATACCAAAAAAAAGCCAAACCTAGACTGGGAAGATAACCCAGTCCAGCGAAGTTGCTGGTAACGAAGATGCAAGTATATAAAAGCTGCCAGAAGCGACGGATCGTCAATCCAAGTTGTAGAAATGCCAGAAAATGAGTTTATGTACAAAAATGTACCAAAAGTTGACAAAAATGGCCACGGAACTGAGTTTCAGGCATATTTAAAAAACGAAACTTGATATGCAAGTGTATAAAAGTGCGAAGAAGTAATAATAACTTTCTGATCGTAAAAATACTCACAATGGACTGCTATACGGGCTTTTTGCCAAATCGTAGGCTTTAAACGTCAGAATCTACCGGATATTTTCTAATATATGGTAGTTTGTGGATATATCTATGTGTTATAGTGAAAAAATTTGGGTTTGGAATACAAGAAATTAGACAGAAAACCAAACGGGCAGGGGTTCGGAGCGTTTCTGAATTCTTGAAATGAGAAGGGGGTGCACCTCTATATATAGGCCAGGGAGCCTCCACTCTACCTGCTACTGCCACAGGTAGAGGTACGGCTCCACGTGGCAGGGCCCACAAGGCTGATCCCATCGTCTTGAAGTACGTGCACTCCGAGCAAAGCGAGGTCTAATTCGAAACTTTCTAACTTTTGATCAGAGCGTTCGTTTGAGGCGTACGATACCTTTCTGAAAAGCCCTCACCGAGAGTGTCACAATGACATGGGATAAAAAAATTTTCGAGTCCAAGAAGATGGGTTTATAACCAGGTCTTTGATTCCCCGCAGTTTATCCGTTGAGCTGTCTTGCGCTGTTTGCACTCGGGATCATCGTTATGGTTCGTTCTGACCTTGGTGGCATCAATTCGGCTTGAGTTTGATTGAATCATCTTAGAGTAGGTAAAATGACCATTTTTCCCCTCCTAAGGTTGCTTTCAGTGTCGGCATGGCCTTCGGTTGACTTCCTGGGGTTGTTTCCAAGATTGGGATCCCAATCGAGTCTGTTTGTCCTCAGTGTTGTTTCTGAGGCTGACTTGGACGCCCCAGGTTTTCCTCTAGAGATGTTGTGATGCTTCAGGATTATTTTCAAAGTTGACCTGACTTCCTGGGTTGAGACGGAGGCTGAGCTGTACCTCCCGGGTTAAGACCGAGGCTGACTTGTACTTTCTGGGTTGAGACCGGGGCTGATCTTTACCTCCCGGGTTGAGACCAGGGCTGACCTGTACCTCTCGGGTTTAGATTGGGGCTGACCTGTACCTCTCGGGTTGAGACTGAGGCTGACCTGTACCTCCTAAGTTGAGAGCGGGGCTAACCTGTACCTCCCAGGTTGAGACCGGTGCTGACCTGTACCTCCCGGGTTGAGACTGGGGCTGATCTGTACCTCCTGGGTTGAGATTGGGGATGACCTATACCTCTCGGGTTAAAACCGGGACAGATCTGTACCTCCCGGGTTGAGGCCGGGGCTGACCTGTACCTCCTGTGTTGAGACCGGGGCTGACCTGTACCTCCCAGGTTGAGACCGGGGCTGACCTGTACCTCCCAAGTTGAGACTGGGGCTTACCTGTACCTCCCGGGTTGAGATCGGGGCTGATCTGTACCTCCCGGGTTAAGACCGGAGCTGACCTGTACCTCCCGAGTTGAAACCGAGGTTGAATTGACGACCCGGTATTGAGACCGGGGTTGATTCAAAAGATAATTTTGCCCTCCTACGGTGTTAGTAACAGTGAAAGAAAATTTTGAGTGTCTACAGATGCCCCTCTTTATCATGTTCATGCAATGCAATGAAATGGACAGGATAAAGATTAGTAGACACGGGAAATGTACAGGCAAAAAGGAAGCAATGCATGGCATAATATGCTATGAATGCTAAAAACCTTTGAGGGGGTAGGGTTATCATTGATTTTATCACATTAGCTTCTGATGAGGATAACGTCATTCGTGATAACCCTTGGGGCGACATTGTTAGCCGGTTGCTGGTAGGACATCTACTGACAGGTTATCAGAGTTAGGTTGTTGTCTCGTTCTGCTAGGGATGTCACTAATAGGCTACCACGAACTATTTTTTGTCATTTTTGCTAGGGATGACGTCATCCATGAAAGCATAGGTGACTCTGATGGGGATGACATTATTGCCGCCGAGTTATTCCAATAAGTGCTCCCGATGCTTATCTTGACAATAATTTGCAACTGTAGTTTGCCACAATAAGTTGAATCCCCACTTCATTTCGATGCTCCCTCTGAGGATGTGTATATCAGATTCTATCATCGGGGATGGACTATTATATTGCTTCCATCACCGGATCTCTTTTGACTCTTCGTTGGGGTTGAGCCAACGGTCGAACTATCTCGGTCTGTACCTTAAACTTTGCTGGGGTTGAGCCAACGGCTAGACTATCACATGTCTGTACCCGACGCTTCGCTGGAGTTGTGCCAACGGCTGAACTGTCATCGGTCAGTACCCGACGTTTCACTTGAATTGTACCAACAGTTGATCTGTCATCGGTCTGTACTCGACACTTCGCTGGGGTTGAGCCAACGGTTGAACTATCATCGGTCAGTACCCGACACTTCACTGGGATTGTGCCAGCGGCTGAAACTGTCATCGGTCTGTACCCGACGCTTCGCTGGGGTTGTGCCAACGGCTGAAACTATCACCAGTCAGTACCCTACGCTTCGCTGGGGTTGTGCTAACTGTTGAACTGTCATCGGTCAGTACCCGACGCTTCGCTAGGGTTGTGCCAATGGTTGATCTTTCACCGGTTTGTACCCGACGCTTCGTTGGGGTTGTGCCAACAGTTGAACTGTCATCGGTCAATATCCGACGCTTCGCTGGGGTTGTGCTAACGGTTGATCTGTCACTGGTCTATACCCGACGCTTCGTTGGGGTTGTGCCAACTGCTGAAACTGTCACCGGTCTGTACCCGACGCTTCGCTGGGGTTGTGCCAACAGCTGAACTGTCATCGATCAGTACCCGACACTTCGCTGGGGTTGTGCCAACGGTTGATCTTACATCGGTCAGTACCCGAAACTTCGCTGGGGTTGTGCCAACGGCTGAACTGTCATTGGTCAGTACCCGACGCTTCATTGGGGTTGTGCCAAGGGTTGATTTGTCTCGGTCTGTACCCAACGCTTCATTGGGGTTGTGCCAACGGTTGATCTATTTTCGATTAGTACCCGACGCTTTGTTGGGGTTGTGCCAACGGTTAATCTGTCATCGGTCCGTACCCGACGCTTCAAAAGTGGCATTTTTTGGCAGTTTTACATAGTTTTTCAGCAGTTTTTTTTAGCATTCTTCATCATTGATCCCCAGACATTGCTTTGGGATGAATACCAAGGGTTTTCAGAGAGTTCCCCTTTCTGTCAGGATTACGCTGCTTAAACGCAGAATTTCAGGACAAACCGCTCCAATCGCGTAGCGATTTTTCTTCAGATTTGACTTGGAATCTCATATAAACTCCATTTCAACTCGAACTGATCTAGCCCGGGGGAGTGGGACCCACCCTAGGGAGCCACAGGTAGAGGTATGGCTGTCGCAGGTGGGCTCGCTTCTACCTGTGGCTTTATATTGGGCAGCGGGAGTTCATTTGAATCAGTTTCATTTCGAGTTTCAAACGGAATTCGATCTTCTTTTTCAGATCTATGGAGTTCGGGCAGCCTTTTTTTGATTCCGACAGTTTCTACGCGTTCAGCGCATCGCAGGTAACGTTTTACGTCCTTTGTTTTGTAAGTTTTGACCGTTAAAAGCATGTAAACCATGTAGGGGCTCTTAGACGTAATGTATAAAAAATGTATGCCTATATGACCTGCTAAAATTTTTTTGACTTCATATGTATGCATATTTAACTGTAATGCACGTTTTGATGTAAGAAAATTCAGATTCTGAGACAGTCATATTTTACTCTTTTTGGTCAGTTTACTCATCCTTTTTAAGGCCTAGTGAGCCTGTATTTTCAACTAAAAATGTTCATGCTAATTTGGCTACCATGTGAAGTTTAATTTTGATTTTATTTCATAAATATGAACTGTTTCTATTTTTGGAAAGGTGTGCTATTGAATGGCCTCCTAGACATGCCTATATGCATGCGGACAGTCCATTTTACAAAGGAGACTCTGGCAAAAAAAAATCAAAAGTTTAGGCATTTAAAAACATGCAATTTTGACTCTACTGGAGATTTTTTAATTGACCCATACAAGTTTTAGGATTTAGCTATTTGAAAAACATGCAATTTTAACTTCACTGGGTATTTTTTAACTGATTCATGCATGTTTTGAGACTTAGAAATGCATAGGGTACTGATTTAAACTAATAAGCCACAGGTTTTAGGCTTACCACACCATTTCTGAGGTGATTTGGAGACTTCGTCAAGGTGATGGACCGAGATAGACCCGACAGTGCTAGCAGTGTAGTTTCAGGCATTAGACGGAGGCGAGCTTCTGATGTTCCATAACCACGTCCAGCTCGGTCGCTTTGCAGACTAGCAGAGTCGATGATTCGTCGCAGGCGATTGATATTGATGATGAGCAGGCTCTTTTTGGTGCTCCTGCCCCTTCTCAGGCCCTACGTGTGGAGGTTCCTGGCATTAATGTGCCGACCCAGGATTTGCTAGGGGACTTGAGTCATCATCCATCAAGATTTCTTCACTCCAACAAGGTGACTTGAAGTTTTTTTCTTTTTGGATTCTCTTTCTCTCTTTCTTTTACCATTCTCGAGGCACAGGTTTTTGACATGGGTTGGTTTTTGATGCAGGTTCCAAGCTTTACGCAGCCTCCAGGGAACTGGTTTAACGTGCACTCCCTGTACCATACTTTGCACCAGGACTACAGGGATACCGTTGATGGCTGGGGGTTTCAGGCCTTCTTCTCTATTCTTCCCCGACGTTTCCCCTGGGGGTATATAAGGGCTCTGTTTGAGCGCTGGTTCCACCAGACTCAGTCCCTTTATTTGTTGGACTGTGAGGTGATGATGACCCCTATGGACTAGAGGTTCATCACCGGCATCGATTTCAAGGGTGAGCCAGTGCCTGTCATGGCTGACATCACATTTACTGCCGTTCGGTCACTGCTGGGAATCCCTGTGACGGCATCTGCCTAGAGTGGAGCTTTACTTGAGCCTCTGCCTAATGATCAGAGGGTTAGGAATCGTATCTTGAGGCGATTGTTTCTGGTGATCATCAGGGGCTGTTTTGTGGCGGACAACTCCTCGACGGTGTCCTTTGCCCTGGTCAGTACTACCCGACATGTAGAGCACTTCAGTGACTTTGACTGGGGTTTCTATACCTTTGCCTATTTTCTTCGGGGCATGCGCATGCTTTCGGAGGATTTAACGAAGGCTTGGTTAGGGTTCTACCAGTTTCTGCTGGTGAGTACATCTTTCTTGTACCTTTTTGATTTATATATTTATATTTGTTAGTCTTGGTCACTGAGGACTTTTGATATTTACATGGCCAGTTCTGGCCATATAAGAGGCTTCCTTGCCTACGGCCCACCACTGCTTTAGGCATGGAGACTTATCCCCGGGGAAGGTGTTGGCATCACTCCACTCTGACGAAGGTCCCTGTTGCTGAGGGCTTTACCCATTCCCGCCTGCAGTTGGAGCTTTTGACAGTTGGAGCGATCACTTGGATCCTATATACCTCTGAGTTTTTGGCTATTGGATTTGAGGGAGGCTTCCCCACTGGCTGGGAGTTTGCATTGTCAACCCGCAGAGTCCCATTGTTGACAGAGGGTGGCTGGGAGCTCTATCTAGGAGTGAGTGCTATCAAGAGCATTACGGGGCAGATACGCATTCCCATTGTTCCTCCTGCTTGGCATCATTGACCATTGATCCTGCCACTAACAGATATCCCTATGGAGGGCATAGACGGCTTTACCCTATCAGAGGGTCCTTATAGCCAGGAGGCATTTAGCAGCTGGTGGAGTCCTCGCACTATCGGGGCTCAGATTCGTGCTACCCAGTTTATGGCAGATATGGTGTATGGGTCTGTGATGATGACAGACTAGATAGCTTGCCTCAGGTAGCCTACTCATTTGGACCAGATTACAGGACTGACCCAGGAGTTGGAGAGAGCTCATTTATTTATCAGGCATCTTGGCACAGACCCTTTAAAAGCATCTTTTTTTGACCCTTCTAGCTCAGAAGCGGGCCCCTTATCAGGTCTATTTTCCAACAATTTTGTAAGGGCTGATCCTCCCTTGTACCGCCGAGATATACCTGATGACCGCGACTTTGTTTCCACGGAGGAGATGGAGCAAGTTAACCACCTTAGCGTAGATGTTTTGGATCTTTTTGGATAGCTATTGTAGCTATATCTTTTGGTCGGCCACTGTTTTGGCTTTTGGGCGGCTGTGCCCCATTTTGATAAACCACTGTTAGTAGCTGGATGGTGGTGCCCCATTTTCTTGTACTTTTTATTTTTCTTTGTATTATCAGACAGGGATAATGCCTGCAGTAGATAGTTTATTATGGATATGTATGATATTTCCTATATATTACATCATATTTATCATCGTCATTATGCATGTATTATGTCATGTGTATGCATTTAGACAGATGAGTTTAGATTTAACCCCTGGATGGTCTTGTGATACGGTGATACAGATGTCGTCCTCCACTGTTAGTCGTATCGAGCACTTGCCATCATCTGAGGTGGCATCATCCTTGAGATCGTGGTACGACAGTCTGCCCTCCCCTGCCAGAGGGACAATGGATCAGATGATGGGGTATTCGTTGGCCCTCGTAGATTTTTAGGTGTCATTCGGGTTTGTAGATGGCATTTTATCTTGCTGAATACCCGATAGACAGGTTTTTTTTTCGAGCATCATGAGTTGACTCCGACCCTTGAGGAGTACCTGTAGTTTACTGGCTTAGCTTTAGAGGTGCCATACACTCGTACAGCGATCAGTGATATAAGGAGAACGTTTATACGTATGTCAGGTCTTTGACAAAGCGTAGTAATGGATAAGATCATCTCTGGACGTGTGATCTCCATCGACTTTTTGATCGATCGTTTCGATGAGCTTGATAGTTATGATCGTCATGCTGGGGATATTATTGTATCGACAGATGCGTGGCATTTGGCCAGGATAGATGTTTTGCTGATGTGCATCATAGCCTACATCTATACGTCGCTACACTTGGACCATTTGGATGTGGGATTGATAGTTGTGGTTAGGGCCCTTAGGCAGGGTATCACCATACCGATGATATTGGCTGAGACGTTGAGAGTAGCCACCTACTGCAATACCCACCCGGAGGGGTTTTTTAGAGGCAGTTCGGTCTTGTTGTATATATGGCTCATGTCCCATATTCAACCAATTGGATTTTTCAGGCCCTCAAGGGTATTATTTTTCCCATGATATAGCTATGTCTTACTCCTTCCAGCCGGCGAAGTGTACCGATTCAGAGACATGGTCAGCATTCTTGTCTGCCATTGCGCATCCATTTTTGATTCTCCCCTGCACAGGACTAGTCTCCCCATATAGCTATATTACCCATGCATCTGGTATGGATTATCTGCCCCTAGCGAGATTGAGGGGAGTGACTACTTACCATCCTCTGGCTGTTATGGGCCAGTTCGATCAGTTTCAGAGCCTGCATCTGTTTGAGGGAGCTGCTGATCAGAGGATGTTAGCTTTGTCTATGTCATCTGCTCACTTGATTAGAGTGTATGAGTGTTGGACTCACAGGGAGAGGGCTGATTTCTCCAGTAGCCATCCGGATCATTCTCCAGAGTACTCGGCGTGGTTAGAGGCAGATATAGCATCAGCTGCATTCATCCAGTCAACTTTTATAGTAGATTCAGACGAGGATGATCCTGAGTCTCCTACCAAGGATGAGTTATTCTTGGGTTTGATAGCAGCGCTAGTTAGTGATCCGCCGATTATTCCTGCAAGGACAGATCCGGCTTTGGCAGACTCATTAGCTAGGATGACCTTTGAGAGGGATCATGCTAGAGCTCTGATGTTGACCGCCTTGCCTGGTAGAGATATAGCTTTGGCGGAGAGAGATGCGTCTCTAGCCGCTCAGGATGCCGAATTGATTTAGCAAGAGGAGATCCGCTCTGCTAGAGACGCAGCTTTTGTGGAGATCGAGGAGA
Organism: Panax stipuleanatus; assembly: GCA_020205555.1. Classification (NCBI taxonomy): domain Eukaryota; kingdom Viridiplantae; phylum Streptophyta; class Magnoliopsida; order Apiales; family Araliaceae; genus Panax; species Panax stipuleanatus. The sequence continues at coordinate 113,326,261 of CM035119.1, read as the reverse complement.
CTTTGATTGCTAGGGATGCAGCTTTTGTGGAGAGGGATGAGGCTATAGCTTCCCGGGATTTCCACATTGCCAATAGTACTTCTCTTCGGTCTTATACTCATGGTTTGGTCACGGAGATGAGTGCCTATATGGATGATCACAGTGCCACACTGCAGATGACTGTGGACATTCTAAGCCGTATAGATGCTGAGGGTATTGCACTTGTAGCTGCTCCTCCATCTTCAGAGTGGCTGCCTACGCACCCAAACTGGCTGCCTACGTACTTCCGGGTGGAGGGAGATCAGGTCATTCGTAGTTCCGGCTTCTAGTGAAAACTGAACCTGATTTGATTGGTAGGACCGGGATGCGGGTATGCATGCGTTTCAGACATAGTACCTTTTTATGGTGTCTGAATTAATGAGTTGGGAAAATTTGGTCCCGTCCATTTCTTATAGTCTGATAGCTCCTCCTTTCAATACTTTTTTGACAATGAAAGGGCCTTCCCAATTTGGGGTGAACTTTCCTTTATCTTCATCTTGATTGGCCAAAACTTTCTTCAGCACCAAGTTATTTTCTTTAACTGTTGTATTCGGACCTTCTTATTGTAGGATCGAGCAATCCTTTGTTGATATAACTGTCAGTGGAAAATAGTTGTAGCCCTCTTTTCATCTATCAGGGACAATTGGTGATACCGGTCTTCCAACCACTAATCTTCATCCATCTGAGCATCTATTAACACTCGCAAGGACTCCATCTCTACTTCTATGAGGAGGACTGCTTCCATGCCATAGACTAATGAATAGGGGGTAGTCCCAATAGAGGTACGCATTGATGTCCTGTATGCTAATAGGGTTAGAGGCAGCAGGTCAGGCCATTCTTTGTGATTGGCGAACATTTTCTATATGATCTTCTTGATGTTCTTGTTAGCCGCTTCGACAGCACCATTCATCTTGGGCCAATAGATGACGAAATTGAGATGCTTGATGTGGAACTTACTGCATAGTTCTTTCATCATTTGATTGTTCAGGTTCTTGGCATTATCTGATACGATCACCTCTGGTTGTCCATATCGACAGACGACATTGTTTCTGATGAAACAAATGAGGACCTCTTTGATGACTTTGGGAAATGAGGCAGCTTTAACCCATTTGGTGAAGTAATCGATCATGGTGAAGATGAATCGATGACCATTGCTGGCCTTGGGTTCTACTGGACCGATCATATCCATTCCCCACATGGAGAAAGGCCATGGCGAACTCATGTTGTGTAGCTCATTTGGAGGAGCGTATATGGCATTTCCATGTACTTGGCATTGAAATCATCTCTTAATGTGATCATCATAGTCAGCTTTAAGCGAGATCCAATAATGTCCTGTTCTTAATATCTTCTTGGACAGCAGGTGACCGCTTATGTGTGGACAACATACTTCGCCGTGGACTTCATCCATTAATCTCTGGGTTTGCTCTTTATCAAGGCATCTTAACAGGCCTATTCTAGCATCTCTTTTATAAAGTGCATCTCCGCTCAGATAGAACTTCATAGCCATCTTGTGAATCCGCTTTCGTTCGGATTGGCTTGCCCCAGCGGGTAAAGATCTATCTCTGAGATATTCCTTGATGTCTTGATACCAAGGCTGTTTGATAGGAGGTATTTCGTCAGATATGTCTCCAATGTAATTCCTGTATGTTTTGATTTATGAATCTGATGCAGGGAAATCCACTCCTATCGGATATGCGAATTCATGAAGCTAACATTGCCAATGCATCAGCGAAGTCATTCCTACCCCGAGGAATATGGATGAAGGTTATGTCTTCAAATTCTAGAGATATTTTGACAACCTATCGATGATAGGGCAGCAAATGCAGTTCTTTGGTGTGATATGCCCCTGTGGTTTGTCTGATGACCAACTTAGAGTCTCCAAAGACCAGTAAATGTTTGATACTCATGGATTGGGCTAGCTTCAACCCCATTATACAGCCTTCATACTCGGTTGTGTTGTTGGTGTTGCCAAATTAAAGTTTGGTAGCCACAGGATATTGTTCTCCTGTACCAGAGATAAGGACTGCCCCAGCTTCGGCACCTTCCATGTTTATCGCTCCGTCAAAATACATTTTCTATGGTTGGACTGTATTCTCTTATTGGAGTTATTGAATTGTTATGATCCCGTCATCCGGGAAATAAGTCTCCAGGGGCTCGAACCCTCCTGAAGGTGCTTCAGCTAATTGATCTGCAATGCTTTGACTCTTGATTGACTTCTGAGTCACGTAGACAATGTCGAACTATTGCAGGATCAACTGCTATTTGGACAGTCAACAATTCAACATTGGCTTGTTGAATACGTACTTTAGAGGATCCATGCGGGATATAAGGTATGTCGTGTGCCATGCAAATAGTGTTGCAACCTCATAGCGGCCCATGCTAACGCACAGCATGTCATCTCTATCAGGGTGTACTTCCGTTCACCACTGCTGAATCTTTTATTGATGTAATAGATGGCTCTCTCTTTTCTACTATCATCCTTCTGTCCTAGCATGCAGCCCATTGCATCGGCATTGACGGAGAGGTACATGAACAAGGGAACTCCATCCCTCGGAGGTACCAAGACTGGTGCTTCGACCAACTGCTTCTTTATGGCAAGGAAGGCTTGTTGACAATCCTCATTCCATTTGGTGGAGGAATTCTTCCATAGTAGCTTGAAGATGGGTTCACAGGTTGCTGTGAGCTGGAAAATGAATCGGCTTATGAAGTTGATCCTTCCCAGGAACCTGCGTATCTCTTTTTCTGTTTGAGGTACGGGCATCTCAGTGATGGCTTTGATCTTGGCAGGGTCTAGTTCGATGCCTCGATTACTCACCAAGAATCCCAATAACTTGCCTAATTTAACGCCAAAAGCACATTTGGCTGGATTCAGCTTGATGTTGTACTTACATAACCTGTTGAACAACTTCCTGAGATGGTCAAGGTGATCATCCTCCTTTTGGGATTTGATGATGATGTCGTCCACATAGACCTCTATCTCTTTCTGCATCATGTCATGGATCAGGGCCATCATGGCTAGCTGATATGTGACTCCAGCATTGATGAGGCCGAAGGACAATCATCTATAGCAGAAGGTTCCCCAGGGAGTGATGAAAGCTATTTTCTCCCGGTCTTCTTCAGCAACCATGATTTGATGGTAACCAGCAAAACAATCCACGAATGAATACATGCCATACTGCACCGTATTGTCGATCAGGATGTGGATAAAAGGTACCAAGAAATTATCCTTGAGGCAGGCTTTGTTCAAATCCCGATAATCCACGCATACTCGTACCTTCCCTCCGGGTTTAGGCACGGGAACTATGTTTAATAGCCACTCCTGGTAGGTTGATACCATGATGATTCTGGCTTTGAATTGTTTAACGACTTCTTCTTTGACTTTTATACTCCATTCAGGTTTTAATCACCTGAGCTTCTTTTTAACTGGCTTGAATCCATCTTTGATGGGCATTCGATGAATGAAAATGTCAGTAGATAGGCCAATCATGTCTTCATGTGACCGTGCAAACACATCCTGGAACTGTGTCAGGACCTCGATCAGGTCGACTTTTTGATCTGGTGTAAGGGCTAAGCCTATCTGGATTTCTTTGATGTTTTCGGAGGTTCCTATGTTGATAGTGGTGGTTTGGTCGAGGTTTGGTTTGGGTTTGTCTTCGACCCATTCTTTGATCTCCTCGGGCACCTCATAGTCATCTTCCTCCTCTTAATCAATATCCATTAAGTCGAAATTCAGTTCTACATCAAAGTTATAATCACTTTGACAGGTTGGCATCTCACCAGTAGAGACAAAAACATCCAATGCTTAAGTCCTGAAAAAAGAAATGCTTTCATTTTAATATATACAACTGCTCAAATATATAGAGCATTTGGCAAAGCATGATGAAAGTTACTGCTATAGCTGTGCAATCAAAAGTAAGCAGTAAATGAAAGCATGTTTAAAGGGCAGACAGACTATCTACCCTTTTACCCTTTTTGACTAAGGCAAGGGACACTGTTCCAGTTATCCAGGGTTAGATCCTCATGAATAGGGATGATCAAGTATTTGGGATCATCTGCCTCATCTCGAATGATGACTAAGATATCCTATATAGTAGGGCCAGGGTTTTTCTTTGAACTGCCCCCTTTTTCTTTCTTGATGTGAGGAGTTTGAATCTAATCCTCATCGTCGCTGTCTGGGATCTCATCATTCATACCCTTGTAGTTTATGATAACCCGCATGTTAGCAAATGGGTCTCGTCCTTCGTACAAGATCTTTTCATTTCCCTTTTTGCTATCCATCTTGGATCTGAGAGTTATTCTTTCACTTGCTGGTATAATGGGAGGAAATAACATAGTTAATACCACAACTGGGATTTTCCTCATGGGTTTCACCCATCCGACACCCGTAAGGTTTAGCAACAAAATTGTGGAAGCATGAGCTTTACAGTGCTTATGTGGATTCCGGCAGCTTGACCCTGATGAATAACCCAATCCGGCTCTCCTTGTCTGGCTCGGGATTTGGACTAGACTCTTGATACCTTATTGGTTCTTTCCTAACCATTCTCCAGGTTGGAAACCCAAAGATACCATCTCTTGGCCCACTGTCATCACCTTTATGGAGACCTTTGGTTTCAGGGCTGGTGCTCCGATAGGTAGATACTGAGTATCACTCACCTCCAGGGCTTGAAAATTTGCAAGTTCAATCCCCGTATTCAGGCTAATCACTGGCATGTCTCACAGTATGCAGACAGGGTATTCTGGTTTGGCGTTGATCGTGATGAGGTTGCCGTTGATAATATATTTGAGCCGTTGATAATATATTTATGTTGTTGATGGAGGGTGGATGGCACTGCCCCTGCCATGTGGATCTATGGCCTACCTAGTAACAAGTTGTATCCAGTGGCGATGTTGAGCACCTGAAAGGACACATAGAAAGTGTGTGGCCCAATCTCTAATGGAAGCTCTATCTCTCCCATAGCTTGACGGCGAGATCCATCGAAAGCTCGGATTACCACATGACTGGTTTTGATCCGGTTTGGGTTGATCTTCATTCTTTCCAAGGTGTCGTAGGGACAGATGTTGAGGGATGATCCTCCATCTATGAGCACACCTCCGATCACATACCCGGAAGACATCACTGCTATGTGTAATGACTTGCGATGACCCGTCCCCTCTGCAGGTATATCATCGTCGGTGAAAGATATCACATTGCTGTTGAAAATGTATTCTACCACATGAAGGAATTTCTCGGCATCCACGGTATATGGCAGATGGGCTTCTTCCAGTTCTTTCACCAGAATATTGCGATGATCCACCGATGATAAGACCAAGTCTAGGATGGACATCTGCTTGGGTGCGTCTTTCAAGCCTTGCACCACCTTGATTTTATTGTGTCCCATTTTGTTGAGGAACTCTTCGATTTTCTCTTCAGCCACCTTTTCTTTGGCTTTGATGACTGATTTGATCACCCGCTGAGGCAGGTACAATGGATTATCCTTTGGTACAATGGCAATGTTGTTTGAGGTGGAACCTTCGTCATTCCCGTAGTTCCATAGGACCCTCTTCAAACTGATAACTGGATACTGAGGTCTGAAGGGCAAGATTAAAGCCTCAGGTGCAGCCACCTTTACAGGATTTTGTGTTCCTTTGACCCCTCTCCCTGGCAGTACTTGTAACGAATGAGATTTTATATATTAATCTTAAATATTTATTGAATTAAATAAATATTTTATTTGATTTATTTATTGAGTTAAATAAATAAATAATGTGATTATTGTGGCATGATTTAATTAAGTGTTATATATTAATTAAATTAATATTTAATATTTTATTTAATTGATGTGTGATGATTTTATGGAGTAGTTCTAATTTAATTGAGATAATTAAATTAGATAAAATTTATGTGATGATTGTTACAGGAGATTATAATTAGCGAGTAATTATAATTGTTATGTGGCATTTTTATGTGGTTAATTGATGTTAGCTTTAAATTAATTAAATTAGATGTTAAGGATTTAATTAATTAAAATGTAACATTAAAATATGTGTTAAAAGATTTATTAAAAGAATAAAAAAAGGCTTTTAAATAAGTTTTACCCAAACAAGGCCCTTACTTTTGTTTTAATCTTGTTTTACCAAACAGGGCCTTAAGCTCAAAAAGTTAGTTTTTAAAAATAAACAGTTTTTGCCAAACAAGCCTTATGGCTTTTCAAATTCAAATAAGTGTAACCTATGTAATTATTGTAGGAGTTATTATATGCAATTATAGTTTGTAAGTTACATATATAAATTTATATGCTATATCTATTATATCTATATTATATTATCAGTTAAGTAATATAGATATACGTTAAGTTAGAATTGGTCAGTGTTAGAACAAAACAGAGAAAAGTTAGAGAGAATACAGAGTAGTCTAGAGAGAAAAGAAGAGAAAGGAAGAAGAAGAAGAAGAAGAAGAAAAGCTTTGAGGTTATCATCATCATCCTCTCCTTTCAATCCACTAAGCATAAGGGTATAACTCTCATCTTTAGTTGTTAGAAATTTTGTTTATATATTTTTTATAAAGTATAAAGTTCTCTGTTAATTGAGTTATGGTGAAAATTGTGTAAACGTGAAATAATATGTATCAATTGTGTTCTAGCATGCTCATTTATGAATTTAATGTCTAATTAATAGTTTAATTCATGCTTATATGATAAACATGAAGAAATCTTGTTCATCAAAATTTACAGTGCATTGGTTTTGATAAATAGCTATTTTAAAATCAAAATTTGAGTTTAATTGTTAATTGTTGTGTAATGTAATCGTAGATTATGTTAGCATGATTAGAAACTAATTGGTTATGCTTGAAAATTGTGTGAATTGGTTTAAAAATAAAAGTACAGTGTTCAATTTCATGAAGAACATTTAACAATGGCTTTTCTTCAAGAATTATGAAATTGGTTGTTTTGATTATGTGTTGTAATGTTTATATATGTTAAAATCATGTTAGAAGCTTTAAGTTTATGTTTTCTATAAAATTGATATGAATTGTATTGACTAGAATTAGAATTTGGTGTGGAAAAATTAGCCAAATTGGCTTTTTTCTGTACAGTTCGTGAGCATGTCTGCCGACCCTGCAAGGGGACCGCCCCGGCGGGCCTATCAAGAGTAAAAACCCAGCCCCGGCCGGGGCGGGGGTGGGGGGGATGCAGAAAGTCAAGATGGGTTATTTCTTTTATGTATTTTGTTGTATCATAAAAGGCTAATTGAAGGTGATAATTTGATGACATGAAAATGAATATTAATATATTATATTAATAAAATATATAGTGTGGTTATAATTTTGAATAATTATAATTAGAGTAAAGGTTTAATTTAAATTATAATTTTGTTAAATTATAATAAATATTTATTTATTTATTTTAATCAAGTAAATGTTGATTTAAATTATAATTTATGTAATTATAATTTAATAAATACATAATTAATTATAAGTTTTAATTTTTGTATTATAATTCAATATTTGCATGATTAATTATAATTTGTGTAATTATAATTTAGTAAATGCATGATGTAGTTTAATTAATTATAAATTATAAATTGTTTATAATTTAATTAATATAAGATGTGATTATAATTTGAGTAATTATAATTAGATTAAATGTTTAAATTATAATTTATTTAATTATAATTTAATTAATATGAAACACATAATTATTATTGATTTAATTATGTGAGCATGTCTATGTGGTGTAAATAACGATTAATTATTAACTTATTAATTAAACTAGAAAGAGTTAACCTATATGGGTTAACCAATTATGTGAATTAGTTACGTGTTAACTAATTTAGATTATTGTGATTAAACATATGTGTAGGAGTGTTAAAGAACGTGATTATTAGCTTAATAGCTTGCGCTTGAGGCAAGTTTTCTATCCTTAAACTCGTCAATTATATACAAGTTCTTTAATTCTTATATTGTGCAAGTTTTCTAAACTCAAACTTGTTATTGTTATTGTGACAACCCAAAAATTTATAAGATATTAAATGATTAAAATAAATGTTAAAGAATAAAACCTAGATGAAAATTTGAGGAATGATTTAAAATTTTTAAGAAGAACCTATAAGGTTTACTATTTGAAAAAGAATAAAGAAATATAACCTAATATATATATTAGGTAGGGTAATTAAATACTCTAAGAGATTTATTTTGTACATTTTAAATAATTAATTTTATAACCTAAGTAAAGCAAGTCTAATTGGGTCATGAAATTAAAGATATATGAGTAAAGAATTTATTTATAAAGGTGTGTAATGAAACCCTAACTAAATGATTAAGATATGATAAAAATTAGAGAGGATGGAACTAAGATAATTTTATGGCCCAAGGAATTAAATAAGTATCCCAATTATTTAATTAAGCATTGGACTTGTAGCTAATTGATTTAATAGCAATTAAATTATTAAACTAGCCCAATATATAATGTATAGGACAAGTATAATAATGATCAAATTTAACTATGGGAGGAAGCCAAAGTTTATTTTAATTAATAAGCAATTTAGGAAATAGTCCAAGCCCAAAAGAAATTAAAAGAGTAGCCCAAACCTAGCCCAATGGGATACTTATGGGACATTAAGTAAGCATTATGGGCCATAAAAATAAAATCAAATTTGAGCCTAAAAGGCCATATAGCCGAAATTTGCAAGAGAGGGAAAGGAAGGGGAGATGCATGTAATGATTAGCCACTTTAGTTGGTGAACAACCTTGCTATGTGTCACTCCTTTAGTGGAACCAACACATTTATCTTACTTGCAAGCAAACTCTTATTATTATGAGAGAGAAGAAGGGATAGATATTAGGAAAGATATGGATGATAGATATTTTGTATCTAATCATTTGGAGAGAGAAGAGAAGAGATATGTTGGTGGATTTAGTAAGGATTGGAGAGAGAAATTCATTTGCTTCATTTCTTCCAAATAAGAGAGAGAAGGAAAAAGAAATAGAAAGAGAGAGAGAAGAGGGAGTTCGGCCACTAAGAGAGGAGAGAGGGAGGAGATTTTTGATATTTCATAGATCCTTAACCAAGCTTATGAAGAAGAAGAAGAAGAAGGAAGAGAAGCTAAGGTATAATAAAAATTCCTACATATGTAGTCTTATTTCTTCTTGATTTGATTTGAGTTTTGATTTTTGGGTGAAGTTTTGATCTTAATGTTAAAACCATAGATATATGTGTTTAATAGTGTTTCATATTTATATCTAAACATTTTGATGATCAAAAGTTAGATCTAAAGTATGAAATAGGAAATAAGTTTTTCAAACGTGAGAAAACCTAAATTTTTCTAGCCTTGATTGTGTTTATTTTTTGTTTGGTGATTATTTAAGGTATTAGATCATGGATCATGTTAGATCCATGGGTATATGATGTATTGGTATGTATTTTTGTGATTGATGATAGGTTATGTGGGTTATTAGGTGAGAATATAGAAGTTTACTTAAAAATCAACAAGTAAGGAAAAAATAGATTTTCAGAAAACCTAACATGAAATTCAAACGATCATATCTCTTAGTGTATTTTGAATTTTTGAGTGTGGTCAATTTGTGGAGTTAGATATAGAAGTCTTCTAACTTGTCCAAGTGGAATCACTAAAATATTCCATGTAGATTTTTGTGTGAACTGAAATTAGTAAAGGAAGAAAAATCTATAAATTGAAGAAAAGTAGGCTGTTCGGAAATTGTAAGTGCAGTTTCCTCCACTTAATTTATGAAATAAATTCCAATATTTTGGGACATTAAAATATATGTTATAAAGTAGCTTGTGTCCAAAAATGAACTCATTTCGATTTGACAATTTCAATATTTGTATTTTTCTGACAGAAATTGCTATAACCGGAGTTCTATAACTCCGATGGCCACGAATCTTAAACTGGAGGCTCACGATAAAATGTTTAAGATCCCGCTAAGAGTTGGGAATTTATGGAGTTAAGCGTGATGTAGCAAATTTCTTAAGGAATTAACTAGAAATTGATTTTTGGAAAATACTAAAGTAAATTAAAAAATTCATGAAAAATTATTTTTGTGTATGAAATATATGTATTTATGTGTGAACAAAAGATAAAAAAATAATAAGATGATTTGATATTTTTGTAAATAGTGTATTTCAGCTTCCTAAAATGAACAATTTCAGGATGCTGAAATGGAAACTGAAATGTTAGGAAAACAGTTTGGTTTCAGCTTGCTGAAATGAAAATTGATAAGGTTAGAAAGAGAAGATAGATTGATTTCAGTTTACTGAAATGAAGAAGTTGATTTGTTGAAATAGTAAACAGTTTACCGACTTATAATAAAAACTTATATATGATACAGTAGTGTTAAGTCTATAGTAGTACAGTCGTACTATTTAATGGTTGATGTATAGTAGCTAGGCTAAACGACTCCTTCATATAGGGAAGGGATCTACGAATTAGTAACCGATCTAACTCACTATGAAAATAGTGTAGACTAGACGGAAACTAATTTGTTAGTTGTTTGTGGGAAACCACTTAGTATACTATATTGAATATTATTAAAGACTCGATGTGTGCTAGGTTTAAAATTGTGTATATGTATGGTATTGAGGATATCTAATATTTGACTATGTGTTTAAATGTTAGATAGTATAGTAATAGAATTATGGAATAAGATATGTTATGCTAATTGAAAGATATATCATATAACTGATAGGATAGCAGTAATTGACGGTACAGGCAAGTTTTTCTTTAACTCAACTTTTAGTTATATTTCAAAGCATGTTCGTGAATAATTATTGTTAATTATTCACATCTATACTGATTATTGATTCGCACTTAGTGCATGTTGCATATGATCATCAGGTATGAAAGGCTGATCACCTTCATTACCATTTGGTTCAGATAAATTTGTTCATGTTTATTGTTGGCCATTCTTCATTATTAACTCGGTCATTCAGTTATGAAAATTGATTTATATCCTTTCACAATTATTTATATTGTTGAAAGTTTGTCAACTTATTATTCTTTTTAATCATGTTATATCTTCATTTGAACTTAAACTTGCTGGGCAAACGTGTTGCTCACCCTTGCTATATCATGATAAACATTTCAGATTTAGACGAAACTTCGGATACAGGCAAAGACAAAGACAAACTCCAGAATTGGATTTGGATGCAGGTTAAACTTGTAATAGTGTTGAATGCAAATGACATTGTATGTCGTATAGGATATTGAAGGCAGATGTTAAGTTAAGGTTACAGACCTTGGGGATTATGTTGTAATAAGTTATTGTATAAATAATTTATGTTTATATCTTCCGCAATAGTTATAGAAATGATGTATCATAACGTACCAGGTCCCAAATTCTGGGGACCCGAATTTGGGGGCATCACAGTTGGTATCAAAGCTGTAGGTTATAAACTTAGGTAGGGTTACCTTAGGCTATAACCGCAGGGACGAGGATAAGGAATAAACTCAAATAGAGTTTAAGTTCTAATCGATGAATTTGGGCAAGGTATTAATAAGTCAATAAGATTCAAAGAAGAATCCTGACAAGTAATAAAGATCTAGAGTTATCTAACTCTGATAATAAAGACGAACAGTAGTAATGAATAGATAGAGTCTAAAAGACTAAAAGTATAAAGTGAAAGATGATCGTAAAACAAAACGATCATAAGATAGAAAAGAATCGTAATATAATACGATTATAATATCATATTACAACGTGATCTGATAATGTCATAAAAGGACAGATGATCAATCAAATGATTGAAAACTTTATAGTAGAATTGCTATATGACTGTTGTACTATGAAATTATACTATTAAAACTCAGGAAAGAGTTGTGAATTGTGATACGGATTAAATAAAATTCGTATCGAGTATTGAGGGAGCTAAGATTATGTGGGATTTTAATTGAGGACTCATGTGATAGCTGAGTTGTACAAACCTTTGTATGGGCGGGGGTTTTCGTTAAATGTATGATGAGAATGTGATTCTTTTCTCATGTGTATAACGGATAGGTAGAGAATATAAGATTAGTTGCGAGTTCTTAAAGCTCATACTTATGATAAGTTCGTGACTCATAATTATATGAAATGTTTTGAACCCCTCAGCGAATGGACGCCAATGGTCTGTCTAGGACAAGTTCTTAAACTCATATGATTGTGGAAAGTTCCTGAACTTATAACGTGTTGTAAGTTTGACGAACTGGGTATAATTAAATGTGAATGGAGTATTAAGGATAATAGGAATTAATAGACTGATTAAGCAATGGATCATTAGTGGAAGCATGGGTATTCTAAATCTTTTAGCTGTGCTAGACTTCAAAAATTTTTACATTAAGCTAAATACGCACTATGTGCCTTTTAAAAATGAATTTTTATTCTCAACTTCTGGTGACTAGTGTGTATATGTGGACTTCGGGACACTGACACATCGTTACCTATTGAGATGATAAAATTGATTTACAATAATTTTTGAACCGTTTAAAGAATAGTCTACGCTAATTGTTTCGGCTAGACAACAATGATTTGAAATATCAAAATGTGTTTTATTTATCATTGATGCATCATGTAACCTGGTGCAGAGATGATAAAAAGTTGATGAAGTTGTAAATACAGGAATACTTAGTGTTGAATTCGATCTAAAAATCGTTGTCCCACTATTGTATGATGTGTTATAACCAAGTCACACAATGACGGAATCCTCAAACGGGCTGTAAATACAGTACGGTATCATGACGTCATTTTCAAAATATTTTTTTATAATAAATTGCCAATGGGGTTTGGCTATACATAAATATTTCAATTAAAATTGAATTATTGGTACGAGTCTAAGCTATTTGATTCAGCTAGACCAACGTTTATAAAAATTCTGAGCATTCTTTGGAAATTTTCCCGAACCAAATTATTTTGGTGCGGAATCCGATAAGACTGAGGTAAGCATCCCAAAATTTGGAAAAATTTTGTGCGCCTAAGGCGGATAAAAGGAACAGGGAAAAATTGTTCCGACAAGCAGTACTTAATAAGTACAGGGCATAACGGGCTAATTACCCTCTGTGTTCGTAAGTCATAACGGTTAGCGGATGAATTTCTGTATAACCTTTTTGAAAATAAAAGTTCGTAGTATATATGACTCCTTAGCATGATTTGAAAATTTTTAACTCTTGGGAGTGATGTACGGGTAGCATGTGATGATGTGTATGAACTCGTTGTGTACGGGTAGAATCTGATATGATTGAATAAAGGTTATGTTGAAAACCTAGTTTTGGTGAATGAAAGGAGTAGAGTATAGTAGGCTATAATTTTGAGGACGAAATTCTTAGAAGAATGGGTGAATGTGACAACCCGAAAATTTATAAGATATTATATAATTAAAATAAAGGTTGAAGAATAAAACCTAGATGGAAATTTGAGGAATAATTTAAAATTTTTAAAAAGAACCTATAAGGTTTACTATTTGAATAAGAATAAAGAAATATAACCTAATATATATATATATATATATATATATATATTAGGTAGGGTAATTAAATACTCTAAGAGATTTATTTTGTACTTTTTAAATAATTAATTTTATAACTTAAGTAAAGCAAGTCTAATTGGGTTATGAAATTAAAGATATATGAGTAAAGAATTTATTTATAAAGGTGTGTAATGAAACCCTAACTAAATGATTAGGATATGATAAAAATTAAAGAGGATGGAACTAAGATGATTTTAAGGCCCAAGGAATTAAATAAGTAGCCCAATTGTTTAATTAAGCATTGGACTTGTAGCTAATTGATTTAATAGCAATTAAATTATTAAACTAGCCCAATATATAATGTATAGGACAAGTATAATAATGATCAAATTTAATTATGGGAGGAAGCCCAAGTTTATTTTAACTAATAAGCAATCTAGGAAATAGTCCAAGCCCAAAAGAAATTAAAAAAGTAGCCTAAACCTAGCCCAATGGGATAAGGGACTTATGGGACATTAAGTAAGCATTATGGGCCTTAAAAATAAAATCAAATTTGAGCCCAAAAGGCCATATAGCCGAAATTTGCAAGAGAGGGAAAGGAAGGGGAGATGCATGTAATGATTAGCCACTTTAGTTGGTGAACAACCTTGCTATGTGTCACTCCTTTAGTGGAACCAACACATTTATCTTACTTGCAAGCAAACTCTTATTATTATGAGAGATAAGAAGGGATAGATATTAAGAAAGATATGGATGATAGATATTTTGTATCTAATCATTTGGAGAGAGAAGAGAAGAGATATGTTGGTGGATTTAGTAAGGATTGGAGAGAGAAATTCATTTGCTTCATTTCTTCCAAATAAGAGAGAGAAGGAAAAAGAAATAGAAAGAGAGAGAGAAGAGGGAGTTCAGCCACTAAGAGAGGAGAGAGGGAGGAGATTTTTGATATTTCATAGCTCCTTAACCAAGCTTATGAAGAAGAAGAAGGAAGAGAAGCTAAGGTATAATAAAAATTCCTACATATGTAGTCTAATTTCTTCTTGATTTGATTTGACTTTTGATTTTTGGGTGAAGTTATGATATTAAGGTTAAAACCTTAGATATATGTGTTTAATAGTGTTTCATGTTTAGATCTAAACATTTTGATGATCAAAAGTTAGATCTAAAGTATGAAATAGGAAATAAGTTTTTCAAATATGAGAAAAACTAAATTTTTCTAGCCTTGATTGTGTTTATTTTGTGTTTGTTGATTATTTGAGGTATTAGATCATGGATCATGTTAGATCCATAGGTATATGGTGTATTGGTATGTATGTTTGTGATTGATGATAGGTTATGTGGGTTATTAGGTGAGAATATAGAAGTTTTCTTAAAAATCAACAAGTAAGGAAAAATCAGATTTTTAGAAAACGTAACATGAAATTCAAACGACCATATCTCTTAGTGTATTTTGAATTTTTGAGTGTGGTCAATTTTTAGAGTTAGATCGAGAAGTCTTCTAACTTGTCCAAGTGGAATCACTAAAAAATTCTATGTAGAGTTTAGTGTGGATTGAAATTAGTAAAGGAAGAAAAATCTATAAATTGAAGAAAAGTAGGTTGTCCAAAAATTGTAAGGGCAGTTTCATCCACTTAATTTATGAAATAAATTCTAATATTTTGGAACATTAAAATATATGTTATAAAGTAGCTTGTGTCCAAAAATGAGCTCATTCCAATTTAAATTGAGCAATCTATGACCATTTTAATATTTGTATTTTTCTAACGGAAATCGCTATAACCGTAGTTCTATAACTCTGATGGCCACAAAATTTAAACTAGAGGCTCACGATAACATGTTTAAGATCCCGCCAAGAGTTGGGAATTTCTGGAGTTAAGCATGATGTAGCAAATTTCTTAAGGAATTAACTAGAAATGGATTTTTGGAAAATACTAAAGTAAATTAAAAAATTCATGAAAAATTATTTTTGTGTATGAAATACATGTATTTATGTGTGGACAAAAGACAAAAAAATAATAAGATGATTTGATATTTTCGTAAATAGTGTATTTCAGCTTCCTGAAATGAACAATTTCAAGATGCTGAAATGGAAACTGAAATGTTAGGAAGACAGTTTGGTTTCAGCTTGCTGAAATGAAAACTGATAAGGTTAGGAAGAGAAGATAGATTGATTTTAGTTTACTAAAATGAGGAAGTTGATTTGTTGAAATTGTAAACAGTTTACTGAGTTATAATAAGAACTTATATATGATACAATAGTGTTAAGTCTAAGGTAGTACAATTGTACTCTTTAATGATTGATGTATAGTAGCTGGGCTAAACGACTCCTTCATATGGGGAAGGGATCTACGAATTAGTAACCGATCTAACTCACTATGAAAATAGTGTAGACTAGACGGAAACTAATTTGTTAGTTGTTTGTGGGAAACCACTCAGTATACTATATTGAATATTATTAAAGACTCGATGTGTGCTAGGTTTAAAATTGTGTATATGTATGGTATTGAGGATATCTAATATTTGACTATGTGTTTAAATGTTAGATAGTATAGTAATAGAATTATGGAATAAGATATGTTATGTTAATTGAAAGATATATCTTATAACTGATAGGTCTTTATAATAAAGCAATTAAATTATATTGCGTAGCAGTAATTGACGGTACAAGTAAGTTTTTCTCTAACTCAACTTTGAGTTATATTTCAAAGCATGTTCGTGAATAATTATTGTTAATTATTCA
This sequence comes from Panax stipuleanatus, assembly GCA_020205555.1. NCBI lineage: Eukaryota > Viridiplantae > Streptophyta > Magnoliopsida > Apiales > Araliaceae > Panax > Panax stipuleanatus. The sequence continues at coordinate 113,310,070 of CM035119.1, read as the reverse complement.
CATCTATACTGATTATTGATTCGCACTTAGTGCATATTGCATATGTTCATCAGGTATGAAAGGCTGATCACCTTCATTACCATTTGGTTCAGATAAATTTGTTCATGTTTATTGTTGGCCATTCTTCATTATTGACTCGGTCATTCAGTTATGAAAATTGATTTATATCCTTTCACAATTATTTATATTGTTGAAAGTTTGTCAACTTATTATTCTTTTTAATCATGATATATCTTCATTTGAACTTAAACTTGCTGGGCAAACTTGTTGCTCACCCTTGCTATATCATGATAAACATTTCAGATTTAGACGAAACTTCGGATATAGGCAAAGACAAAGACAAACTCCAGAATTGGATTTGGATGCAGGTTACACTTGTAATATTATTGAATGCAAATGACATGGTATGTCGTATAAGATATTGAAGGCAGGTATTAAGTTAAGGTTACAGACCTTGGGGATTATATTGTAATAAGTTATTGTATAAATAATTTATGTTTATATCTTCCGCAATAGTTATAGAAATGATGTATCGTAATGTACCAGGTCCGAGGTTCTGGAGACCCGAATTTGGGGGCATCACAGTTATGCAAGTGTTTTCAATTCAAATATTTATTATATTTGAGATTGTCCTTTTATTTCTGCAATGGATAAGTATGTATTTAAAATTCATGATTTACTTAAAGTGACTTTGACTTATTGTTCAAGCAAGGTCTATCTTATCTTTCGTATGCTTTAAGTTAAATTCTAAAGCATAAATATTTCATAATTGTTATTATTAAATTATTCTTGATTATTATAAGTCGACTCAACTATTCCTTAGTTGATGAACGTTGAATCCTAAATTACCCTTAAAGCTTATCCAAGCCAAACTTTCTTTGGTGCTGACTTGTATTCAAATACTGAGATGAACAACCCTATTTACTAGGGGAGGTTACTACGCGAAAGCGTTAAGATGTTTGTGCACAATACATGGTACGAAGGGTTGATCCCCCTAAGTACGAGTTAAGGTCCATAGTCTAAATGACTGTTAAAGGTTTTAAATAGAAATGTTTATAACCTAGGACAAAATTTCAAGGTCTTATGACCCTCAGATGATTTCAATATTCAAAATTTTAATTATTAATGAAAGGATTATTATTCAATTCTTTAGTGTTGATGAAAGTAAAGTTATTCAAATCTATTGAAGCTATTTAATTATATCTTTATTATTGTTGTATTCCAGTGAGTTGTTGTTTGCTCACTTTTGCATATTAAATAACCATTGCAGCTAAGGTTGAAAGTGTTGACGCTCCGTCAACTAGTAAAGGCAAAGGAAAGCTGAACAAGTGAAGACTTGTTTTAATTGTTGATTGAATTATAATAAGACTTTTAGTTATGTTTTTATTTCCGCATTAAATGTTTATGTCAAGGTTAGATTAAACCCTGGAATTTATTTTGGACAAGGTTGAAATCCTTTTATAAGGAAGATTTTTATTTAAGTATTTATGAAAGTTGTAATTTATTTTGAAATTCTTTATTATTGGGTAGATGTATGTTTTATTTAGAAAGTGAACACCAAATCTTGTGGAAACGAAGTACCCAAATTTGGGGGTGTCACAGGTTGGTATCAAAGCAGTAGGTTATGAACCTTAGGTGGGGGGAAAAACCTTAGGTAGTAGCCTTATAGTAAGATCGAAAAGATAGTGGTGATAGGTAAAGATACTAAATTATCTTGTGTGCTATGTGTTTACTTTTAAGTATTCGAAGAGTGATGACTCGACATCACGTAATAATTAAACTTTAAAATTCTTTTGTCAGGATGACGAACGTTGGAGAGTCCAGTCAGGCTAGAGAGGAGTTACCTCAGGTGCCTAGAAAGGAAGAGCCCCGAGACATCCATGCTGTCTGGGAGCAGTTGGTTAGGAGAGAGCCATCTCTAGTGATCACCGTAACTGGTCGGGAGCATGAGCTGACACCTATTTCAGAAGAGGAGGAAGAGGATACCGAGGAGGAATTCCCACCTCACTCTACTAGTGCTTAGATGTACGAGGCAATCTACGATAGTAACGTAGAGCTACATGGTCGAGTCGGAGAGCTCGAAGAAACCATCCAGCAGCGGGACGAGACTATCGAGAAGACAGATAGTGAGCTAGGAAAAGTGCAGTGGAAGCTAATCCATGTAGAGAATGATAGAGATGAGGCACGGGTCGAGCTAGCAAAGTTGAAGCAAGACATCCAAGAGGAGTCGATGAAGCATGCCAGAGCGGAAGAGACAGGCTTGAGGGCTATTCAACGAGCCGACCGAGCTGAAGATGAGGCTGAAGCCAAGAGGGCCAAGCTGAGGTAAACAGAATACGCATTCCATACGGCGATAGATAGAGCACAGGATCGTATTTTCTATTACCCAGCTCAGTTCCAAGGTTTACCATGGTACATGGTGGACAGAAGGACGGTGTTTCGGGTGATGGAGGAAGAACGCAGAGAGGCTGTGCGACGTCGTAACATGCCTAGGCAGTAGAGCTCTTAATTATGTGCTTCTTTTTGTAATAAATAAATGTAAATCCCATAAATTGAGATAAGAATGGGATGAGATCCTGCAACTTGTTCTAGTTCAGAAAAGTTGATGTAAATAGCAGAAATGTTATCTATTTGATATTTTAAAACTAAGTATGAATGAATAAAAGAAGTTTATTGACGTGCTATGTGTTCTATGTGAACTGAGTTATTTAAATGTTTAAGTATGAACTTGAATACTTAAGAATTGAATAAAGGATCTAATAATAATATTTTCTTAATAGAAAATGCCTCCTAGAAGAAGACCTACACGTCAAAAACCCGAGGGTTCGACGAACAATAACAACAATAACGATGGGACGAATCCCAATTCGGTGCAGCAGTTGGTGAACCTGCTGACAAGAGCACTTGCAAATCAGCCGCAAGTGCAGGGCACGACTTTTAAAGAGTTTAAGGCAGTAGGACCACCAGAGTTCAAGGGATCGGTAAACCCGATAGATGCCCAGACGTGGGTAATGAAAATAGAGAAGGTCTTCGACGTTGCTAGAGTCGGTGAAGACCAGAAGATAGCATACACGACTTTCATGTTAAAGTCAGATGCTAGTTTCTGGTGGCAAGCCAACAAGACCAGAGAGGGTGAAGGAGTCATACCGTGGGAACGTTTCAAAGATATGTTCTTTGAAATGTACTTCCCTATTAGTTTGCAGGACCAGATGGAGGTCCAGTTTCTAGAGCTTAAGTAGGGAGGGATGACGGTGTCTGATTATGCAGCGAAATTCAATGAGCTGGCCAGGTTCGCTACATACCAGGTCAGTACCAACGCTAGGAATACGAGGAGGTTTAAGCGGGGACTGAAGCCCTAGCTCTACAGCAAGGTTTCCATGTTCCAGCTGAACACGTTTGCAGCTGTGCTAGAAAAGGCTATACTCGCTGAGGGAGGAAGCGACGCGGTAACTAAATTCAATCAGGATAAGAAGAAGAAGAATGAGACAGAAACCAAGGCTGGTGGTAGCGGGGCTATCAACCAAAAAAGGAAATGAAACGACAACACCTCTGCTGGGAGTCAGCAGGGAAGCCAGCCGAAGAGGAAGTTCGAAGCATGTGCTACATGCGGGAAGAATCACACTACAGTGTGCATGAAGGGGAAGCGGGTGTGCTTCAACTGTGGTCAGGAAGGCCACATTGCACCGAATTTCCTGAACCCAAAGAAGGGAGCTTGCTACACATGTGGATCCAAGGATCACATGGCCCGTAGTTGCCCTAAGAAGATAGCTGGAGGGTCAGCAGGGAGCGGAGGAAATGGGAGCGGCAGTACCTTGACTATCGCTGTACCATTACAGGCTGTTTGACCCACTGCCCGGACATTTAACATGACGGTGCATGATGTTGTGCAATTAAAAGATGTGGTGGCACGTATTATTCTGGTCAATAGTATAAATGAATATGTGTTATTTGATTCGGGTGCTACTTGTGCATTTATATCTGATGATTTTGCTTAGACCATAGACTTACCTAAAGAGGAGTTAGTTTACCCTTTAAACATAAAGATTTCGAATAGGGAGGTTATTCCTGTTAGGTGTGTTTACAAGAACTTTAGATTGGACATTAAGGGTCAGGAGCTAAGGGTAGATTTAATTCCGATAAAACTTGGGGAATTCGATGTCATACTGGGTATGGACTGGTTGTTCAACCATGGGGCGGTAATCGATTGTCAGAAGAAGTCAGTAAACCTTACGACTCCGTCGAAGGTAGTTTTCTATGGTAGTAAATCGCCTAGACAAGCGAGTTGTCTGATGGTTATGCAAGCCAAGAAACTTTTGACACAAGGCTGTGTAGGATATCTAGCCTATATAGTAGATACGCGTAAGGAGAGCTCGACGATAGAAGAGATATCAGTGGTTAGGGAGTTTGTGGACGTATTTTCGAGCGACTTACCAGGACTTCCGCCAGATAGGGAGATAGAGTTCGTGATCGACTTAGCACCGGGAACTACTCTAATTTTAAAAGCTCCGTACCGAATGGCTCCGATCGAGATGAATGAACTGATGGTTCAACTACAAGAATTGCTGGACAAGAAGTATATTCAGTAGAGCGTTTCGCAGTGGGGAGCGCCAGTTTTATTCGTGAAGAAAAAGGATGGATCGATGCGGCTTTGCATTGATTATAGGGAATTGAACAAAGTTACAATCAAGAATAGGTATCCTTTACCTAGGATCGATAACTTATTTGATCACTTGAAGGGTGCTAGATACTTCTCGAAAATTGATTTGAGGAGTGGGTATCATCAGTTGAAGGTGAGAAGGGAAGATATACCAAAGACGACTTTTAGGACTCGGTATGGTCATTACGAGTTCTTGGTGATGTCATTTGGGCAAACGAATGCCCCAGCTACATTTATGGACCTAATGAATCGAGTGTTTAAGCCATTCCTAGATAAGTTCGTAGTGGTGTTCATAAATGACATCCTGGTTTATTCCAAAACTGAGGAGGAACACACCGAACATTTGAGACTAACGTTGGAATGGCTGAGACGAGAAAAGCTTTATGCAAAATTCTCAAAATGCGAATTTTGGTTGGAACGTGTGCAATTTCTTGGCCACGTGATCGATAAGGATGAGATTTCGGTAGATCCGTCGAAGGTTGAAGCCGTTATGAATTGGGTGCAGCCGAAAACGCCGTCCGAAGTTAGGAGTTTCTTGGGATTGGCAGGTTATTACCGGAGATTTATCCAAGACTTTTCCAAGATCGCAACTCCGTTGATGAATTTGACTAGTAAAATAGTTAAGTTTGTTTGGACAGAAAAGTGTGAGGAAAGTTTTCAGGAACTGAAGAAGAGGTTGAGTACTGCGCCTGTGTTATCTTTGCTAGATAGTATGGGAAATTTCGTAGTATACAGTGATGCATCACATAAGGGATTAGGCTGTGTGCTGATGCAGAACGGTAAAGACAATACCTATGCGTTACGTCAGCTGAAGGATTATGAGAAGGGGTATCGGACCCACGACTTAGAATTGGCGACAGTAGTGTTTGCTCTGAAGATTTGGAGACACTACTTATATGGAGAAAAGTGTGAGATATATACAGATCATAAGAGTCTGAAGTATATCTTCACCCAGAAGGATTTGAACATGCGCCAAAGGAGATGGTTGGAACTGATTAAGGACTAAGACTGCGAGATACTTTACCATCCGGGTAAAGCTAACGTCGTCGCCGACGCTTTGAGCAGAAAAGGTCAGGAGAAGCTAAACATGTTGATTGATCAAGATCAGTTGATAGAACAGATGGCTAGATTAGAACTGGAAGTGAAGTTTTCGAAGGAATCGGATGAGAAGTTATTTCAAGTAACTACTGGTTCTACTCTGGTAGACAAAGTGAAAGAAGCACAACTTCACGACGAAGAATGGGAGAAGATTCGGAAGAGAATAGCCGATGGCGAAGAGTTCAAGTTCAAGATCGATAACGAAGGACCGTTACGATTTGAAGGGAGAATCTGGGTACCACCAGTACCAGAAGTCAAAGAGGAGATTTTGAACGAATCTCACAGTTCGAGATATTCGATTCACCCTGGGAGTACGAAGATGTACCAGGATCTGATACATCATTTCTGGTGGTCGAATATGAAGAGGGATGTTGCAGAATGTGTTGCGAAATGCTTGACGTGCCAGAAAGTCAAAGCAGAACACCAGAGACCTAGCGGATTGCTACAACCGCTGGAGATTCCAGAATGGAAGTGGGAGAATATCACGATGGATTTTGTGGTTGGTCTTCCAGCAACTCAGATGGGTTTCGACGCAATATGGGTAATTGTGGATCGACTGACGAGTCAGCCCATTTCTTACCAATCAAGATTAAGTTCAACTTGGATTAGTTAGCGAAACTCTACGTGAAGGAAATCATTTCTCGACACGGTGTTCCGGTGTCCATTGTGTCCGACAGAGATCCGCGTTTTACGTTAAATTTTTGGAAGAGACTACAAGAGTGCTTGGGAACGCAATTACGAATGAGTACGGCGTGCCATCCTCAGACCGATGACCAAAGTGAGAGAACGATTCAAACGCTAGAGGACATGCTGAGATCTTGGGTTATAGACTTCAAAGGAAGTTGGGATGATCATCTACCATTGGTGGAGTTCGCCTACAATAATAGTCATCATGCGAGTATCGGCATGCCGCCTTACGAAGCGTTATACGGCAGGAAATGCAGAACTCTCTTGTGTTGGGATGAAGTCGATGAACGTCAATTGTTGGGACCGAAAGTTGTACAACAAACTGCCGAAATCGTGAAGCTGATCAGAACAAGATTGGTTGCTGCTCAAGATAAAAAAAGAAGTATTCCAATCAACATCGACAGAACCGAGAATTCTTACCAGGGAGCTTCGTTTTCCTGAAGGTATCTCCCTGGAAGGGGAAGATTAAATTTGGCAAGAAGGGGAAGTTGAGTCCCCGATTTATTGGACCTTTCGAGGTACTACGAAAGGTGGGCGAGGAAGCTTACGAGGTGGCGTTATCTCCGGAGCTAGAGAATATACATAACGTCTTCCACATTTCTGTGTTGAGACCTTACAAGCAAGACTACAAACATGTAATAGAATACGAGCCTTTACAATTCGATAAAGACTTAACATATGAAGAAGTGTCTGTTCAAATAGTTGATAGAAAAGAACAAGTACTTAAAAATAAAGTGATACCTTCTGTTAAGGTAATCTGGAGGAACCACAGTACTGAAGAAGCTACGTGGGAACTCGAAGATGTTATGATGAAATCTTATCCGCACTTATTTGCTTAGTTTTGTGAAACCCTTATGTACCGATTCTGGGGACAGAATTCTTTTAAGGAGGGAATAATGTAATAGACGAGATTTTTTTTTTGTGATTCTGGGGACAGAATCCTTTTAAGGAGGGAAGATTGTAACGAATGAGATTTTATATATTAATTTTAAATAGTTATTGAATTAAATAAATATTTGATTTATTTATTTATTGAGTTAAATAAATAAATAATGTGATTATTGTGGAGTGATTTAATTAAGTGTTATATATTAATTAAATTAATATTTAATATTTTATTTAATTGATGTGTGATGATTTTATGGAGTAGTTCTAATTTAATTGAGATAATTAAATTAGATGAAGTTTATGTGATGATTGTTACATGAGATTATAATTAGCGAGTAATTATAATTGTTATGTGACATTTTTATGTGGTTAATTGATGTTAGCTTTTAATTAATTAAATTAGATGTTAAGGATTTAATTAATTAAAATGTAACATTAAAATATGTGTTAAAGGATTTATTAAAAGAATAAAAAAAAGGGCTTTTAAATAAGTTTTATCCAAACAAGGCCCTTACTTTTGTTTTAATCTTGTTTTACCAAACAGGGCCTTAAACTCAAAAAGTTAATTTTTAAAAATAAACAGTTTTTGCCAAACAAGCCTTATGACTTTTCAAATTCAAATAAGTGTAACCTATTTAATTATTGTAGGAGTTATTATATGCAATTATAATGTGTAAGTTACATATATATATATATATATATATATATATATATGCTATATCTATATTATATTATCAGTTAAGTAATATAGATATACGTTAAGTTAGAATTGGTCAGTGTTAGAACAAAACAGAGAAAAGTTAGAGAGAATACAGAGTAGTCTATAGAGAAAAGAAGAGAAAGGAAGAAGAAGAGGAAGAAAAGCTTTGAGGTTAGCATCATCATCCTCTCCTTTCAATCCACTAAGCATAAGGGTATAACTTTCATCTTTAGTTGTTAGAAATTTTGTTTATATGTTCTTTATAAAGTATAAAGTTCTCTGTTAATTGGGTTATGGTGAAAATTGTGTAAACATGAAATAATATGTATCAATTGTGTTCTAGCATGCTCATATATGAATTTCATGCCTAATTAATAGTTTAATTCATGCTTATATGATAAACATGAAGAAATCTTGTTCATCAAAATTTACAGTGCATTGGTTTTGATAAATGGCTATTTTAAAATCAAAATTTGAGTTTAATTGTTAATTGTTGTGTAATGTAATCGTAGATTATGTTAGCATGATTAGAAACTAATTGGTTATGCTTGGAAATTGTATGAATTAGTTTAAAAACAAAAGTACAGTGTTCAATTTCATGAAGAACACTTAACAATAGCTTTTCTTCAAGAATCGTGAAATTGGTTGTTTTGATTATGTGTTGTAATGTTTATATATGTTAAAATCATGTTAGAAGCTTTAAGTTTATGTTTTCTATAAAATTGATATGAATTGTATTGACTGGAATTAGAATTTGGTGTGGAGAAATAAGCCAAATTGGCTTTTTCTCTGCACAGTTCGCGAGCATGTCTGCCGACCCTGCAAGGGGCTTGCCCTGGCAGGCCTATCAAGAGTAAAAACCCCACCCCGGCGGGGGGGGGGGGGGGGGGTGTGTGCAGAAAGTCAAGATGGGTTATTTCTTTTATGTATTTTGTTGTATCATAAAAGGCTAATTGAATGTGATAATTTGATGACATGAAAATGAATATTAATATATTATATTAATAAAATATATAGTGTGGTTATAATTTTGAATAATTATAATTAGAGTAAAGGTTTAATTTAAATTATAATTTTGTTAAATTATAATGAATATTATTTGATTTATTTTAATCAAGTAAATGTTAATTTAAATTATAATTTAATAAATGCATGATTAATTATAAGTTATAATTTGTGTATTATAATTCAATATTTGCATGATTAATTATAATTTATGTAATTATAATTTAGTAAATGCATGATGTAGTTTAATTAATTATAAATTATTTATAATTTAATTAATATAAGATGTGATTATAATTTGAGTAATTATAATTAGATTAAATGTTTAAATTATAATTTATTTAATTATAATTTAATTAATATGAAACACATAATTATTATTGATTTAATTATGTGAGCATGCCTATGTGGTGTAATTAATTATATGACGGTTAATTATTAGCTTATTAATTAAACTAGAAAGAGTTAACCTATATGAGTTAACCAATTATGTGAATTAGTTACGTGTTAACTAATTTAGATTATTGTGATTAAACATATATGTGTAGGAAGTGTTAAAGAACGTGATTGTATTAGTAGCTTGCGCTTGAGGCAAGTTTTCTATCCTTAAACTCATCAATTATATACAAGTTCTTTAATTCTTATATTGTGCAAGTTTTTTAAACTCAAACTTGTTATTGGTATGCAAGTGTTTTCAATTCAAATATTTATTGTATTTGAGATTATCCTTTTATTTCTGCAATGGATAAGTATGTATTTAAAATTCATGATTTACTTAAAGTGACTTTGACTTATTGTTCAAGCAAGGTCTATCTTATCTTTCGTATGCTTTAAGTTAAATTCTAAAGCATAAGTATTTCATGATTGTTATTATTGAATTATTATTCATTATTGTAAGTCGACTCAACTATTCCTTAGTTGATGAACGTTGAATCCTAAATTATCCTTTAAGCTTATCCAAACCAAACTTTCTTTGGTGCGGACTTGTATTCAAATACTTAGATGAACAACCCTATTTACTAAAGGAGGTTACTACGAGGAAGCGTTAAGATGTTTGTGCACAATACATGGTACGAAAGGCTGATCCCCCTAAGTACGAGTTAAGGTCCATAGTCTAAATAACTGTTAAAGGTTTTAAATAGAAATATTTATAACCTAGTGCAAAATTTCAAGGTCTTATGACCCTCAGATGATTTCAAAATTCAAAATTCTAATTATTAATGAAATGATTATTATTCAATTATTTATTGTTGATGAAAGTAAAGTTATTCAAATCTATTGAAGCTATTTAATTATATCTTTATTATTGTTGTATTCCAGTGAGTTGTTGTTTGCTCACTCTTGCATATTAAATAACCATTGCAGCTAAGGTTGAAAGTGTTGACGCTCCGTCAACTAGTAAAGGCAAAGGAAAGTTGAACAAATGAAGACTTATTTTAATTGTTGATTGAATTGTAATAAGACTTTTAGTTATGTTTTTATTTTCGCATTAAATGTTTATGTCAAGGTTAGATTAAACCCTGGGATTTATTTTGGACAAGGTTAATATCCTTTTATAAGGAAGATTTTTATTTAAGTATTTATGAAAGTTGTAATTTATTTTGAAATTCTTTATTATTGGGTAGATGTATGTTTTATTTAGAAAGTGAACACCAAATCTTGTGGAAACGAAGTACCCGAATTTGGGGGTGTCACAGTACTAAGGGTATGAGAGATGACTCCTTATCACAGGAAACCACAGCCACTGTATCTTGCTTCCACTCAGTGGGAATAAAGAGATTATCTTCATCTGGGAGGCCATAATCCCGATTCCCTTTTATCAAGTCACCGTTTTCAACCATATTCTGAATCAAGTTACGATGTGCCCAGCAATCTTTAGTATCATAGCCGGGTGCATTGGAGTGGTACTGACAGATTTGTTCGGGCTTGAATTTTCTGGATCACGGGTTCAATGGAGGTAGTAAATCTGCACCCATTCCCTCGTTGATTAACATCTGGAGGATTTCCTCCATTTGCTGGTTCAGGTTGGTGAAATTCCTTTGAAATAAGAACTTCCTTCCATATCGGTAATTCTCTCCTTTGACCATTTTGTCAGCCCAGGGTTCATGCTCATGAGACTGGTAGTGATCCTTCCTAGAGATGGGACTGATCTCTGGTGGACTGATCTCTGGTGTGGGAGAATTTGCATCAGGCTGGTTAGTCTGGTTTATCAGCTTCCTGGTGATCTGATGTTGGTATACGACCAATTCGGCTAACTGTTGAATTTGTTCCTTGTTAGACCTTATCTCCTGCTCTATCAGGAATCTCCTTTATGAGACTTCCCAACTGTATGGGCTGTTGTTGCTGGATTGAGTTAATTCTCCGACATAACGGAGGTGTTTGGATCCTCCTCCATTTTCTGTACTGATCATGTTGACACTTTCTTCTTTGTGTTGAGGGAGGGGATTATCTTGTAAGTGTGGTTGTTCTGGTTTGGTCACCACAATCTCTCCATTATTAATCAAGTCTTAGATTTTGTGCTTGAGAGACCAACAGTCTTGAGTGCCATGGCCCGGGGATCAGGAATGGTAAGCACACTTCTTGCTTGGATTGAAATTTCGTCCACCAGTATTAGTTGGTGGAAGGAGTTGCACAATCTTCTTCTGTGCGGTTAACAGTTTTAGCACATTCTCGAGTGAATCCCCTAACGGGGTGAATGTTCTCCGATGTATGGCCTCCAAATTTTTCTGAAATGGAGGGTTGGAAGGTTGTGCAGGAGTTTGAAAAGGGGCATAATTCCTCCTTTGAATGGGCATATTGTTTGACTCGCCCCTTGGATTCTGTCCTTGCAATACTAAGGACACTTCTTTGTCTTTCTTCTTATGTGCTCTCCGAGGATTACTCCCGTAATTTTTGGACTGGATATGTTCAGCAACAGCTTTGAGGGCTGTTAGATCCTTTATCTTCCCGAACTTGAGCCCCATTTCTGCCAACTCACCGTGTTTGATCATTTCAGAGAATGGTTTTCCTATGCTTGCTAGGACCCTCTCATAATATGGTGCTTCTTTAATATCGATGAAGGTCATGACTATCTCAGTCTCATTCATAGGTGGAATAACTTGTGCTGTAACCCGCCTCCACCGTTGGGCATATTCTCTGAATGATTCAGTGTTTTGTTTCTTGATTTTGGTTATTTGGTATCTATCTGGAGCCAGCTGAGATTGGAAGCTGTATTGACTGAGGAAGGCATGGGCCAACTCTTCCCAGCTGTGAATCTTAGATTTGTCCAGACGGGCGTGCCAGGCTCTAGCCTCTCCGGTCACTCTTCTGAAATAACTACATTCGAAGTTTCTCGTCCTCTGTATAGGATCCGAGTTCTCCAATGAATACCTTCAGGTGAGTATAAGGGTCTCCCAATCCATCGTATTTCTCAAAATCAAGAGTTCTAAATTTTTCAGGATAATGAGCCCCATGGAATATACAGAGGTCTGAATAATTGACACTGCCAAATGCCCCAATCCCTTTGATGGACCGGATTGTTTCTTCCATCTGTTGTACTTTCTTCAGAATGTCACCAGCTTCCTGCTCTTTGTTGAGGATGGTGATTTCAGGGGTTTTGATTGTTGTGTCCTGATTTTGTGGTCCAGGAATCTAAGTCTCTGCTTTTTCAGTCTCTTGACCGCCACCACTACCACCAGGTGTTCCCGATTCTGTGTGAGCTTGGGCTTGCTTCCCTTTAAGAGCCTTGCTTTGTTCTATCAAAAAACTGGTCAATTCAGCTATCTGATTCTTTAGTTCTTCAAACTCTTCCCTAGAGACATTGGTGGATTCTGGTTGAGCACTAGAAGTCATGTCCGTGGATGGACTTAGTGCTTTCTTAGACTTAGATCTAGTGACAGGACCAATTTTTCACCTACAACAAAACGTAGGCGTGCCAATTTCCTGAGGTAGGTAGGAATAGGATGCATGCCATGATGTGTTTTTGTGTTTTTTTTAATCTTATTCTACAGAGGTTAGTTGTTTTGATAACAGGATAACATGACAGGATGTATATGACAAGAAATGTAAATTTTTATTATGATATTTACATTATGCTTCTTTACATTGGAATTGAAAACTTGACATTGAATTGAAAGAGGAAGGCATGAAGAAGCTTCCCATCGGATTTGGTTATTCGGAGGCTGACCTATCTTAGGCTACTCTCTCGGCTTTTTTGGCATGAAGGTCCCCAGATCATCATAATCTACTAAAGGAGAAATTAATCTGATCTTTCAACTGAAGTGAATCTGGGTGGTGCTTTTTCATGAGCCCTCAGAGACTTAGCCGTCCCCAAAGTCATTACTTATCACCGACGGGTTTTGCCTCCTGTAGGAGGAATCACACAACATACATTCACATACATCGCGTCTCACCGTTATGCATATGATGACATTTGTGCGAAGCACTAATATGGATGTGAAGCACTAAAAAGCAAGAAAGCATTCATTCACATTCATTCAATGTAAAGACGCAGCATATATGCATTCATTCAATGTAAAGAAACAGCATTCACACATACGCAGTTTTGAATGGGAAATGTTTGAAAAGATTTGAACGCGGCCTAAGCCCTCTACTGTCCCCCAGCAGAGTCGCCACCTGTCGACGTCAGGAAAAAATCTGCGGGTCAGGTCACAACCCGGATCTTTCTCTCTTCCTAAGTTATCTCTACCCTTACTCTTTTTATTGTGAAAAAAAGGTTTTGAAGGGTTTTTTAGGAAAAGGCCAACATATATCATGTTGACGATTTGAACGTTTTACAGAGTCACCAGTTGGTAGTTTTGAAATGGTTATACCAACTCAACCGAGTTTTATTTGAAAGAGGCCCAATTGCTGGACACTGTTGAAACTTGATCTTTGAATTCGAAGTTTTGAGTTCGGGGGCTTGGTTAAGTGTGGGGAAGGTGTTAGGCACCCCACAACTCCCGTGTAAACACGGTATCGCATCTTTTCAATATTTCCCTTAAAAAATTGAAATGTGTGTGAATGCTGCTTGAAATTGGGCCTATGTTTGATGGAAAGTATGTCTTATGCATCGTTGAACCTATATACGAAGGGTTTGATTTGATTTGCAAAAAGTCTTTGATTTGGTTTGCAAAAGTGTTTGATTTAATTTTGCAAAAGCTTCTTTTCTTCGAAAAGAGTGTTGAGTGATGTTTTGAAAGAAGGTTTTCAAACCCTTACGCTAACATAGAAATTGAAGCATATCGATACTTCAGTTTTATCTTTTCAGCCTTAAGGCTCAATTTGAATGGTGATTGTCGGGCTGCGAAGCATCCTCGACCACAACATAAATACAAGTGTCGGTCTCCTCATAGGCATGATAGCCATCGGAGGGACTCTGACACGACAAACCATATTTTCACTATGTTGAGACCTTAAATCCGGATAATCGTTTTAAGGTCTTTCGTATGTACATTTTACAAAAAAAATAGGTAGGGTACATTTGTAAAGTGAAGTTTGTCCATCGTGGGAATCAGATTCTGATCTGTTTGAGAATGAATCCCACGATTCCTAGGCTCACATAGGGAGGCCAATAAACATGCACAGCTCAAATTTGAACAAAAATATATCCAAACGCTATAATGGCCAAGGATCCATCAGTAAATCCTGGCTAGCACTAATCCAAAGCGTCTCGTTCCCACTAGATAGCGATCTAAGGGCCGCGAGGTACCTTTTATAATTGAAACTAGAAAAAGGCTAGATTTAAATAAATCTCAGCCATTCTAGCTTCCCGGTCCGTCTGTACCTATTTTGAACCGTTTGAAAGCTAGAGATGGCGAGATTTAAATAAATCTAGTTCGCCAGCAGAAATGTCAGTGCCGATTCTGGGAGCAGTCGTTTACACTCCTAAATTAACCTCACTTTCACTTTACAAATTCAAACAATTAGCACAGTAGCAAGCAAGGATCGATCCCACTGAGAGTGATTTATTTTATATTTATTCAATTGTTTCCAAGAAAAGGGGGTTTTGAATTGATTAAACTAAATTAACAAGAATAAAGTAATAAGAATTAACAATGAATAAAAAGCTTCAGTTTTTCAGTTCAGTATCACCTTTTCACAACTATGGAGTAATCAAGTTTTACCGTATTTACCCTTCAATGAAACTATTAGCCTTAGATAGCAACAAGCTTTGCTACCCGAAATTCTCCTTAGATAGTCACTGTATGAAACAAGCTCTTCACCAGATTCTAACTGTAATACAACCTAGAACAAGCTCTCTAGATTTAATATGACAGAAGCATTAAGACATAGAGAATTAGGCTAATCCAAGCAACAAACACAAAAGCTCGATTTTTTTAACTTGTTTCCTGATAACCTTAGTACTACACAAAAGCTTGTCCACAATTAGTATCACTAATTTGCTACTTGTGATAAAGACAGATATCAATTATACGTAATATCAATCTTAATCTAGCAGATGATATCAATTCACTAATTTAATCCTGCAGAAACCAAATTAGTAGATTGAATAACATACAAGAAGTTAAAGTAGATTATCAGAATAAATCTCATGTAAGAAAGAATAAATAATATAAACTTGATCAAACCGTTAATTATGAATAAGGTTCAACATCCCTTTAGAACTGAATTGAAAGAATTAGTTCATGACTCCAAGCAATCCTAGATCTAATATGAAAGAGGAAAAGAAGATCAAAATTACAAGAGAATGAATCCCCTATTTATAACTATTACAACCTAGCCTTTTAATCAAAACCCTAACTCTCCTTTCTTGTTGCCGAATCCAAATTGCTAAAGGAGATTGCTGGCAAGTTCCGCCTCGCCGTTGGGGGGAATTCCTCCAAGTACAAAGCCCCGTTGGGGCGGCAAAGTGCACTGTCCAGCTCCTTATTATTTCACGTGAGCTGCTCCAATTCTCCTTGTTGATATTTGCTGCAGGCCCACATGTGATAACTTAAGTTGCTAGCGTGGCCCACTCCAATTGATGATTGCATATGAAGGCTGGGCTACTTTATTTCGTGAGATGCTAGTTATAGTGGAAACCGAGAGCTGCTAGGATTTGGAAATGCATGAAATCGTGGCCCACTTGATTATTAGGAATTCGACCCACTTGATCATTTACTAATTCATTTGGATCCGACAACTCTCCTTGCAAGCTGGCAAAACCTTGGGCCCATGATACAAACTGTTTCTCTGTTGCATGCTGATTTTGTGGCCTTGTTTGTTCCTTTTAAGCCCATTTCACTTCCTTAGTTCAATTGTACTTAAAATATAAATATAAGATAAATGAATGTACTTAGGAACAAAAGAGATATAAAAGATTAAGTATTAAGTATTAAGAGAATAAAATATAACATATTTCATTCTCATCAGATTCATATAAAATAAATATTTAAAGCAACAATTTAATAAAAATGAGTAAAGAAATATATATATATATAATTATATATACAAAAGCTGTAAAGGGCGATGGGTTTTCACACCGATGCCCGGACTGGAATTGAAATATATATATATATATATATATATTTATAAAATCTGTATAAAAGCCACGGAATGATCCAGGCTGGACAGAATTAAAATATATATATAACAGTAAAAAGGGCGATGGATTTTCACGCCTGTGCCTGGACTGAAATATAAATATATACAGAAACGTAGTCAACCAGAACTGGGAAGATAACCCAGTATGGTGAATGGTGCAAAAATAGTAAAAAGGCCATAGAATGATCCAGGCCAAACTAGAATGTAAATATATATATATAGACAGAAAAGTAGTCAACCAAGACTGGAAAGATAACCTAGTGTGATGAATGTTGCTTATATATGCATATGCATATATATATATATATATATATATATATAAAAGTAGTAAAAAGGACACAGAATGATCCAGGTCGAACTAAAATATAAATATATATATAGACATAAAAGTAGTCAACCAAGACTGGGAAGGTAACCCAGTGTGGTGAAGGCTGGTTATATATGCATATTTATATATAAAAGCAGTAAACTACCACGGATTTGACATCCGGGCTTGACAGAATTGAAAAGTTAGTATATATACAGTTAAATATATACAAAAAAATGTCAAACCCGGATTGGGAAGATAACCCAGTCCGACAAAGTTTCTAGTAACAAAGATGCAAGTATATAAAAGCTGCCGGAAGTGATGGATCGTCAATTCGAGTTGTAGAAATGCCAAAAAATGAGTTTATGTACAAAAATATACCAAAAGTAGACAAAAACGGCCACGAAACTGAGTTCCGGGCATATTTAGAAAATAAAACTTGATATGCAAGTGTATAAAAGTGCAAAGAAGTAATAATAACTTTCTTATCGTATAAAAATACTCACAATGGACTGCTACACAGACTTTTTACCAAATCGTAGGCTTTAAACGTCAGAATCTACTGGTTATTTTCTGATATATGGTAGTTCGTGGGTATATCTACGTGTTAGAGTGAAAAAATTTGGGTTTGGCAGACAAGAAATTAGACAAAAAACCAAACGGGCAAGGGTTCGGAGCGTTTCTGAATTCTTGAAATGAGAGGGGGGTGCACCTCTATATATAGGCCAGGGAGCCTCCACTCTACCTGCTGCTGCCCCAAGTAGAGGTGCGGATCCTGTTGTCTCAAAGTACGTGCACTCCGAGCAACGCGAGGTCTGATTCAAAATTTTTTAACTTTTGATCGGAGCGTCCGTTTGAGGCATGCGATACCTTTTCGAAAAACCCTCGCCGAGAGTATCACAATGACATGGGATAAAAAAAATTCCAGGTACAAGAAGACGGGTTCATAACCAGGTCTTTGATTCCTCGCAGTTTATCCTTTGAGCTGCCTTGCGCTGTTTGCACTCAGGATCATCGTTATGGTTCATTCTGACCTTGGTGGCATCAATTCGGCTTGAGTTTGACTGAATCGGCTTAGAGTTGGTAAAATAACCATTTTGCCCCTCTCGGGGTTGCTTTCAGTGTCGGCATGGCCTTCGGTTGACTTCTTGGGGTTGTTTCCAAAATTGTGATCCCATTCGAGTCTGTTTGTCCTCAGTGTTATTTTTGAGGCTGACTTGGTTGCCCCAGGTTTTCCTCTGGAGATGTTATGATGCTTTAGGATTGTTTTTAAAGTTGACATAACTTCATGGGTTGAGACAGAGGCTGATCTGTACCTCCCGGGTTGAGATCGGGGCTGACCTGTACTTCCCGGTTTCAGATCGGAGCTGATTTGTACCTCCCGGGTTGAGACTGGGGCTGACCTGTACCTCCCGAGTTGAGACCGGGGCTGACCTGTACCTCCCTGGTTGAGACCGAGGCTGACCTGTACCTCCCGGGTTGAGACCGGGGCTGACCTGTACCTCCTGGGTTGAGTCTGGGGCTGACCTGTACCTCCCGAGTTGAGACCGGGGCTGACCTGTACCTCCCAGGTTGAGACCGGGGCTGACCTGTACCTCTCGGGTTGAGACCTGGGCTGATCTGTACCTCTCGGGTTTAGACCGGGGCTGACCTGTACCTCCCGAGTTGAGACCGGGGCTGACCTGTACCTCCCAGGTTTAGACCGGGGCTGACGTGTACCTCCCGGGTTGAGACCTGGGCTGATCTGTACCTCTCGGGTTTAGACTGGGGCTAACCTGTACCTCCCGGGTTGAGACCGGGGTTGAATTGACGACCCGGTATTGAGACCGGGGTTGATTTAAAAGATAATTTTGCCCTCCTACGGTGTTTGTAACAGGGAAAGAAAATTTCAAATGTCTACAAATAGATGGGGATAGTCTTTCCTCATCTTATCCTCTAATTCCCACGTAGCCTCCTCGGCGTTTTGGTTTCACCAAAGTACTTTTACAGAAGATATAATTTTATTTCTCAAGGTCTGTTCTTTCCTATCTATTATTTGGACAGAAATTTCCTCGTAAGTCAGATTCTTCTCTACTTGAATCGGTTTGTAGGATATCACATGATTATATTCGGGCTTGTAAGGACGTAAAACAAAAATGTGAAATACGTTGTGGATGTGTTCCAGTTCGGGTGGTAAAGCTACTCTGTACGCCACTTCGCCCACTCGCCTCAATATCTCGAATGGTCCTATGAACCTCGGGCTAAATTTTCCTTTCTTGCCGAATCGTATCTTCCCTTTCCAGGGAGATACTTTCAAAAATACGAAAATGCCGACTTCAAATTCTCGGTTCTGACGATGCAAATCCGCGTACTTCTTCTGGCGATCTTGAGCTGCTACCAATCTGGCTCTTATTACTATCACCACATCTGCTGTCTGTTGCACTAATTCTAGTCCCAACATTCGTCGCTCTCCGACTTCGTCCCAACATAATGGCGTTCTGCATTTCCTCCTGTAAAGAGCTTCATACGGTGGCAAGCCGATACTCGCATGGTAACTATTGTTATAAGCAAATTCTACTAGGGGTAGGTGATCGTCACAATTTCCTTTGAAGTCCATCATGCAAGTTCTAAGCATGTCCTCTAACGTTTGTATTGTTCGCTCACTCTATCCGTCTGTCTGAGGATGATACGTAGTACTCAACCTTAACTGCGTTCCCATCCTCTCTTGTAAGCTTTTCCAAAAGTTTGACGTGAAGTGCGGATCTCGATCCGAGACAATTGACACCGGCACTCCATGTCGTGAAATAATTTCCTTTACGTACAGACTTGCTAACTGATTCAAATTATATCAAATCTTGATCGGTAGAAAATGAGCTATTTTCGTTAGTCGATCCACAACAACCCAAATGGCATCATACCCTTTTTGCGTGACTGGAAGTCCTACCACGAAGACCATCGTAATATGCTCCCATTTCCATTCTGGTATCTCTAACGGTTGAAGTAGACCACTCGGCCTTTGGTGCTCTACTTTGACTCGTTGACAAGTGAGACATCTGCTGACGCACTCTGCTACTTCTCATTTTAGATTGGGACACCAACAATATTGCCTCAAATCTCGGTACATCTTTGTGCCTCCTAGATGAACAGAATATGTCGTACTATGTGCCTCGTGCAAGATTTCCTCTCTTAATTCGGTTACCGCCTTGATCTCATTATGCCCCATTTTGCTGAGGAATTCTTCAATTTTCTCTTCAGCCACTTTCCCTTTAGCTTTAATGACTGAGTTTATTACCCATTGAGTCAGGTACAACGGGTTTTCCTTGGATACGCTGGCAATATTATTTGAGGTTGAACCTTCATCCTTCCCGTAGTTCTATGGGACTCTCTTCAGGCTGACAACAGGGTATTGTGGTCTGAAGGGAAATATTAAAGGCTCGGGCGTAGCTACTTTTATAGGATTCTTTCCTTGCAGTATTAGGGGTGTCATGGCTAGATCCTTCTCACAAGAAATAACAGCCCCTATCCCCTTATTCCATGCCATAGGAATAAAGAGTGTTTCCTAATCGAGATAGCCATAGTCTTGATTTCCTTATATCAGTTCACCACTTTTAATCAAATTCTGAATCAGGTGATGAAGTTCCCAACAATCCTCGGTGTCATGACCTGGCGCGTTGGAATGATATTGACAAATTCAATCAGGCTTGAATTTTTTGGATCGAGGGTTCACCAGGGGTAATAAATCTGTAACTATCCCCTCATTGATTAGCATTTGGAGGATTTCTTTCATCGGCTGATTTAAATTAGTGAAATTCCTTTGGAAGGTGAATTCCCTGTCAGCTTGGAACTTCTCTTCTTTGGCCACTTTGTCAGCCCAGGGTTTATGCTCATGAAACTGGTAATGGTCTCTCATAGCAATGGGACTAATTTCTGTTGGGTTTGTACGAAATCGTGACGCAATCAAATTGCAAAAATTAGCGGAAGCATGGTATATCAGAGTTTAAAAAATTTCTACAAAACCATTACCCGGATCATCCTTTATGCAAATTATTAATTTAAAACGATAAATAAGAAGTTATGGAATCATACCCTTGTAGAACGAAGCTTCCACAGGTACTAGTTCAACTCCTTGTTCTTCGTGATCTCCTTGAATTTTCGGATTAGATTCCTTCCTTTGATCAACGTTAGCCACCCAAGTGTTTGGCCTCTAGAGGTGATCCACCAAGGAAGAGAAATTATCAAGAAGGAGGGTGTTTGGCTAAACCTTAGTTTTCTATCCTCTATAGAAAAGGAGTACTCTCCAACAATTAGAATTGCATCATCTAATATCTATTATAAGACTTCTCTTATATAGACATTGGTCAACCCTTCTAATCCTATTAGACATGGGATTTCTTTTAATTAATTAAACTCCTTTAATTAATTTAGGCTTCCCACCACATGGGAATAATTAATTAAATTCATTTAATTAATTTGTCTCCTAATCTTATTAGGAATAAATGAGAGTACTAAATATTAAATTAATTACTAAACTCCTTTAGAAATTAAAATAATAATAATTGTAATAATATTAATAAGACTCCTCTTATTAATTTATATTTAATATTTCCAAAATATTAAATAATAAACATTAAGCTATTTAATTTATTCTATCACCATAGATTAAATTAATTATACTTAATGCATTATTACGATTATGCCATTACCTTCTTAAATATTTATTCTTCCTTTTATGGTGTGACCCTTTAGGTTCTCCATATTAAACCGGTTGTGAATAAATCAATTAAAACAATTTTAATCTTATTTAAATAAATAAATTAAACTAATAATCTATTTAAATAAATAATATTTATTCTACAATAGGGATAAGCCTCCCTAGCGATCAACGACTTTCCAGATAATATAGATTTCAACATTAATCATAAAAGAACCTGTGAGTAAATAGTTACCATACAATTCAATCCTTCCACCATACAATGTCCCAATTAAATATAAGACATGGATTTACTGTCAAGTCTTATTTTATTTAATTATATGTATTTCGATTAGAAAATGCACAACTCCAAATAATGCAAATTAAAAACTCCTTTCTAATTTCATTTCACCTTGGCCAAGGATTCCTGGGTTGTCATTTAACGAATCACATAGGACATATCTCCTCTTTTACTAGAGGTGGTAGATTCTTTATTGATCATTCATTATCTCCATATGTAACTCATTATACCCAAGCATACCCTATATATGCCTTAAAAGGTCTTAAGGAATAAGTCAAAGTATAATTTGTTACATACAAGATACTATGATGATCTCAAGTCCAAGGATCACTTGTACTACTATCACATTAGGAATTCCTATTGACATGCGAGTAAAACTCCATTAGGTATTCCATAGCGAATCACGTTCAGTGAACTTATTCTCCAATAAGCACCTACATACTTGCTTTAGTGTCTCCACACAAATGATCATGAGATCAATCATCCTCATCCAATGAGCAAGCAACATATGTACCAATCTATCCGGATTTACTAATCCCCTTTTTAGTAATCCCACGATTGGGAACTATTTAAGTTTTAAAACTTTCTAAGAATTTAGATCTCATTAGCATGATCATCATCATGATTCTAAAAGCATTGCTTAAAACTATGGGTTATTTACATATTATAAAAACAGCAACATGTAGATAATTAAATGCCTTTAATAAATGAATATTTTATTAATAAATAAATAAGATTGTTTACAAAGTACGTGCTTTATCATCATACATGATTGGCTTGTATGCACACTACTATCAATCTCCCACTTGCACTAAAGTCAATCGCCATGGTATCTCATACCCATCTTCTCTAAGTGACGATCAAACTGCTGTTGTGTTAAAGCTTTAGTAAATGGATCTGCAATGTTGTCTTTAGAGTCTACACTCTCCTCTTTCAATGATTTTTTTTTAATCAAAGTGCCGCAACACATGTTTAGATTCAAGATGAGACTTAGGAACTATTCCTAGTTCTGTAATGAACTTTTCATCCGAAACATCAACTTGCAGCTTCACTTACAGTTATATACTTTGTCTTTGTAACTAACCCAGCAACTTTTGCTGTTTGAAACCTTTCCAATTTACTGCACCACCTTTTAAGGTAACGATTTACCATAAAGTGGATTTTGCTGTCGTCTTGGTCAGTCTGAAAACTTGAGTCTGTTTAGTCTTCTAGTTTAATTCTGACCCATCATGTGTCATGATGACATCCTTAGTGTCAGTTAAGTACTTTGAGATGTTTATCACTGTCTCACAGAGATCTTCTCTAGAATATGACTAATCAACATCAAGTCTTGTATATTTCATTGCATACATAATAGTTACTTATGCGATCTCTCTTTTACTGAGGACAATTTTAGAGAGATACACTCCATGGCTCATCATCATGAGGCACCTTTTGGAGTTGCCATGCTAAACGCCTTTAGCATCTAATGAATATACGTTTCCATGGGTTAAGCCGAACATCCTTTTAAATCTATTAATACAGATTTATATCCCCAATGTGGGATGTTCTACCCAAATCATTCATGGAGGAATGTTTAGAAAACTTTATTTTGATCAATTTTAGCATAGAAATTTCATTCCCTATCAGTAATATATCATCAACATATAATACATGGAATGAAACAGCGCTCCCACTAACCTTCTTGTACACACATGGTTCATCGTCATTTTTGATAAAATCAAACTCTTTGATTGTCTCATCAAAACGAATGTTCCATCTACGAGAAGCTTGCTTCAATCCATAAATGGATCGTTGCAGCTTACAGACTTGATTTATTCCAACCTTTGAAACAAATCCCTCTGGCTGTGTCATATACACATCCTCCTCATGTTTCCCATTGAGGAAGACCGTTTTCACGTCCATCTGCCAGATCTCATAGTCGTTATAAGCTGCAATCGCAAGCAAAATCCGAATGGACTTGAGCATAGCTACTGGTGAAAAGGTTTCATCACAATCAACTCCTTGTCTTTGTTTGAAACCTTTTGCAACCAGTCGGGCCTTATAGGTCTCCACCTTGCCGTCCGCTCCAGTCTTTCTTTTAAAGACCCATTTACACCCAATAGGCTTAATGCCTTCAGGTGGTGAAACCAAAGTCCATACTTTGTTTTCATACATGGAGTCCATTTCGGATTTTATGGCTTCAAGCCATTTCCCTGAGTCTTTATTACTCATAGCTTGTTCGTAATTCAATGGATCATCATCATTCATGATGTGTACCTCATCGTCATCCTCTATAACGAATCCATACCTCTCAGGTATCTTCGGTACTCTTCCAGATTTACTAACAGGGTGTAGTATAGTAGGTTCTTCTACTTGGTCAGGTACCTGACTTTGATCCGTGATAATTTGTGGTTCTTGAACTTCTTCAAGATATATCTTACTCCCACTGACCCCTTCATGGATAAACTCCTTTTCCAAGAAGGCAGCATGTTTCGCAACAAACACCTTTTGATCAGTTGGATGATAGAAATAATACCCTAAAGTTTCTTTAGGGTATCCCACAAATCTACACTTATCGAATTTAGTCTGTAGCTTATCATTTTCAAACTTTTTGACATAAGCTGGGCAACCCCAAGTCTTAATATGCTTAAGATTTGGTTTCCTCCCCTTCCACATCTCATATGGAGTCTTTGGGACAGATTTGGTAGGTACGTTGTTAAGTAGGTATGCAGCCGTTTCTAGGGCATATCCCCAGAAAGAAATTGGAAGGTCGATAAAACTCATCATGGATCGAACCATGTCCAACAGTGTTCGATTTCTCCTTTCAGATACTCCATTTAACTGTGGTGTACCTGGAGGAGTCCATTGTGAGATTATACCATTTTCTTTGAGACAATAGAGAAACTCACCGCTTAAGTATTCTCCACCTCGATCTGATCGAAGTATCTTTATACTCTTGCCCGTTTGTTTCTCTACTTCACTTCTGAACTCTTTGAACTTTTCAAATGATTCTGACTTGTATTTCATTAAATACACATATCCAAATCTTGAGTGATCATCAGTGAAAGTAATAAAATAAGAATACCCACCCCGTGCACTTGTTGTCATAGGTCCACAAACGTCTGTGTGAATCAATGCCAACAACTCTGTAACTCTTTCTCCTTTTTCACTAAAAGGAGATTTAGTCATTTTACCCATGAAATAAGATTCACAAGTTGGATATGATTCATAATCAGATAACTCAAGGAGCCCATCTTTATGCAACTTGGATAATCTTGTTTCATTGATATGACCGAGTCTACAGTGCCACATGTAAGTATAATTAATATCATCTCTTTTCCTTTTCTTAGTTTGTTCAATTTGAAAAATATTTTCTTGTAAGTCAAGTGTATAAAGTCCATTTCGCAAATTTCCAATACCATATAAAACATCGTCTTTATAAATAGAACAACTATTGTTCTTTATAACAACGTTAAATCCTTCCATATCCAATACAGAAATTGAAATAATGTTTTTAATAATATTCGGAACATAATAACAATTATTAAGATAAATGAACTTGCCCGAAGGCATTGCTAAATAATAAGTTCCTACAGCTAATGCAGCAACCTTTGCTCCATTCCCCACTCGTAGGATCACCTCATCATTGTTCAGCTTTCTACTTCTGACCAGTCCCTTCATATTATTACATATGTGAGAACCACAGCCGGTATCCAATACCCAAGTAGAATTTTGACTTTCTGAAAAATTAATTTCAATTATGAACAAACCTTGATTGGAAGTCGAAGCTTCTCCAAGCTTCTTCTTTGCCAGAAACTTCTTGCAGTTCCTCTTCCAATGACCCGGCTCGTTGCAATGGAAGCACATTCCTTTGCTAGCTGGATCAGATTTCTTTTGTTCCTTTATGTTCACTTTGCCCTTGGTCATCCGAGATCGGAAGAGCTCCTTAGATATCTCATATCTAGCAGTCCTACTTTGTTCACCATACAACTCCTTGAGGTGAATCAACATAGTAGGAGCATCTATGTTTTCGTGCTGACGCTGAAGCTCGTTATTCATGGATGCGAGTATGATGCATTGAGCCACAGATGCATCATCTTGCCACTTTACAATGGTGGTAATCTCTTCCTCAGAGGCTGTTTCTGAAACAGTTCCAGGGACAGGTGAGTTTAGGACATAAAAAATCTTTTCAGCAGTGAGAACTATTCTCAGATTTCTTAGCCAGTCCGTATAATTCGGCCCGGTAAGCTTATTAACATCAAGTATGCTTCGCAGTGAAATTAGTGATTTTGACATTTTTAAAATTCTGCCTGTGAAAAATAACATTTTAGCAAACATTCATTTTATTAATTTTGCATACCAAAATAAATTTAGGTCTTTATTTTAAATTGGTATCTCCCACTATTTTCATCAAACTATATTACCCTCACTTATATAGTTCGGCAACATCTAATTAAAGATTTGCTAGTGAGAATAAGGATCCCATTTCAAATGTATATAACCTTGTGGATAGCACAACAAGCGATAGACAAATAAATAGGTAGACAACTCTTGTCAATTACAACACTATATAACTCCTTTTATTTTGCCTCTTAAATCATAATGGTCAAGTGTGTGCACATCCGAACTAAAATGATTTAAGTTAAGTCCAGCCTAGCACTTCCATAAATTCAAAAAAGAAAAATATTCATCCTTGTGGATAGCACAACAAGACTAGATCGTTCAATTTTCATGATAAGCATCAAATGTGATTAATTAACATCTTAAATACGCAATACTCGCCTTGTGGATAGCACAACAAGCTCATATTAAATATTTAATACTCTATTAATTTATCATGCTAGAAGGCGACGTTCGATATTCCAAATATCATTTGAACGCTTCGGACTTAATATTATTTCTTTGAGGGGTTTGTTATTATTTGTCTCATCTTGTTTAGCGCGCATGCACATATATATATAAAATACGAGTCATTTTATTAAACATACGAAGCATGTTTGCATAAAATATAATATATATAATTTTAGCATGCAATATAGAATATTATATTCTATCCGGATTGATTATGGACTTTTATTCTAGTTTGGTTCACTAGAGCCACCAAGTGAACCAAAAGGTCAAACCTAGGAGTGCAAGAATTTAAATTTAAATATAACTATTACATTTAAACCCGGGCTCCATACAAACGGGTCTTCACGCGCTCCTTGCTCCTTGGTCTCCAATTTCTTCAAGATAATTCTAACTATTCTTATTACATTAAACTATTTAATTTAAATAGAAACCTTGATCAACAGTCAAGGGGAAGTACATAGGAGAGAGATAGAATTTTACATCAAGAAAAAAAAATTAGAGAAGACGAGGTACGCAGACCCCATTTAATAAAACCCATTCATTCAAGCATTCAACTAAAATAAAATCCAATCACATTGGTCAAATAGTCCATAATCAATCCCCATTTATTTTCATACATATCACCATATATATCAATAAATAAATATTCATCTCATGAATTAAAACATTCCATATATATATGAGTATCATTTAATGGGCAATTTTAAATTGCATGAAATCCAATTTCAAGATTAAAATAAACTCTTTATTTTAATTATAAAATTATTTAGAATATAATATATAAATATATCATATTTATTTTTTTAAAAGGAAGTCACCTTCTTTTATTAAAAGAGTCCTGCAGGTTTATTAAAAAAGTCCTTTCCTGATGGGTCACCTTCTTTTTGGAGTAATAAAGAGACAACACCTTTTCTTTGCAGAATTCAAGATTAGCACCAAAAAAAAATTGTGATTCGTCCGAAAAAAAGTCTTTTTTTTTTTCTTAAAAAATATAATTTTATACAATAAAATTATGCCCAATAAATTATTTTAAATACATACCCATATGTATATGAAATCAAAAATAAATTAATAATTGCATAAAGATTTAGCTCTGATGCCACTGTTGGGTTTGTACGAAATCGTGACGCAATCAAATTGCAAAAATTAGCGGAAGCATGGTATATCAGAGTTTAAAAAATTTCTACAAAACCATTACCCGGATCATCCTTTATGCAAATTATTAATTTAAAACGATAAATAAGAAGTTATGGAATCATACCCTTGTAGAACGAAGCTTCCACAGGTACTAGTTCAACTCCTTGTTCTTCGTGATCTCCTTGAATTTCCGGATTAGATTCCTTCCTTTGATCAACGTTAGCCACCCAAGTGTTTGGCCTCTAGAGGTGATCCACCAAGGAAGAGAAATTATCAAGAAGGAGGGTGTTTGGCTAAACCTTAGTTTTCTATCCTCTATAGAAAAGGAGTACTCTCCAACAATTAGAATTGCATCATCTAATATCTATTATAAGACTTCTCTTATATAGACATTGGTCAACCCTTCTAATCCTATTAGACATGGGATTTCTTTTAATTAATTAAACTCCTTTAATTAATTTAGGCTTCCCACCACATGGGAATAATTAATTAAATTCATTTAATTAATTTGTCTCCTAATCTTATTAGGAATAAATGAGAGTACTAAATATTAAATTAATTACTAAACTCCTTTAGAAATTAAAATAATAATAATTGTAATAATATTAATAAGACTCCTCTTATTAATTTATATTTAATATTTCCAAAATATTAAATAATAAACATTAAGCTATTTAATTTATTCTATCACCATAGATTAAATTAATTATACTTAATGCATTATTACGATTATGCCATTACCTTCTTAAATATTTATTCTTTCTTTTATGGTGTGACCCTTTAGGTTCTCCATATTAAACCGGTTGTGAATAAATCAATTAAAACAATTTTAATCTTATTTAAATAAATAAATTAAACTAATAATCTATTTAAATAAATAATATTTATTCTACAATAGGGATAAGCCTCCCTAGCGATCAACGACTTTCCAGATAATATAGATTTCAACATTAATCATAAAAGAACCTGTGAGTAAATAGTTACCATACAATTCAATCCTTCCACCATACAATGTCCCAATTAAATATAAGACATGGATTTACTGTCAAGTCTTATTTTATTTAATTATATGTATTTCGATTAGAAAATGCACAACTCCAAATAATGCAAATTAAAAACTCCTTTCTAATTTCATTTCACCTTGGCCAAGGATTCCTGGGTTGTCATTTAACGAATCACATAGGACATATCTCCTCTTTTACTAGAGGTGGTAGATTCTTTATTGATCATTCATTATCTCCATATGTAACTCATTATACCCAAGCATACCCTATATATACCTTAAAAGGTCTTAAGGAATAAGTCAAAGTATAATTTGTTACATACAAGATACTATGATGATCTCAAGTCCAAGGATCACTTGTACTACTATCACATTAGGAATTCCTATTGACATGCGAGTAAAACTCCATTAGGTATTCCATAGCGAATCACGTTCAGTGAACTTATTCTCCAATAAGCACCTACATACTTGCTTTAGTGTCTCCACACAAATGATCATGAGATCAATCATCCTCATCCAATGAGCAAGCAACATATGTACCAATCTATCCGGATTTACTAATCCCCTTTTTAGTAATCCCACGATTGGGAACTATTTAAGTTTTAAAACTTTCTAAGAATTTAGATCTCATTAGCATGATCATCATCATGATTCTAAAAGCATTGCTTAAAACTATGGGTTATTTACATATTATAAAAACAGCAACATGTAGATAATTAAATGCCTTTAATAAATGAATATTTTATTAATAAATAAATAAGATTGTTTACAAAGTACGTGCTTTATCATCATACATGATTGGCTTGTATGCACACTACTATCAATTTCTAGTGTAGGAGGACTTGCTTAATGTTGGTTGGTCTGATTTATCAGCTGTCGGGTTATCTGATGTTGATACACGACCAGATCTGCCAATTATCCAATCTGCTCCTTGATAGACTTGATTTCCAGTTCTATTAGGAATCGCCTTTTTGAGAACTCCCAACTGTCTGAGCTGTTGGTGCTGGATTGAGTTGTCTCTCCAACAAAATGAAGATATTTGGATCCTTCTCCATTCCTTGTGCTAATCATGTTAACACCTTCCTCTTTATGTTGAGGGAGGGGATTATCCTGCACATGCGGTTGCTCGGGTTTGGTCACCACAATTTCTCCGTTGTCTATCAAGTCTTAAATTTTGTGCTTGAGAGACCAACAGTCTTGTGTATCGTGGCCCGGGGATCCGGAATGGTATGCACACTTTTTACTTGGGTCAAAATTCCGTCCACCTGTACTGGTTAGCGTAAGGAGTTGAACAATTTTCTTTTGTGCTGTCAATAATTTTAGCACATTTTTTAATGAATCCCCTAAGGGGGGTGAACGTTCTTGGACGTCTGGCCTCCGCAGTTTTCTAAAATGGAGGATTAAAAGGTTGGGCTGGAGCTTGAAAATGGGAATAGTTCCTCCTTTGAATGGGCATGCTGCTCAAATCGCCCCTCTGATTCTGTCCTTATAGTACTAAGGACACTTCCTCCTCTTTCTTCTTGTGTACTCTTCGGGGATTACTCCCATAACTCCCAGATTGAATATGCTCGGCCACGGCTTCCAAGGCGGTAAGGTCTTTTATCTTCCCAGATTTTAGCCCCATTTCAGCCATTTCTCCATGTTTGATCATTTTCGAGAATAGTTTTCCTATGCCTGCTAGGACCCTTTCGTTACGAAGCTTCTTGGATGTCGATGAAGGTCATGACTATCTCAGACTCAGTCATAGCTGGGGTGACTTATGCCACCATCTGTCTCCATCGTTGAGCATACTCTCTGAATGACTCGGTGTTTTGCTTCTTGATTTTGGTAATTTGATATCTATCTGGAGCCATCTGGGACTAAAAGCTATATTGATTGAGAAAGGCGTGTGCTAGCTCTTCCCTGCTATGAATTTTGGAATTATCCAGACGGGCATACCAGGCTCTAGCCTCTCCGGTCAAACTCTTCTGGAACAATTGCATTCTGAGCTTCGCATCCTCTGTATAGGATCCGAGCTCTCCAATGAATACCTTCAAATGGGTGTAGGGATCCCCCAATCCATCATATTTCTCAAAATCAGGGACTTAAAACTTTTCGGGGTACCGAGCCCTTGGGAATATACACAAATCTGAGTAATTGACACTCCCAAATGTCCCAATCCATTTGATGGACCGGATGGTTTCTTCCATTTATTTTACTTTCTTTAGAATATCACCAGCTTCCTGCTCTTTGTTGAGGTTGATGATTTCAGGGGTTTTGTTGGTAAGATTCTGGTTTTGAGGATCAGGAATCTGAGTGTCTTTCTTTCCGGTATCCTAACTGCCACTAGGTGTAGATTCTTCTGTATGACCGGGTGTTTGTTTCCCTTGAAGGCCTTTGCTTTGTTCTTTCAAGAAAATAGCCAATTCTGTTATCTGGTTCTTTAATCCTTCAAACTCTTCCCTAGAAATAAGGGTAGATTCAGTTTGAGCACTTGAAGCCATGTCTGGAGATGGACTTAGTACTTTCTTAGATTTTAACTTGGTGACGGAACCAATTTTTACCTACAATAAACGTAGGTGTGTTAATTTTAATGTATATATATCAATAGGATGCATTCTATGAAATGTGTTTATTTTTTAGGGTTTTTTAATCTTATCTTATAAAACAAAGGTTAGTTATTTTTATGACAGGATAACATGGCAGGATTTACAAGACATGGAATGTACATTTACATTGAAATTTATATTAAAAGATTGTACATTGGCTTGAAAGAGGAAGGCATAAAGAAGTTTTCCTTCGAATTTGGTTAATCAGAGGCTGACTTATCTTAGGCTACTCTCGCGGCTTTTTGGCATGAAGGTCCCCAGATCATTGCAATCTACTAGAGGGGAAGTTAATCCTATCTTTCAATTGGAGCGGATCTGAGTGGTGCCTTTTTTAAGGCCTCGCAGGATGAGTCTCCTTTTAGTCCAGTAATCAAACACCGACGGGTTTGCCTCCTGGTGGAGGAATCACACAACATACATTCACATACATTGCGTCTCACCGTATGAAATGATGACATTATGCGAAGCACTAATATAAAGCAATAAAGCATTCATTCACATCCATTCAATGTAAAACGCAGCATCCACACATGCGCAGATAGAAAAGGGAATTTTTTTAAATATTTGAGTGCAGCCTAAGCCCTCTACTATCCCCAGCAAAGTCGCCACTTGTCGACGTCGGGAAAAAATCATATCTCTTTTGAACATGATCTTTTTCTCTTCCTAATTTTTGTTATTTTTCTACCCTTATCTATCTTATCTGTTTTATGAAGGGTGAAGTATTTTTTAGGAAAAGGTCAACATGTATCATATCGACGATTTGAACGGTTTACAGAGTCGCCAGTTGGTAGATT
The DNA here is from genome assembly GCA_020205555.1 of Panax stipuleanatus. NCBI lineage: Eukaryota > Viridiplantae > Streptophyta > Magnoliopsida > Apiales > Araliaceae > Panax > Panax stipuleanatus. The sequence goes on along the minus strand of CM035119.1, from coordinate 113,277,879 downwards.
TGGAAATGGTTGTACCAACTCAATTGAGTTTTGTTTGATTTTGCAAGTAGGCCCAAATACTGGACACTGTCAAAACTTGGCCTTGAAATCGAAATTCTAAAGTTTGGGGGCTTGGTTAAGTGGGGGGAAGGTGTTACGCACCCCCCGACTCCCGTAAAACACGGTACCGCATCTTTTTAATATTTTCCTTTTAAATTGCTATGTATGTGTGTATACTGGAAGTAATTGAGCCTACGTTTGATTGACTTGAAAGTAGTGCCTTGCTTCGTTGAACCTATATACGAAGGGTTTGATACGATTTGCAAAAGTTCATTTTCTAGACAAGATATGAAAATGATGTTTTGGAAGTTTGGTTTTCAAACCTTTACGCTTGCATAGGAATAGAAGCCTGTTGATACTTCCGTTTTATTCTATTTGGCCTTTAGCTCGATTGGAATGGTGATTGTCGGGCTGCAAAGCATCCTCAACCACAAAATATATACTAGTGTCGGTCTTCTCATGGGTATAACAGCCATCGGAGTGACTCTGACACGACAAACCAAATTACATTATATTTGAGACCTTAAACCCGGATAACCGTTTAAAGGTCCTTCGGATGTACATTTTTTTACAGAAAAATTGGCATGGTACATTTGTAATATGGAGTTTGTCCATCGTGTGAATCAGATTCTGATCAATTTGATCATGAATCCCACGATTCCTAGGCTCACAGAGAATAGCCAAGGAAACCTGCACAGCATAGATATTCACAAAGAATGTATATTTACATCTAGACGTCGTAAAACCAAGGATTCATCAGTCAAATCCTTGCATGCGAGTAGCCAAAGCTTTCCGTTCCCACTAGATAGGGATCTAAGGGCCGCGGGGTCGCTTTAATATTTAACAAAACTAGAAAGAAAAAAAATAGATTTAAGTAAATCTTAGTCATTTTAGCTTTCCGGTTCCGGTTGAACCTATTTCGAACCGTTTGAAAGCTAGAAAGGACTAGATTTAAATAAATCTAATGTGTCAAATTTATATTAAAACAAATGCATATCAAATGAGCATTTAAAATAGATATTTAATCGCAATGAATAAAGAATATATATATATATATATATATATATAATTATATATATATATATATACTTATATATATACGAAAGCTGTAAAGGGCGATGAATTTCCAATCTCAGGCCCGGACAAAAAATGTAAATATATATATTTATAAATGCTGTAAAGGGCGACGAATTTCCAATCCCATGACCGAAAAAAAAATGTAAATATATATATATAAAGCTGTAAAAGAGCCCCGAATTACTCCAGGCTCGACATAATGTAAATATATATATATATATATATAAGCTATAAAAGAGCCACGAATTACTCCAGGCTCGACATAATATAAATATATATATATATCTGTGTGTGTGTGTGTGACGCCCCAAAAATAGGTTCAATACACAACCCACCTATTCTGAGTCGCCAAGAAATACATAGTACAGAATCCAAATACAAATCTTTTATATCCAATTGTTGTACACAATATGACCACACATAAAGTGTGAGTTTTAATACAAATACAGTACCCACACTCCTTATCAATGATACGTTACATAAAGGTACAGTCAATAACTGTTTTAGGAATTAAAATATTTAGAAAATGCTTAAGGAAACCTTCGTACATGGGAGACCATGCTTCTAAGTTATAATAGATATCATAAGACTTGAGAATTACCCTTGTTTGACCCAATAGACCCCAAAGAAGAACGAGAAGATTACTATCTTGTTCATTCCAATGGTGGGTATTCTCTTGCCATATAATTATCTTAATTATCTCAAACTGAGAATTATATTCCAACCATACTCCAAGATTATAATGGTAGTGCTCATAGATATAATCATCAAGTGGATGTGCACAACTATGTCTTATAATAACATGAAGTTATATGTGGTTAGACATCTTGTATGATAGTGGCAACACACCCTTCCAAAGTCAGGTTCACCTCACCCTATTTGGGTCACCACAATCAACTGTTAAATGACGTATAAAATACGACACCCACATCTAAAGTTCTCAATACAATTATATATTGTCATGCTGTTTTATAATGTATTGAGAAACTTCAATAGTCACCGACCATCACTCTAGTCCCTTGTTATCCCCGCTCGACCCATCTGCACTCTTATTACCTGAAAGAAATTGTGAAGTAAAAGGGTGAGCACAAATAGCCCAGTAAAGAATATTATGACTAAAGATAATTAAATTATCAATAGCCTTCATCAGTAATGAATCAGATCTTTAGAACCTTAGCCCTCAACAGGGAAAAATCTGATAGAATACAATAGACAACAAGTTTTAGATCAAAAACTGCAGCGGAACAAGCAATCCATTAGAAGAGTCAAGTAGAACATAATGTCTACTATCTTCTCCATGTTAAAAGTCCACCAACAATATTTTATTCCTGTAACATCAATCAACAGTTCCTGCCTACAATCGTGTAAATAGTTCATGATCATAATTATGTTGATTAATTCCTCTTCGCACCCAGGACGAAGATAATTTTTATCACCTGTCTTTACCTGAAACACCAAGGATCATGGTTATACCAAATCACAGTTCATTTACATAATCATGCTAATAAATTCATCTTTGCACTCAGGCCAAAGATATTCATTTGTAACATCAATAATCATGATTATACTAGTCTACAGCCTTTAGTCATAATCATGTTAGTCAATTCATCTTTGCACTACGGGCCAAAGATATTCAAGTTTTATATTTCAAAGATAACGATTAAAATTTAATAAGAAGATTTGGGTAAATAAAAATTCAAGTGAAATGATATTAGATGAAACTCAAATCTCAAAGGAATATCTAATCATTTCAGAATTTATAGAAGCAATATTTATAACCATGTTGATCAATTCACCTTTGCACTTAAGCTAAAGATATTCAATTATAAAATCAATGGTCATGATCATACCAGTCAACAATTCATCTTTGCACTACTGGCCAAAGAGAACCCATAGTCATGGTCATACCAATAATCTACCGATCTTAACACTCAAGTCAAAGAGAACTTTCAACACCATGATTATAAAAATATTATATATAATGAATACACATAGTAAGAACAATATGATCAAAATATTGATCCAATTTCAAGAGTAAGATTCATAAATCCAAGATAATTTAGAAAGAAAAATAAACCAATTTTTGTCGTGAATAGTACTCTGTGAATAGTAACTCATAAATAGTAATTCGCGAATAGTAACTCATGAATAGTAACTCGTGAATAGTACTCGAATAAATAGTAACCCGACATGAAAAGGTAAAACTTTCATAAAAAAGTTCTGACCAATATTCCGGTGAAATGATATTAGATGAAGCGCAAAACTCAAGGAATTTTTAATCATTTCAAAAATCATAGAAACAATACTTACCATAGTAAGTTTAAGTTTAGGAATATGAAATAAAATATTATTACTTACATACTATAGAGTATGAAAGAAAATAATATTCCTTACGAATATTGAATGGAAACAACATCCTTACGAGAAAAATAATATCATTTACCTTAGTAGAATACTAAATCTAACTGGAGTATCGGATATTATGTTGAGAAAATCTTGTACTGTTATCCACACTCAAACTATCCTTATACTCACAAGAAATACGCTCAATATTATAGAGAAAAAATTTTCTGATTCTGGTGTGTTTTTCATTTCTTAACTAAGCACCCTATTTATAGGAAAATGCCAGAACACCAATGTTGACAAAATGAACCTAAGGAGGCTTTTCAAGCACCACACTCTTCAGCACACCACACTTGAAAGTACACCATATTTGGAAGGAAAAAAAAACTTCCTCCACCAACCACATATTTATATAATATATATATATATATGTATATATATATATATATTAAAACATTATTAAAGAATTCCAATTCCATTTTTTTATCTTTCACCTTATTTTATTTTATACCATAAATTTATTATAATAATGTTACCATTCAAATTATAAAATTATACTATTATATTATCACATTATACTTTTATAATGTAATATTATAATAATATATTTGAATGAATTATTTTATCGGAGAAGATAAAATGTCAACTTTCAACAAATGTCTCATACTAAAAATTTCTCTATTTATATCAAAATGGGGCAAATATTTACTTATCATATTTATCAACAACTTTTATTTTATTCATCAATTATTATTCATAATTAATATTATATAATTACAATATTGACAACCATGTCATTCCCAGGAAAGAGGGGGCTTTCTGATAAGGATTTCTCCTTATTGGCGCGCAATTATATAGCCTAACCCCTTTCCTCGATAGAACTTTTTAGACATTGCCAATAATGCTATCTAATAATATTATTCAAATAATATAAATTATTAATTTAATAGTGTAAAATACTGTGCATTGGTTATTGTGACAATTATTAAATCAATAATATAAAATATCAACGTAGCAATTATTGAATCAATAATATAAAATATTATGCAATTATCAATGTAGCAATTATTGAATCAATAATATAAAATATTGAACATTAATTACTGCAACAATTATTGAATGAGTGACTTCTTACGTAAGAATCAATAATTAAAAATTGCTGTGCAATACCGTGTGTTACTGTACAACAACGCGTATTACTATTTTTTTATCACCGGGTATTTTAACAGTTTAACGGTAAAAGTTTTGCCGTTATTTTTATAACAATGTTACTTCTGTCGCTTTCGATATTCGACAGTTATTCCATTGTGGGGTCCACCAATGACTGCGTCGTCGTACTAATATTACCCGACAAAAAGAATATTTCTCGACCAAACGAATATTCCCTTACACAACGAATATTTTATGACAACTTACTTACTTTATAAAATTTGCACATATCACCCTTAATTTTAACCTTTTGTCAATTTAACCATTTACTAAATAGAATAATAATTATAAGAAAATTGTATACTTTTATTTCATAAAATTCGGGGGGTCTTACTATATATATGAAAGCTGTAAAAGAGCCACGAATTACTCCAAGCTCAACAGAATGTAAATATATATATATTTATAAAAGCGGTAAAAAGGCGACGAATTTCCAATCCAGGCCAAACTAAAATATAAATGTTAATATATACAATTATATATATATATATATATATATATATATATATATTAAAGCGAAAAAGACCACGAATTAGCAATCCAGGCCAAACAAAGTAATAAAAATTATATATATATATATAATTATATTTATATAAGCAGTAAAAGGGCCACGAATTTACAATCCAGACCCAACAGAATTAAAAGCTAGTATATATATATATAGTCAAATGGCAAAACTAATGATTTGGCCACCGAAGTTGGCACGTTTTATTGAATACCTGATTGAACTTTTAATTTTTCAAATTAACTCACTGAACTAATTAAAATTGTTAAATTGGATCATACTGTCAAATCTGGCTAATGGCTGTTAAAAACTTTTCTGACGTAGACGTAAAAAAAAAGGAAAAAAAAAAGAAAATGACATGGAAAATAAAAGACAGCATAAAAAATTTATTTTTTGACTCATTTTTAACATTTTAAAGTTTTAAAAATGACAAAAACATAATAAAACAAAACAAAAACTAATAATAATTAAATATTTTTTCATTCATTAAATCAAATTTGTTTATCAATATTACATGTGGCAAAAAATAATAATTAAACACCCTAAACTAAAAAAGCACTAGATCCGCCAGAACAAACGACGATCTGAGCATACACAAGATCTGAGCATGAACATGAACAGCCAGATCTGAGCATGAACAAACGACCATACACCTCCCCCTCTTAGCAAACCGACGCCAGATCCAAAATCAGAACAAACGAGGATACACCAGATCTGAGCATGAACAGCCGACGCCAGATCCAAGGTTTTGGTTGATGTTTGTGGGTCTGCTGTAATGGAGTACTTCATCCTTCATCATTCATCCTTATAGGTCTCAACAAAAAGTTATGAGGTGTATGAAGGTCGATAATTCAAATGGGAAAGTACCGGCGTCGGCTTTCGATCATCGGAGATCTTCTGAAAGAATTTTGATCGGACGTTCCAGAGATTCGGAGCTTGAGCGGCGTGCATCGACTGATCATCGAAGGAGAGATGAGCTTGACGAGTTGCGTGCAAGAAGCCGCTGACGAACAAAATCAGCTACGGCGGCCGCAATGGCGGTAGAGGAGGAGGGATGAGTTTTCAGGCCGATGTTCTAAAACCTATTTCTTCGCCGCTGAAAATTGAAGCAACCAAATCGCTGAGGTTGTTGCAAGGAAGTGCAGTTGCCACCACGGCCGCCGTCGCTTCGGCGAGCGATTCGAAGAGGGATAGAGCCAGGTTTTCCGTTGCGCTTTCCCGACAAGAGATTGAGGAAGACTTTATGACCATGGTAACGCACAGATTCAATTGTGTTCTTCATCGGCATATTTAAACGATGAAGATTTGATGAAAATTTGGGAAAAATGAAGATTTTGATAATAGGGAAGATTTAGGGAAGATGAAAATTTTGATTTTAATTTTAATGTTTAGTTATTAATGTTGTCTTTTTTTTAAGGAAAATATGTTTGGTTTTTTAACTTATTAAGATTTGATTTATCTTGATAAATAAATTTGATTTAATGAATGATAAATTGTTTTATTTTTTATTAGTTTTTGTTTTGTTATTAATGTTGTCTGTTTTTTTAGAAAAATATGTTGGGTTTTTTAATTGATTAAGATTTGATTTATCTTGATAAATAAATATGATTTAATGAATAAAAAAATATTTTATTTTTATTAGTTTGTTTAATTATTAATGTTGTCTTTTTTTAAGGAAAATATGTTTGGTTTTTTAATTGATTAAGATTTGATTTATCTTGATAAATTAATTTGATTTAATGAATGAAAAAATATTTTATTATTATTAGTTTTTTTTTTGTTTTATTATGCTTTTGTCATTTTTAAAACTTTAAAATGAGTCAAAAAAAAAATTATGTTGTCTTTTATTTTCCATGTCATTTTCTTTTTTTTTCCTTTTTTTTTACGTCCACGTCAGAAAAGTTTTTAACAGTCGTTAGCCAGATTTGACAGAATGGCCCAATTTATCAATTTTAATTAGTTCAGTTAATTAATTTGAAAAATTAAAAGCTCAATCAAGTATTCAATAAAACGTGCCAATTTCGGTGGCCAAATCATTAGTTTTGCCATAGTCAAATATACATATAATAAAGCTGAAAAAGCCACGAATCAGCGATCCAGGCAGAACAAGTTAGTACGTATATATATATATATATATATATATATATATATACATAAAAGCGAGTAAAAGCCACGGATCGACGATCCAGGCTGTGCAAACCAAGAAAAACGTGTATATATATATACTAAAAAGTTAGCTAAAACAGCCACGGAACTGAGTTCCGGGAAAAATCAGAAGACGAAACTTGATATGCACGTTCACATATATGTAATGAAGTAGAAAATGAGTTCTGATCGTAAAAATACTTACAATGGACTACTACACGAGCTTTTTGCCACTCAGTAGGCTTCAAATGGACGTTTCCACCAGTTAATTTTTGATATGTCCTAGAATATACGTATACAAACGTGTTAGAAGAATAAAATTGAAGTTTGGAATACAAGAAGTAGAGCTAAGGGACGAAATGGGCGGAGTTTTAGAGCGTTTTCCTATTATTTTTTTCTTTTTTTGGCAAGGGGGAAATACCCGATGGTTGCAGGTGCAACCGCGATAGTCGCAGGTCTACCTGCGACTCCCAAGAGGGGCCCACTCCCGTGGGTCCCGTCATCTAGAAGTACGTGCACTCTGAGCAACGCGATGTCAGGTTCGAACCTTCATAACTTTTGATCAGAGCGTCCGTTTGAGGCGAGCTATACCTTTATGGAAATCCCTTTCCAAGAGCATCACAATGACATGGGACTTAACCTTTTTCGAGTCCATGAAGATGAGTTTATAACCGAATCTTCTTTTTTGGCAGTTTGTCCGTTGAGCTGTATTGTGTTGTTTTTCACTCGGGATCAATGTTATGGCTCTTTCTGACCTTCATTGCATCAATTCGACATGATTTTGACTGAATTGGCTTCAAGTTAGTAAAATAACCCTTTTTGCCCCTCCAGGGCTTGTCTCCTGCGTTGGCACGATTTTTAACTATTTCCTCGGGGTTGGCTCCAAGGTTTGAACCCAGCCAATTCTATTCGTCCTCACGGTTATCTCTAAGGTTGACTTGGTCTCCCAGGGTTGTCTCTAGGGATGATGTGATGCTTCGGGGTTGTCTCCGAAGTTGACTTGGCTTCCTAAGGTTGTCTCTAGGGCGAGTGCACCTCCCGGGTTATGACCGAGGCTTGACTTGACATTCCGGTGTTGTCGTCAGGGTTGAATTAGATCTCCCGGTGTTGTTATTGGGGTTCCTGTACCTCCCAGGTTATGACTGGGGCTTGACTTGACATCCTGGTGTTGTCGTCGGGGCTAAATTAGATCTCTCGGCGTTGTCGCTGGGGTTCTTGTACCTCCCAAGTTATGATCGGGGCTTGACTTGATATCCCGATGTTGTCGTCGGGACTGAATTGGATCTCCCGGTATTGTCGTCGGGGTACCTGTACCTCCCAGATTATGACCGGGGCTTGACTTGAAATCCCGATGTTGTCGCGAATTGGATCTCCCGGTGATGTCGCCAGGGTTCTTGTACCTCCCGGGTTGTGACAGGGGCTTATCTTGACATCCCGGTGTTGTCGTCGGGGCTGAATTGGATCTCCCGGTGTTGTCGCCGGGTTGAGATTTATTTTGAACTTCTAGGGTCGTCTCCAGAAGGTAAAAGATGATTTTGCCCTCCTGCATGGTTAGTAACAGGAATGCAAAATTTCGAGTGTCTACAAACACATAGCATACCAAATGAGAATCAATAATTAATATACAATGTATAAATTAACTTCTCTTTCTTATATAACTTAACCGAATTGTTAAGCTAATAACATTCGTTCAAGTTATTTAACATTTATTACGGCTTGTTAACATCTATATGTCATAAACCGACTCCCGTCGATCATCAGTAAGCACAATGACGGATGAAACCCTAACCAGTTCGTTACGTTAATCACATTCCCATCGGATTCCCATTATCGGACTCTGTATAAAATTTACATGAGTTTTAACTTCATTCGATGTTATTTATGCATCATGCACCTCTATTACATGTTATATAACCTTAAGGCACGCTGACAACTCGATTACGATTCACTGTTCACATTATTAGATTTTGAGTTTTAAATTTAAATACGTTTTATCAACGTTTAATTCATAAACCCAATCTTAAACATGTTGTTTAAGTGATTTCTCTTCATGAATATTAACCATATAAATTCTCATGTAAAAAGCTAGGTTAAGAAATCTTCACGTCCGAAATTTTTCCCTTAAGGGCACGGCAGCGCCAACCTAAGGATTACAGCCAGCGTTGCGGCGCTGCCTCGCAGTGTCTGAGCCCTGCTTTGGCGCTGCAGCGCTGGTTACAAGGGTCTGGGACGTGCGGCAACGTCGGCCCCCAGATTCTGAAAAATTTTGAATTTCTACCAGCTCGTAACATGATCGTTATAACTCGGAATTGGCTCGTTCCAAAGCCAATAGTTCATATATGTTATGTTGCTATCATTTCATCAAGTTGGAATTCATTTCTGAATCCGTCGGCGAGAATTTAGCAGATTAGTCCATTTTTACGCGTTCGTTAAACATTCGTGAACGTTTGACGCTCAATTCTTAGTTTTAAGTCCGAATTGGTTCTTTTTGCTCTTGCAAGTCTTATTTACCTAATTACACGTTAAGCCATCGAAAACCATCATTTCCAAATCAAACGGTGACTTTTAACTTCTATTCCGGAAAAAGTCACAGTTTCGACGATTAACGTCTAATCGCGTAACTTTCGCCGAATCTTCGTTCTTCAATATTTTTAGTTCGAACTAATTAGAATCAATCCATTGGTTGATTATTAATGATTTTAAACGTTGTAAACATTTAAGTTTTAATGGTTTCACATGCTTATCATTCAAATTCTCACGACTTTGATAAATTTTTCATTAGTTCCTTAATCACTTAACATGATTTCATTATCTAGGGCTTATTAGTGTTCTTAATTCACCATTTAGCCAACCTTATACCTTCTTATTTGTAATGCTCCACCAATTCACATCTCTATCAATTCTATATTGAAAGATAAATGGTTTTTTTTATCAAATTTCTTATCTTTATACCTTTGTTGATCCTTGTATGCTTGAGTATAGAGACTCAATTACTTATTAGCTCTTTGGTTTTCTTGGTTTTCTTGTCAAAACACAAGCTAGCTTCTCTTCTCTATCTATCTCAATATAAGTGACAAATTGATCAACCAACAAATGGCTAGCCAAAGCCCCTTATTTATAGAATTTGCAAGCTTAGGGTAGTTTGGTCCTTAGGACCAAACCTCCTCTTGCCCCATGTGTTGCCTATGTGCTAGCATGTGCTAGCACATGCCACTCATATGCTCCACATGTCCCCCATGTGCCACACATGTGCCCATGGGTTGCCCCATGGGTTTAATCCACCCGTTAACCCATCGGTTCGACCCACGGGTTTAGTTATTAAGTGTAATTTAATTTGAATGTATTTACTTCGTATAAAATTCGTATTATACGTCGTATTAATTCTCGTATCCTCTTTGTATCATACTCGTATAATATCTCGTATTATACACGTATTTATTCCGTGTAATAATCATTTATTATTATATGTAAACAATTATTCTTAGATTTTACTCTCCCTAACACTTAGGGTTTTAAGTCCGCAAGAGAAAACTTTGCGAGCCATAAATGAAATATTATTACATATTCCATCTCGTCTTAAAATTCTATCATTACGCGTTTCTCAGAATTTCAATAATAATTCCCAAGCAGAAAAAGATGAATAGTGATTTTCTTTTGATAAAACTTTTCTCGGCTAACTTAACTTTTCACAGTATATTATCGTTAAATCTTTCAACAGAATGTCATTCCGCATTCCGAACTCCCAGAAAGGCCTAGGGTCTCACACCCTAACCCTTAGGGTTTCATATGTGAATAGTGTCTATTTTGTCTTTTTCTTAAAAATATTTTTATTCCCTAAAATCTTTTATTTTCGACTTATAAATTCACAACAATTATTTCTAGCACGTAGCCAGAATCCTAACCATTTCTGCATTCTCTATGTCATAGAACGACCTTTGATTAGCTTACTCAATTTAATAAACAAATAATCAAATTTTATTCAATAAATCAAATAAAATTCATTTACATAAACGTTCGATTTTCTCGGGCTTCACAATTATCATATATGCAATGAAACGTACGAGACCTGATGTTGATCAGTTATATTCTAGAGAAGATCATTGTAAGAAAGTGTGAAAAACATCCTAAAGTACTTAACCAGAACTAAGGATGTATTAATTATTTATGGTGTGTCTGGATAGAAACTAAAGGGCTACACAGACTCAAGTTTTTTCAGACTGACCAAGGCGACAGTAAATTCACTTTAGGGTAAAAGGTTACCTTGAACGGTGGTACAGTGAGTTTGAAAAGTTTCAAACAGCAAAGAGTTGTTGATTTAGTGACAAAGACAAATTATATAGCTGTAAATGAAGCTGTAAAGTTGATTATTTGGTTGAAACGTTCATTATAGAACGAGGAATAGTTCCTAAGTCTCATTTGGGATCTAAACATGTGTTGCGACACTTTCATTTGATTAGAGAAATAATTGAAAGATGAGAAGTCACTATAAAGATAGTGGACTCTCAAGAACAACATTGCAGATCCATTTACTGAAACTTTATCCGACAACAGGATAATCACACTTAGAGAAGATGAGTATGAGATACCAATGCGATTGACTTTAGTGCAAGTGGGAGATTAAAAGTAATATGCCCTCAAGCCAATCACATTGGATGTGATAAGCATTTACTTTGTAATCTTTTTTATTTATTAATAAGAGAATTTATATAATACAAAAAGGCATTCTTTATCCATGTTAATTAGTTGAATTAATAAATGTGATAAACCCATAGTTTTGGAGCAATGTTTTATAATCATGACGTTGATCATGCTAATGAGATCTAAATTCAAGATAGCTCTAAAACTAAAATGTTTCTAATCAATGGATCACTAATGTAGGGTTACTGATTTCGGATAGATTAGTACATACTATGTTTGCTCTGTTGAAGAGGATGATTGATCTCATAATCATTTGTGTGGAGACACTAAAGCAAGTATGTAGGTACTTATTGGAGAATAAGTTCACTAAACGTGATTATCTTAAAGGAACTGTCAGGTTTGCACGTAGCGCGATTACGAAATCAAATTGCGTAAATAAAGCGGAAGTGTGAAAGAGAGAATTTTAAAATTTTAATGCAAACCATCACCATGATCATCCTATGTGCTTAGTTATCAATACATACAAGAAAGAGGAGAAGATGAAATTCGTACCCTTGTAGATCAAGCTTCCACAAGTACGAGTTTTACTCCAACTTTGATTCCTTCCTTTGATCAATGTAAGTCACCAAAGCATTTGGCCTCTAGAAGTGATCCACCAAGGAAGAAGAAGAACTAAGAAGGTGGGTGTTTGGCTAAATCCTAATTCTATCTCTATAGAATCTCTATGTTCTCCCAATGCTAGGAATGAGTGTGTCTCTTTGTTCAATAATAAGACTTTCTTATTTATAAATGTAGGCAACCCTTCTAAACTATTTAGGATTAGGGTTTCATATTAATTAATTAAACTATTTTAATTAATTAGGCTTCCCACTCCTATTAGGAATAATTAAACTCTTTTAATTAATTAGTCTCCTAATCTTATTAGGAATATATATAAGAGAAGGTATCTTATTAATTAATTCTCAAACTTCTTTACGAATTAAATAATAATAATAATAATAATAATAATAATAATAATAATAATAATAATAATAATAATAATAATAATAATAATAATAGTAATAATAATAAATAGACTTCTCTTATTAATTTATATTTAATATTTTTAAAATATTAAATAATAAATATTTAGCTGTTTAATTTAGTCTATCACCATAGATTAAATTAAACATATTTAACTTATTATTACGATTATTGTAACAAATGAGATTTGTGTATTTTAATTTTAAATATTTATTGAATTAAATAAATATTTTAGTTGATTTATTTATTGAGTTGAATAAATAATTGATGTGAATATGTGGTGGGGTAATTTAATTACGTACAATATATTAATTAAATTGATATTTAATATTAAATTTATTTTTTAGTAATTTTGTGGTTGAAGTTATAATTTAATTGAGATAATTAAATTAGATGAATTATTATGTAGTAATTTAGTAGTAGTGATTTAATGAATAATTATAGTAATGGCTAATTTAATTTAAATAATTAAATTAAAGATTTACTAATATGTTATATAAAATTATGATTAATAAATAAGTTATAATTATGTAGCAATTTAATTTATACGGATAAATTGATGTTAGCTTTAATTTAATTAAGTTGGAATATTGAGATTTAATTGAATAAAGTGTGACATTTAAACTATGTAGTAAATGAGTTATTAAAATAAATTAAAAGAAGTTTTAATTTTGTTTTACCAAACAAGGCCATTAGCTTTTAAAAGTCTATTTTAATTCAGTTTTACCAAACAAGGCCTAAGTCATTTAAAATTCTATTTTAAGTTAGTTTTTGCCAAACAAGCCTTAGTGGCTTTTGATTTTCAAAAACTAGTAACTAATATATATTTAATAGAGGGATTATGTTTTATCAGTTTTATATTTTGTATTATATCAAGTATATTTTATAATACGTAAAGTAAAGAGAAGAACAAAGTTAGAATATCAGAGAAAACTAGAGAGAAAAGAAGGGAGAAGAAGAAAGGAAAAGAGGAAAAAAATTCTCTGTGAAATCAAAAAGGAGGCTGCTTGCTATCATCTTCTTTTAAAGCTAACCAAAGATAATAATCTAACTCTATAATTACTAATTTATGTTCTTCTTTGTTCTTCATGAAAAAAATATTTTTATTTCTCTGTGATTGAAGTTTTTCATGATAATTGTGTAAATATGATTTATATGTGCTAAATTGTATATATAAACTGTTATATATGATTTGTGTAAGTATTTAAATTGTTTAATTCATGCAAATATGATGAAATGAAAAATCATGTTCATAGCAATTTACAGTGAAGTATTTTGAAAAATGACTTCTTTGATATAAAAATTGTTGTCTAATTCATGCTATGTGGTAAATTGATTATAGATTATGATAATATGCTAAGAAACGAAAACAACATTATTTGAATTAAGTGATTTGGTTTAAAAACAAAGTCACAGTGTTTATTTTTGTCAATAACACTTAACAATGGAGTTTTCTTCAAAATCATGAAATTAAAGGTTTTAAATTGATTATTGTGATGCTTATATGTGTAAAAACATGTTAGAAACATTAGTTTATGTTTCTGTAATGTTTAGTCTAAATTATATCGGTAAGATTTGTTGTTTGAGCAAAGTTAATAAGCCAATTTGGCTTTTCCTGCACAGTACGCGAGGCTGTCTGCGTCCCACTGTGACATGGCGCCGCAGCGCCAGTCCTGTGAGTAAACAGGGCGCTGCAGCATCTGGTGACGTGGCACGGCGCCGCAGAGCCAGTTTCGAGTGTTAACTGGAGCGCTGCAGCGAGGTCCGGTTCTGCAGAGCCCTGATGATGTGGCACGGCACTGCAGCGCCGGCTGCAGTTCATTGTGTGGCACTGCAACGCCACCTATGCAGTTTAGCCAGAAAATTTTATCTAAGTGTAAAATTCTTTGAGAATGTTAATTTAATAATTATAAAAGCATGTTAATAAAATTATATGTTACTTGGACAGTATATAATCATATTTTTAATATGAGATTTATGATTTTAAATTATAACTTGATTAATTGATTAACAAGTTTAAGTTTGACATGGATAATAATAATAAGTGTGGTTCAATCATGTTAGGAACTAACTAATAAATTAACCTAATGACTAAGAGTTGTAAGTTAACTGGGATTGGTTAACTAATGATGTGACTTAGCGATATGTAGTAACTAATTTGTGACACTATTGTTAATAACATGTAAGTAGGATAAATTGTGGAACGAGTTATTATTTGCTAGCTTACGCACAAGGCAAGTTTTCTTACCTTAACTCGATTATGTTTACGCAAGTTTCTTAATTCTACTTTTAAGTTGAGCAAGTTGTTCTATCCTTACTTTTTAATTATGCAAGTTCTTCAATTCCATATTGGACAAATATCTTATTGAGTTTCATTATTGAAAATAATGTAACCTTGACTTAATTGTTCAAGTAAGGTTTTATTATATTTTCCAATGCTTTACGTTTACTTCTAAAGCATGACTTTTAAATATGATGTCTATTGTTGTGACTCATAGTTGTTCCATAATTCTTTTTGTTATCTAACTCCTAAATTATTGTAAGTTTGATTCAACTACTCCTTAGTTGATGATAGTTGAACTCTAAATTACCCTTTGAGCTAATCCAAATCAAACTTTCTTTGGTGCGGACTCGTAAATTAAAGCTGAGATGAACAACCCTATTATAGGGGATTACCATGCGAAAACGTTAAGATGTTTATGCACAATACATGGTACGAAGGGCTGATCCCCATAAGTACGAGTTCAAGGTCCATATAGTCTAACGACTGTTAAAGGTCTAAGTAGAAATACTTATAACCTGGGATATAGTTCAAGGTCTTGTGACCCTCAGATAACTCTAAATCTTATTTTCAATTCTTCATTATTGATGATAAAGAATGTTATTCAATTCGATTGAACTTATTCAGTAACAGTGTTACGTTATCTTTATTGATTATTATTCAAGTGAGCTTTTGTTTGCTTACTCTTCCATATATAACCATTTCAGCCAAAGTTGAGAAAGTTGACGAGTCGTCAACCAGTAAGGGTAAGGGCAAGATGAACAAGTGAAGACTTGTTTAATTTGATTATATGGTTTTGTATAAGACTTAATTTATTTATGTGATGTTTTATTTCTGCACTTTATGACGATGTTTAAGGTTAGAAACCTGGGAACGTTTTGACAAGGTTGTAATCCTTTTATAAGGAAGATTTTTATTATTAAGGTTATAATTTATTTTGCATTCCTTATTTATGGGCAGTTAGTTATGTTTTATTTAGATAGTGAACACCAAATCCTGTAAAAATGAAGTACCCAGATTTGGGCGTGTCACAATTATGCCATTAGCTTCTTTAAAAAATATTCTTACTTTTATAATGTGACCCTTTAGGTTCTCCATATTAAATCAGTTGTGAATAAATCAATTAGAACAATTCTAATCTTATTTAAATAAATAAATTAAACTAATAATTTATTTAAATAAATAACATTTATTCTAAAATAAGGGTAAGCTCCCTTAGCGATCAACGACTTTCCAGATAATATAGATTTCAACATCAATCATAAAAGAATCTTTGAGTAAATAGTTACCGTACAATTCATTCCTTCCACCATACAATGCCCCAATTAAATATAAGACATGAAATTACTATCAAGTCTTATTTTATTTAATTAATAGTATTTCGATTCTAAAATGCACAACTCCAAATAATGCAAATTAGAAACTACTTTCTAATTTTATTTTGCCTTGGCCAAGGACTACTGGGGACATAGGACATTCTTTTCTTTTACTAAAAGTGGTAGATTCTTTATTGATCATTCATTATCTCCATATATAAATCATTATATCCAATCATACCTTTTGATATACCCTTAGGGTCTTAAGGGACATGTCAAAGTATAACCAATCATACACAAGATACAATGATGATCTCAAGTCTAAGGATTATTTATACTACTATCACTTAAGGAATTCCTATTGATAGGTAAATAAAACTCCATTAGGTATTCCTTAGCGAGCCACGTTCAAATAATTATTCTCCAATAAGCACCTACATACTTGCTTTAGTGTCTCCACACAAATGATTATGAGATAGATCATCCTCATCCAATGAGCAAGTAACGTATGTACCAATCTATCTGGATTCACTAATCCCCTTTTTAGTGATCCAATGATTGGGAATTATTTTTATTTTAAGCTATCTAAGAATTTAGATCTCATTATCATGATAATCATCATGATTCTAAAAGCATTGCTTAAAACTATGGGTTTATCACATATTATAAAACAGCACCATGTAGATAAATAAATATCTTTAATTAAATAACATTTTTATTAATAAATAAATAAGATTGTTACAAAGTATATGATTTATCATCAAACATGATTGGCTTGTATGCATACTACTTTCAGGACCCTAATGGAGTTTTATTTGCCCGACAATAGGAGTTCCTAAAGTGATAGTTATACAAGTGATCCTTGGACTTGAGATTATCAAAGTACCTTGTGTATTCTGAATTATACTTTGTTATATTTCTTAATACTTAAAAGTATGTTGTAGGGTATGTTCGGGTATAATAAGTATACATGAAGGTATGTGAATGATCAACAAAAGATCTACCATTTCTAGTAAAGCAAAAGAATGTCCTATGTGATTTGATGAATGACAACTCAGAAATCCTTGGCCAAGGTGGAATGAAAATTAGAAAGGAGTTTCTAATTTACATTAATCAGAGTTGTGCATTTTGAATCGAAATGCATATGATTAAATAAATAAGACTTCTCAGTAATTTCATGTCTTATTTTTAATCGGGACATTGTTTGGTAAAAGGATTAAATTGTACGGTAACTATTCACGGAATAGGTTCTTTGTATTCTTTGTGATAATATTTGTGATTAACGTTAAATTCATATTATCCGGATAGTCATGATACATTATTTATAAGGTGTCACTCATGATGTAGAATAAATATTATTTATTTATATT
This sequence comes from Panax stipuleanatus, assembly GCA_020205555.1. NCBI lineage: Eukaryota > Viridiplantae > Streptophyta > Magnoliopsida > Apiales > Araliaceae > Panax > Panax stipuleanatus. The sequence continues at coordinate 113,259,933 of CM035119.1, read as the reverse complement.
TGAATTAAAGGAGTTTAATTCATTATAAATAATATTAGAATTGTTCTAATTTATTTATTCTTTTACTAGCTTAATATTGAACCTAGAGGGTTTGTGACCCGGATTTTCAAGAATTAATAAATAAAATACTTATTATCTGATGTTTTGAGTTTGAGTATGTGTATACGTGTCATATTTTATGAAATATTTGAATTGATGTGAAGAAGATTTTAGATATTAATTTTAATATTTATTGAATTAAAATAAATATTTTAATTAAATTATTTATTGAGTTAAATAAATAATTATGTGATTAATATGGAGTAATATAATTAAGTGTATTATATTAATTAAATGATTATTTAATATTTAATTTAATTAATATGTAATGATTTTATGTTATAGTTCTAATTTAATTGAGATAATTAAATTAAATGTAGTGATGTGGTAATTGTTACATGAAGTTATAATTAGCGAGTAATTATAATGTGACCATTTTATGTGATTAATTGATGCTAAACTTTTAATTAATTAAATTATAAGGTTAAGATTTAATTAATTAAAGGATAACATTAAAAATATGTGTTAAAGGAATTATTAAAAGAGTTTTTAAAACCGTTTTTCCAAACAAGACCCTTGCATTGTTTTAAATTCGTTTTTCCAAACGGGGTCTTAACTATTTAAAAACCTATTTTTAAAAATAATGTCGTTTTTACCAAACAAAGCCTTAAGGCTTTTGGTTTTCAAAAGAATTGTAACCTATGTATTTATGATGGGATTTATTATATACATAAATATATTATAAGTTATATGTTATGTATATATGTTATATGTATATTATATCTATAGAATTATAATATACGCTAGTTTAGAGTTAGAAGAGTTAGAGAAAATAATCAGTGTTAGAAAAAAAAACAAAGAAAGAAAGAAAGAAAGAGCAGAGGAAAAGTTAGAGAGAAAAGACTCAAGGAGGAAGAAGAGAGAAGAAGAAAGAAAGAGGAGGAAGGAGTTTTGTGAGGAATCAAAACTAAAAGCCTCATCATCACTTTCATCTTCTTCATCACTAAAACTTAAGAGTATAATTCCTAACCCTTATAGTTAGTATTTTATGTTTATGTTATTTATGAAATTTAGTTCTCTGTAAAGTTTAGTTCTTCATAAACATGATGATTTGATGTATGTAAGTGATATTAAACGATTATATATGAGTTATATGATAGTTTAAGGTGTTCAATTCATGTAAATATGATGAACATGAAGAAATAATGTTCATAGTATTTTATTATGAGCTTATTTTGAAAATAGTCTTTAAATTATCAAAATTGGTATGCGCGTGTGTCAATTGTTGTTTAAATTGATGATAGATTATAATAATATATCAAGAAACGAACAAAACATGATTTGAATCATGTGATTTGGGTTAAAAACGAACTCACAGTATTAATTTTCGTTAAAAATGCTTAAGAATGTCGTTTTCTTCAAAAATCATGAAAATTAAGTGCGTTGATTATGTGTTATGGTGTTATTGTATATTAAAATCATGTTAGAAGTGTAAGATTTTGTTTTTATAAAGTTTTATGTACATTGTGATAGTTAAAATCGGACTTTGGTGCGAAAAAATAAGCCAAATTGGCTTATTTCTCTGCAAGTTCGCGAGCTGGGGAGCCCAACAGCAAGGTGCCCCACCCCAGCGGGGCTTTTGGACTTGGGGGACCCGCCCCAGCGGGTAACCGTGCTGTCCGGAGTAGTTTAAGTGTTGTAATACAAAACTGCTTTGACCTCCTATAATAAAACGGCCATAACTTTTTCATACGAACTCCGATTGAGAAGATTCAAGATGATCCCGAACGAGCACGAGTAGAGCTACAACTTTCGTTCTTTAACTTTTTCTATTTGAGGTCGTTATTAGGGGTCAAAATGGTCATATTTATGACTGATGTGTTTTTGGATGTAATCGGGGGGCGTCGGGCATGCACGTATGCACATGTAATGCTCCCGACCATGTAAAATGATATTCTAACTTCTATAACATGATTATTATGTATTATAATGATACTTTACATTAACCATTGAGTATTAGATAATTCGTATGGGCGTGTTAAGCGTGCGCAAATGCGTGTCGTTTGGACGTTCGAATAGGCAAGTTTGGCATGCAGACGTGCAAGCGTCGCAACGCCGTAACGAGTGTGTATAACCTTGTTTAATATTATATTTCTAATAAGAATGAAATATTATATAGTAATGTAACCCAACATAGGAGCATGCTAAGCGCATGCAAAAGAGGCGAATTAGGTGTGTGACGTATAAACGCTGAAACGCCGTGTAATGTGTTAATACACTTAAATAGTGTTTTGATTCTAATGGAATGAACATTATAACATATGAAATGGGGTTAATATAAAACCAATAAGTAGTCCTAATAAGACTTAAACACTTGAATGAATTTCGAATATTACTAAAAAAAAATATAGTGAGATATAAGTCGAAAGTTAACACAATCAAATTGAACATTGTGTATTAATAGTAGGAAGAGTTATGAGATGTAAAGTAGAGTTTATATTACAACTACTATGTGTTACTATGTAACTAATAGTTGATGTGCATGATTATATATAATTGTGTAGGGCACGTGAAGTGTAGATAGCTGTAAGCTATTAATCTGTTATTGGTAAACAACGATCAAGGCAAGTCTTTCGGTTCCTATTTGTCTACGTGAACTTGATGAACTATTTTAAATTGCATGATATGTTATATATGTTGTAAGCGAGCATGATATGTTATACATGTTGTAATCGTGAAATGTTAAAGTCAATTTATGACTACATTGTTTTGGTTAAATAATGTTGATTGAGTAAGGAACTCAATCTTTATATTTGTTATGTGAATTAAAACATGTATGTCATGTTACTTTAATTATTATGATATGTATGTTGAGCATATTATTATGTGCTATGTGATGCATGAAAACTGTTAGAACTTGCTGAGCTGTCGAGCTCACTCTTGTAAATAATAATTTTGCAGGTCGAGATTTCAAGGTAAGAATACGTGCTAAGTGAATTATAGATATCCATATTCACGAAGAATACTAATGTTTTATGAGAAATGTATTTAATATTTTGAACGTAACATGTTGTTGAATTATAAGTGGAGTTACCCAATGTATATGGATATTGCTTTATGATGTAAGACTTTGTATAGTCATTTTATGGTGACAATTCATGATATAGATTTGAATTGAAGAGATGTAATGTAAAGGTTGCGATTCAGGGCAATAAAAGAAAGAAGTTTATAAAAGTTTTAAATATTCCGCATTTCTAGTGATTTTAATATCGAATAATGATGTAAAGATAGATTAAAGATGTATTGCTAACGATCGAGGATGAGAATTATATTGAATGAATTTTGGGGTCGTTACAGGGTCACACCACAAAAAGGAGATATATGATTTTAGAAGTGATTGGCTTAATAATAATAAATTAAGTGTATTTAATTTATTAATGGAATAAATTAAATAGCTTAAGATTTATAATTAAGTATTTGGAGAAATACTAATATTATAAATTATTAAGATTAGTCATCTTATTATTATTATTATTATTATTATTATTATTATTATTGTTGTTGTTGTTGTTGTTGTTGTTGTTGTTGTTGGGCCGTAACCTTTTAGGCCGTTTGGATCATAACTAATTGGACCAATTGGGTTATACCCAGTTTTATTCTTGAAGTATTGGGCCATTATTTAATTGCTTATTAACATGAAGCTTGGGCTGGAGGAGATAGTGGAAGACAGGTGGCAGTTTATGGGTGAGTAGCTTATTAGAGAAGGATTAGTTAAAAGGTGATTAGCAGGTGGCTGATTGATTAGATGGGTTAAGCCGTCTTAAGCCGTCTAGCATTAATGAGGAGTTGACACAACGTTGACTTGGGGGAAGACCATAGATGAAAAAGCCTGCATGCAGCCGGCTGATGTAAGCACCGGGGGAAAACATGCAAGTGGGTGAGATAATATATGAGTACGGAGGGCTACACCAAAAAAGGGTAACTGAACATTTTTTCTCTCCAGGCACTAGAACACACAACCTCCATTGTTAATCCTTTTTCTGGCCTGTACTTATTCTCACACCGGAGCGATCCCCGGCGGCCCAAAGCCGTCGAGATCCGGTGCTGACGTGTTTACTGTGCAGGATTGAAGCTTGTTCTGGTGATTGAGGCGCATGGCGAAATCTTGGCGTTAACATTGGCGCTAGAAGGAGGGCTTTTTCTTATTGTTTCTGGTTTTCAATCACGACTTATTGAGCGTCTTGCATCGGAAGTCATGGTGAAAAGTAAGAAGATTAAGCCGAAGGGCAACCGACGACAGCAAGTTCTTCTTAGCAGAGGATTTCTGTAAAAGATAGGCTAGGTCCTTCAAGAAGTATTCATGAAAGGCTTGGGTCTCAGGATGTTCCAGAGAAGTCGCGTGCAAAAGATCATGGCAGTGTTAAAAGGAAGTTGTTCGCTACTCCCGATGAAGGACCCGCTAATGATCGAAAAAGGGTAGAAGGTACACCGCCTAGAACCCAACACTAAGAGGGACAGATAGACAAAGCGTCTACTCTGGCTAAAATGGCACAGAAAATCGATATGGCTTTGAAGGCACTTCTGCGACAAAGGGAAGAGATTGCAAAATAGACGATTCTTATGGCTGAGATGGAAGGTGGGGCATCCAGTTATACTTAACCTGAAGAGCTAGGTAGATCTATGGGTAGGCGAACGAAGGGTGATGAAGATTCTAGGAATTTGAAAAATCAGCTGCGAAGCCGTTTTCCTATCCGAAGCGGGGGAAGACGTCATATTCTGGAAGATCCGAAGAGGACTTCTCACCATAAGAGTTCTCGGGACGATGGTAATGACAGAAAACGAAGCAGATCAAGAGGACACTCTCCCGAACCTGCAAAGCAGGTACCTCGTATCGAATATTATTCTCTGTACAGTGAAGAGGATAGTAGCCAAAGCGTGTCAGGTGGTCATCCCCCAAAGAATTTAAAGAAGACACACCACGCTGTGGATTCTCGCCTCGATCGAACTGAACAGAAGAAGAAACGCTCTCCGAGGATGGAAGTTTCGCCAAAGCCGAAGCCAGAAAGACTTGAGTTCTTGGCCGCAGAGGTGAAAGAGCTTCGGGAACAGTTGGTAGAAGTCCAACAGGAAAAGGAGACTCCGTGTAAGAAAGCTTCACCTTTCTCTTCTGAAATTCTGAAGGAGAAGGCAGATCCCGGTAAAAAGCTTCCCCACATGGAGAGTTATGATGGTTCTGGAGACCCGTATGACCACAGTCAGGCGTTTGAGAGGTTGATGGATTATTACAACTACTCAGACGCAACTAAATGTCAGACTTTTGGATTGACGTTGAGAAAGGATGCAAGGCAGTGGATGGAAACTTTGGCTTCGGATTCGATTTCATCATGGGCTAATTTAAGTGATAAGTTCCATGGCCGGTTTGGGAGCAACAAAAGAAGAGGAAAGCCCACTGGATCATTGGCGCAAGTGAGACAATACCCGAGTGAGACTTTGGGTTAGTATGTGAAAAGGTTTAGAGAAGCTGTGGGGCAGGTTTTCGATCTCAACGATCTTCAGGCAGTGGGGTTGTTACAGATTGGCTTGGATCAGGTAAAGTCAGAGAAACTGGTAAAGAAGTTGATGTTCAAACATCCTAAAAGCTTAGCTGAAGCATTTGAGAAAGCGGATGGCGTCATTGTGGTAGAAGAGGCGATGGCTAGTTTGAAGTAAGGCTCGTCGGAGAAGGCAAAAGAAAAAGACAAAGAAAAGATAGATGGTAGTCAGAAGAGGAATGGTGGTGGTAATGATCGGATCGAAGGAAATCAAAAGAGGTATAACAATAACTGGACACCTAGAATAGATCGTCTGCCCGTTCCGACTCAGAAGGTGAATAAGGTGTATACGCAGCTCAACATAGATCGGGCTACTATTCTGGAACAGATAAAGAATCAACCATACTTCGAACCGCCTAAAAATAATCCCCGACCAGGATCTGGAGATTCCGCTTTGTACCGTGACTACCACCGGGCGGTCAGGCACGATACGAATTCTTGCTGGAGAAAAGTTCAAAATGGTACTCTGATACAATATGTAGCAGGGCGAGAACAGCAGAGGGAACAACCAAGGAATAGGGAGTTAGTACAAGTCGCCCAGCCGGTCCAACCAGTGTCGAACCAGGCGGCAAGGCATGTTGTAGATGTGATCTCTGGGGGTAACATGGGCAAGGTTGCAGAAAAGAAAAGACGGGGATATCTGGACTCGGTGATGACTCTGGCAGATAAACCTCTAAAGACTGAAAGGGCATACCTGGGTTCCGTAATCTCTTTCACAGATGAAGATTTCCCTTCAGAACCTATCGAACCACATGAAGGAGCCTTGGTGATCACTGCACAAGTTGGTTCGGTGGATATGAAGAGGATGATAATCGACAATGGCTCTTCGGTGGATATTTTGTATGCTCATGCTTATCACAGAATGCCTTTGGATGGTCAGAAGATGGAAATTGGACGGGAGGCTCCTTTATACGGCTTCAGCAACGATCCAGTCAAGGTGGCAGGAACCATTGAACTGCCGGTTGTCTTCGGAACGGTTCCCCAACAGGTTTAAATCATGTGTAAATTTTATGTCATACATGTAAATTCAGCATATAATGCCATTTTGGGGAGACCTACTTTAACAGCTTTGTAGGCAGTTACTTCAATTCCTCACTTCAAAAGTAAGTTTCCTACGCCCCATGGAGTTGGCGAAGTTGCAGGGGATCTGGACTTGGCGAGGAGATGTTATACAAATGCTCTGATCTCTTCGGGAGTAGGAGTCAGCAAGCAGAAACATACCATGGCCATTGAAATGGAACCATTTATAGAAAGCAGAACGGAACTATTAGTCATGCCGGCTGTGGATACCGAAGAGATCGAGTTAATTTCGGGAAAGAAAGAGAAAACTGTGAAAATTGGTTCTGGACTGCCAGAGCCTTTCCGAACAAATCTGATGGAGTTGCTTCGGTGTTATGCCGATGTCTTTGCTTGGGTTCCTAGTGACATGCCTGGGGTGAGTCGGAAAGTGGCTGAGCACATATTGCAAGTGGATCCAGCTAAGAAGCCAGTTCAGCAGAAGAGAAGGATTTTTGCACCAGAGAGGCAAAAAATAATTGATGAGGAGGTCGCGAAGTTATTGGCTACAGACTTTATCTTCGAGATTGATTATCCTGAGTGGATGGCAAACGTGGTTCTGGTGCTGAAGCATAATGGCAAATGGCGAGTTTGTATAGACTATACCGATCTAAATAAGGCGTGTCCGAAGGACTTCTATCATCTGCCTCATATTGACCAACTTATTGATGCAACTTCGGGGTATGCCTTGCTGAGCTTCATGGATGCTTTTTCTGGATATCATCAAATTTCTATGTGCGAGGAGAATATTCCGAAGACAGCTTTCATTACTCATCGGTCGGTGTACGCCTACAAAAAGATGACGTTCGGTTTGATAAATACTGGAGCTACGTATCAGAGAATGATGAACCGCATCTTCACAAAATAACTAGAGAAGAATATGGAGGTCTATGTTGATGATATGATTGTTAAGAGCATATCAGTTCGTGGTCATCTGGACGATCTAGAGTAGTGTTTTCAGACGATTCGCCATTATAATTTGAAGTTGAATCCCACTAAATGCACTTTTGGGCTGGGAGCAGGCAAGTTTTTGGGATATTTGGTCAGCAAGAGGGGTATCAAAGCTAATCCCAAGAAAATTCAGGCTATCTTGGACATGAAATCCCCACAGTCGTACAAGGATGTCCAACGTCTGACTGGTAGAATAGCATTGTTATGGAGGTTCATGTCTAAATCAGCAGAAAGGTGCTTGCCGTTCTTTAACACATTGAAAGGGCCGAAGAATGCGAAGACGTTCCAGTGGACTTCAGAGTGCGAGAAAGCTTTCCAAGGAATCATGAGGTATTTCTCTACGGCACCTTTGTTGGTGAAGCCAGTTCCTGCTGAACCTTTGTATTTGTATCTAGCTGCAAGTTCGTTAGCAGTGGGAGCAGTTTTGGTGCATGAAGTTGGGGGTAAGAAGCATCCGGTTTACTATGTGAACCATGCCCTTAGGGACGCAGAAACAAGGTATCCAAACCTTGAGAAGTTTGCTTTTTCTTTGATCGTTGCCAGTAGAAAGCTTCGGCAGTACTTCTAAGGTCGGGTAATAGTGGTATACACAGATCAGCCACTAAAGAAGGTGTTGGGGAAGCTAGAGGTTTCGGGGAGACTTGCCGCGTTGACGATGGAACTATCTCAGTTTTTAATAAAATACTATTCTTGGACAGCTATTAAAGGTTAAGCCTTGGCCAATTTTGTGGTAGAATGCTCGTTTTTCGAAGCTGATGGGAGTCTGAATGAAGTGGAGGGGACTACGAAAACGGTGGCTACACTTCATCAGGTGCATGATTCTTGGACATTATATGTTGATGGATCATCTACTTCGGACCTTAGTGGTGCTGGGATCATTCTAACGAGTCCGGAGGGATTCAAAGTGCAGCAAGCTATCAAATTTGAATTCAGGGCAATGAATAACGAGGCTGAATACGAGGCGGTGCTAGCAGGGTTGTGTCTGGCCAAGAGTTTGGAGGTTCAGAAGCTGATCATCTACAGTGATTCTCAGCTGGTCATTAAATAAGTTTCGGGGGAATATGAAGCTCGGGGCTCTAAAATGGTCAAGTATCTTGCAGAATTGAAAGATCGACTTCAGTACTTCGGTTCGTACGAATTTCAAGGTGTTGGTCGAACTGATAATTCAAACGCCGATGCACTGTCGAAGCTGGATACTACTGAATCAAGCGCTTTTGATGGGTCAGTCTACCTGGAGATCCTGAAATAAGCCAGCATCCCGCATGGGGAACTAATGTACGTAGAGCGGTCTAATTGTTGGATGACCCCATACATAAACTATTTGGCAGATGGCGTACTACCCTCGGATCAAATGTTAGCCAAAAAAGTGAAGTACAAAAGTGCAAACTTCGTGCTTATTGATGGAGATCTGTATCGAAGGGCTTATTCTTCTCCATTGTTGAAGTGTTTGGTTCCGTCTGAAGCTGAATATACCCTTCGGGAGGTTCATGAAGGCATCTGCGGTGATCACATGGCCGCGAAGTCTTTAGCGTATAAAGTGCTTCGTCAAGGTTTTTATTGGCCAACAATTTTCAAAGAAGCTACCGATTATGTGAAGAAATGCCCGAAATGCCAGTTGAATAGTCTGATCCCACATCAGCCACCAGAAGAGCTATATTCGGTTTTATCTCCTATACTTTTTGCTGTCTGGGGGGTAGATATACTGGGTCCACTCCCAAAGGAAAAATGTCAAGTTAGTTTCGTTAAAGTGGCAATTAATTATATGACTAATTGGGTAGAGACGAAACCACTTCGACTGATTACAGAGCAGGAAGGCTTGAAGTTTCTGAAAGAGTCAGTAGTATTCCGATTTGGTATTCCTATGGTGGTAATTTCAGATAATGGACGCCAGTTTGTGGGATCAAAGTTTGAGGCATTCTTGAAGGAGTTGGGAATTCAGCATCGGAAGACTTCAGTTGCTCATCCACAATCTAATGGGCAAGTCGAAGTGACTAATAGAATACTCCTAAATGGAATCAAGAGAAGACTGGACGAAGCAAAGGGCAGATGGCCCGAAGAATTACTCAGTGTGTTATGGGCTTATCGAACTACGCCAAGGACCACAACGGGAGACTCACCATTTTCGACTGGCATACGGTTCTAATGCTCTAGTTCTGGTGGAACTTGGGTCTACAAGTCTTCGGGTCACTCAGTTTAAGGAAGTGTATAATGATGAGGGACTCAAAGCCAATTTAGATCTGCTCGAAGAAGTCAGAGAGGCAGCCTTGGTAAAATTGGCTACATATCAACGTTGTGTGGCTAAATATTACAACAAAGGGGTAAAGCTTCGGAGATTCGAAGTTGGGGATTTTGTTCTTCGGGAGGTAGAGGCTTCTACACCTCAGAATGTGGGTAAACTCATGCCAAATTGGGAGGGCCCTTATGAAGTCATTAGCGTACCGAAGCCCAAAACTTACCGATTGCGAGCCTTAGATGGGTCTGAGATTAAGAATACTTGGCATGCGAAAAGGCCCCGCAAATATTTTCAATAAAGCCAGTGTCAAAGTCCAGAAGTTTGTAACTACTACGACAATTATCAATAAAAGTGGCTTTTTTCTCCAATGATGGTTTTTCTTCCTGATAGTTATAAGGTTGGATCCCTTCGACTCCTCGTAGCGAAGTGGAATATTTTTGGGCTGAACCTGTTCGGCTCTCAGAGAGAACGAGGTTGCCAGCTTGGTATAAGGTCGGATTCCTTCGTCTCCTTGTAGCAAAGCGAACTATTGATGGTCTAACCAATTCGGCTCTCGGAGAGAACGTGGTCACCAGTTATAAGGTTGGATCCCTTCGACTCCTCGTAGCGAAGTGGAATATTTTTGGGTTGAACCTGTTCGGCTCTCGGAGAGAACGAGGGTGCCAACTTGGAATAAGGTCAAATTCCTTCGTCTCCTCGTAGCGAAGCGAATTATTGATGGTCCAACCCGTTAGGCTCACGGAGAGAATGTGGTCACCAGTTATAAGGTTGGATCCCTTCGACTCCTCGTAGCGAAGCAGAATATTTTTGGGCTGAACCTGTTCGGCTCTCGGAGAGAACGAGGTTTCCAGCTTGGAATAAGGTCGGATTCCTTCGTCTCCTCGTAACGAAGCGAATTATTGATGGTCCAACCCGTTCAGCTCTCGGAGAGAACGTGGTCACCAGTTATAAGGTTGGATCCCTTCGACTCCTCGTAGCAAAGCGGAATATTTTTGGGCTGAACCTGTTCGGCTCTCGGAGAGAACGAGGTTGCCAGCTTGGAATAAGGTCGGATTCCTTCGTCTTCTCGTAGCGAAGCAAATTATTGATGGTCCAACCCATTCGGCTCTCGGAGAGAACGTGGTCACCAGTTATAAGGTTGGATCCCTTCGACTCCTCGTAGCGAAGCGGACTATTTTTGGGATGAACCTGTTCGACTCTTGGAGAGAACGAGGTTTCCAGCTTGGAATAAGGTTGGATTCCTTCGTCTCCTCGTAGCGAAGCGAATTATTGATGGTCCAACCCGTTCGGCTCTCGGAGAGAACGTGGTCACCAGTTATAAGGATGGATCCCTTCGTCTCCTCGAAGCTAAGTAAAATATATTTTTTTAGCTGAACAAGGTTGGATTCCTTCGGCCTTAGGACAGCGAAGTGAATATTTCTGGTCTAACCCCTTCGGCTCTCGGAGAGAACGGGGTTGCCAAATTATTATAAGGCTGGATGACATTACAAGTTCTTCAAAACTAATACTCTTATTGAAAGTTCGGTGAATTATTCATTCTAACAATGGCGTATAGCATTCCTCGGTGATAAGTAAGTCTCGTCTTACATTGTTACTTGATTTTATTTGAAGTGTTAAAGTTAAAATTATATGTTGTTTGAATAACAGTGTAACTTAAAACTAAAAGGGAGTAAATAAGGAATAAGATAGATATCATTCAACATAAAAACGAAAATTACTATAGTAGTTGAAAGTTTTCACAAACACATAAAACTGAAATAAAATAAGGCAAGATGAAGTTGTCTTCGATACTACTCTTCATCTTCATCTTCAGAAGAGTCTAAAAGAGTTGGGTTAAGGGAGGCAGCGGCCAGTTTTGATTTGCCCTTGCTTCGGGCTGCCTCGTAACCTTCGGCATACATGTCAACTATTTCATTTGTAAGCTCTGGAGATTTACGGTATGAAATCTGGATTTATTTTCGGAGGTCTTCTGTCAGAGGAGGGCCAGCCAATTTGAGATCATGGAGCTCTTTTTCTACCTTGCCTCGGAGATCCATGTGTTGCTCTTTAGACTTTTTGGCTTCGGAGAATACCCTTGTCAAGTTCTGATTATTTTTCGATAGTTGATCATTGGCTAGTCGCAACTCGTGGTTCTGTTGAGAAGTTGTTTGTTGGAGGGCTTCGGCTACGACCAATCGCTCTTTCATTTTGATGAGATCATTTTGAAGTCCTTGACAGTTAAAGCGGAGGTTTTCATGTTCACTTCTCTCCCTTGCCAGGGCTAACTTCAGAATAGCGTTTTCTCTTCGAGCCGCTTCCTCATCAGACTCAACTTCCTTGTACTTCTGATGAAGACGCACGAAGACTCCATTTTCCTGCAGATATTCGGAGTTAGAAAAAAAAATTTAGAAAATATTCATGAACTAAGATGGGTAAAATATAATTTACTTACTCTAGCCTGATTAATCATGCCCTCTTCGAGCAAGTCAAAAACAAAGCTGTTACCGAAGCGTTGATTGTCGGTATCCAAAACAAATGAGTTGTAAAGGTGTAAAGGAAAATCTTCCCTGTGATCCGGCCACAAACTGGGTGAACGGGGAACTCCAGGTTTCGAACCATAAAAAGATGATAACGGGGGTGAAGGGGATGCTTCTCGTTAGGGTGAAGGTGTCGGTTGTCTGGGGGGAGGCGAAGGCGGTTAATCATCCGAGACAGCTCTTCGCTTCCGAATAAGGGGAGAACTGAGGTCTGCCTCGAATTTGTCAACCTCAGCCTATGAAGGGTGGGGTTGTGTAGCAGGGATTCTCAGCTCTTCGGTGGTGAGGGGAATAATTTTAGCTTTGGCTTTTCGTTTTTTGGTGTGGATGATTTTGGTGCGTTGCTCAATCGGCATATCCAGGAGACTTTCTGTAAGAACAGGGGTTGGAACAAATTTTAATTTCTTGGCGGCCTATTTCTTCTTGCGAAATCGGCTTGGTCCCTCAGAGGGAATTGAATCAGTTGTTGGAAGGTCGGTAGTTGGGATTTCATTTGGGGGGACCAGCATGTTGAACCTCAGAAGTTTGTTCTTCGGTCTCCTGATCTTCGGGATCCTGAGCTTCAGTATTAGCAGGGGTCGACTTGGCAGCCAAGAATTTCTCCAAATCCATTCGATCAATGGAAGTGGGCTTAATCAGAGACACTGCAGAAGATAGAAAGCAATATTTCAAAACAGTTATCGAAAGGGAATTCGAAGAATTATACAAATATCGATTTCAGAACTTACACTTGTGATCGTACAACCATGCCTGTTTGGTCAGAATCCCGAAGCTCCATTCTTTCATCGGCAGCTTCTCCAAGAGCTTCACCATCTCTGCATCACGTTCTTCAGGGATATCCCCGAAGTCTACAGAGAGGCGCCTAGCTGTGTTCCAATCGGGAATGGAAGGAATCTCCGTTCCTTTAACAAAAAACCATTTCTCATGCCATTTCTTGTTGCTCGAAGGGGTATTCACCAAAGATCGTCTTTCAACGGTGGGACTGGATTGTTTGCTCAATCCCCTGAAGCCCTTCTCCCGAGATTTGTCGGCGGAAAAAATAGTGAAAAGAGATCAATCGAGGGTGTAATTTCTTGTTCATAGCACCAGGCAATGAAAGCAAGGATATAGATGTAGGAATTTGGGACTAATTGGGCCAACTCAACCCCTAAAAACCCCAAGACAGTTATGATAAAGGAGTGGAGGGGGAAACGAACTCCTTTTTCCAGAAGAGTCAGGGGCATAGCGACATAGCCATCAGGGCGATGGTACATTCGGTCAGTGGGGGAAGGTGCCCGAAGGTAATGGGTAGCTGGAATTTGAAACTGTTCCCGAATGATCGAAATATCATCATCAGAGATCTTAGAGGGGGTGTTGGCATGTGGACATCGTTTCGTGTCTGAGAAATCGAAAGGGAGATTTTTAGAAAAGTCAAATAAGGATTTCTTATTGGACGATGATTTGGTTTTAGGTTTTGATTCTGGAATGGTTGAAGTGAGGTTTTGGACAGCCGGAGCAGAGGCCGAAGAAGTTTCGGTGGGAGGGATGGTGTTGTCGGAGTTTTGGGCAGCCATTGTTAACAGATTGATAGACAGAGAGAAAGCAGGAGGAAGGAGAAAGCTAGAGAATTTTGAATTTCAAGAGAACAGGTAAAGTTGTCCAAACTGAAGGGTTTAGGGTTTTATAGTGGAGTTTTTTCGGTGATTCCCGAAACCCAAAGGCTGCACATTTAATGAAGATAATGATGGAAAAGGCAGGCGTCTGTTCTTGGAATTGAAGAAGCCGTCGATTGCTTTTTGAATTTGAAGGGTTGACGTGTATTTCTGAATTTGGAGGGTATGGATCTGGACAGGGACCTTTTATTATTTGGGCTTTGCTGAATCTGTTTTTCCTTTTGACGTTTGGGCCGGATTCCTATACTCTTCTATCAAACATATTGTTTAATAAAAGACTAGATGTTGGGCCGTAACCTTTTAGGCCGTTTGGATCATAACTAATTGGACCAATCGGGTTATACCCAGTTTTATTCTTGAAGTATTGGGCCATTATTTAATTGCTTATTAACATGAAGCTTGGGCTGGAGGAGATAGTGGAAGACAGGTGGCAGTTTATGGGTGAGTAGCTTATTAGAGAAGGATTAGCTAAAAGGTGATTACCAGGTGGCTGATTGATTAGATGGGTTAAGCCGTCTTAAGTCGTCTAGCATTAATGAGGAGTTAACACAACGTTGACTTGGGGGAAGACCATGGATGAAAAAGCCTACATGCAGCCGGCTGATGTAAGCACCGGGGGAAAACATACAAGTGGGTGAGATAATATATGAGTACAGAGGGCTACACCAAAAAAGGGTAACTGGGCATTTTTTCTCCTCAGACACTAGAACGCACAACCTCCATTATTAATCCTTTTTCCGGCCTGTACTTATTCTCACACCGGAGCGATCCCCGGCGGCCCAAAGCCGTCGAGATCCGGTGCTGACGTGTTTACTGTGCAGGATTGAAGCGCGTTCTGGTGATTGAGGCGCATGGTGAAATCTTGGCGTTAACAATTATTATTATTATTATTAAATTGACTAAATAATAATAATATGGTATTTGGAGAAATACTAATATTTATAATTAAGTATTTGAAGAAATACTAGATTATAAATTAATAAGAGGAGTCTTATTATTATTATTATTATTATTATTATTATTATTATTATTATTATTTAGTTCCTAATTAGATTGTGAATTAAATTAAAACCCAACTTCTTAAGGGTTAAGGACTAAGGTTAGTCTTTAAATAAGAGGAGTCTTAGTGTGGGAAAGACTAATGTAACTTTTGCAACTTACATCTCTCTTGCAAGCATTCTCAAACACTAAAAGGTTAGGATAGAGAGAATTAGGGTTAGTCACCCAAGATCTAGAAAAATCTAAAAATCGCATCTTCAATCTGTTTCTCTTGGTGGATACCTTTTGGTCGTTGCATACACTTTGTAGCGAACATTAGATTCGAGGATTGGAGAGATCGCGAAGGAGCAAAGATTCAAATTTGAAGTCTTCATCAAAGGTTGACACGCTTCAAAGGTATATCTTTATATTTCCTCAATTAATGATATTACATAAGGCTACACGTGGGATTGTTAAAAAATTTAAATTGCTATTTTGCATTCTTCTGCTATTATTTCAATTTAATTGAATGTTTTGATTACGTTTTAGCAATCCTACATTTGGATCAAGTAAGTGCTTGGTTAGCCTAACTTGGTCTTCTTCGTCTAGTTTGGTTACTCTAGCCACCTAGTTAGCCGCTTTTGTCGACTTTGATTTTTCGTATTCCTACCGTATAATTGTTGTATTATACTCGTATGATACGTCTTTAACTTCCCAAAATTCGTTACACAGTCGAAAAATTACATTTTTTAGTTTTCAAATTTTATTCGACATTCCGTCTTTCCTCGTCATAACGCGTTCTTCTAAAAATTGAAAAAATGTAAAAGCGTTTTTGGGTGAATAGTATTTTTACGTCTTTTTCTAGGAAAAATTTTATTTTCTTATACGAACTCAAATTGGTAAACCCTAACACATAAACACATTCTAGGTCATAGAATCGACCTTTAAACACATAATAATATTCACAAAATCACATTTTATTTAATAATATTAAATAAAACTTAATTACAAGCTAAGTACGATTTCTCAATTGTTACACCTCATATAGTCTGGCAAAGCTACCCGTTGACGCCGTTCAGATCGTACCCGTCCTTCATCTGGGTCTCAGAAGTATGGCATGCGCTTGCTCCTTCCTTCTGAAGAGCTTCCCGATCGGCGGGATCTGGACCGACTCTGTAGTGTATACTCCCGACGCCCACGCCAACCCGGGGAGACCTCCTTCCCCTTCAAATTCAGCCAACTGCACATCCCAATCTTCCTATTGAAGGCGTAGGGTCTCCAAAGCCTCCTTCACCTATTGGATCTTGCGCATCCAGATTAATTCTCGCCTGTCATGCCATTTTTGCTCCCGATCTCAATCTTGATGAGTGTGTTTTCGGGACTAATTACCTATCATGCAGTTGTAGGGATCGAGAGCCTTCTGACTTATGGAGAATAGATGTCATCAAATCAGAACCGACTGAGCTTTTGTTGGGACCACAATGGGATTGTTGAGTCTAAGTCTGTCTTTAATTGACCTACGAACCTGTTGCATTATAGGATAGACCGAGGACCTCTCCTGTTTTTCCTTTACCCACCATATGTTCAACTTAAAAGTAGATTAGTGATTGTGAAAAGTAACATTAAAACAAGGCCTTCCTATCGCCAATGTTAACGTCAAAATATGTTCGTTCGTCGAATCACCAAACGACGAATTTAACCTGCACAGTGAGCAAACGATCACATCAAAAAGCTTGACGGTCGGGGCCTCAAGGGGATAACACCGGTGTGAGAATAAGTACATATCAGAAAATACCAACAATGGAGGCTTGTAATTGCTTTAGTGCATAAAAATAGATAATGTATTAGTACTTGAAACCTGAATTATGGCTGTGTATTTATAGCTTGACCACACCTCCCCTACATGCTCGTCACCCAATTGGACTAGGAGTCCTGTGTAAAGACTCCTCGCAACTATAAACCTCCTGACTGAGTAGAATTTGACTTTCTCAGAAATAGGAAGTCAAATCGGACAAGAGTCATTAGTCAACTTGGACTATAAACCCTCTAGAATGTCAAATTTTTTATTGTGATATTCTGCCACGTGACATAAGTCCCCCGAATCTCCCAGACCCATCAAATTAATCATACTCCAACAGTATGGTTATGCTTTATGTTTATGGTTTGTAATATTTCTAAAATTCTTAACATTTTGTGGTTAAAACTCATGATTTGGAGGTTACGGCTAGGAACTCCAGATGTGTTGCTTTTGACTAATATATGCATTAATATTATAGTCCTGTTATACATTGTAAAAAAATTAACCAAATTGTAATGTATGTGCATAAATGGAATAGGTATACAGGAATTAAAAAAACGTCTCATTTTAATTTATTATATTTTATCTCATACACTCTCATGTTAGTTGCAATCCAACTTCTTTAAATATTTATCGACATATTTATCATTTTTCTTAATATTATTTAAAAAAGAAAAAAAAAGGAAGATTCTTAATAAATGTACTTAAAACTGTTAAACATCATATCCAAGGGCATGCAAATAGGTCCAAGAATAATACTCTTTGCAAACACTAGAAGTCTTGCACTCTATTTCTGAGTTTTAAAATGGACAGAAAAAAAAAAGAAATGGTCGGAAAATTTAAGTTTTCTTTCCAATTCTTATGTTTATGAGTTTTTTAATAAACCGAAAAGAAAATAAATGAATAGAAAACTTGGCCACTCTTCCCGTCAAAATTTTCCGTCCAAAATTGACATGATTTGGACGAAAAAGAAATTAGAATAAATAATATTTTAATAATTCACATATTATCCTCAACTTTTAATATAATAAATTTTAAATTACAACCTTTTCCCCCAATTTATTTTTCTCCACTAAATCTAAGCTGATAAAGCTGATGATATATTGATAAAGCTGATGATGTTTTCCAGAATTGGTTTTTAATTGGTTCAGATTCGATTACAGATTACTTATTATCGGAGAGGTTGAACTTCATTGTGTTAGGGTTTATGATTTATATATAAAGTTTGTTTCCTCCCCAGATAAATGGTTGATTGAACAAATTCATTGGAAATTAACGGAGGAATGTCTCAAAAGTTTTTCCATGGAATAGTTTCAGTACAGGAGATGACAAGTACAGGAGACTGTCTGCTTAAGAATAAAGATGCTTTCTACATAACCCCCAAATCAACTGAGGGTACCCAGGGAGTGAGTTAATACATGAACCTGATGGTCATGTAAGAGATGCTACTAAGGATGCAAGGCATGCTGAGTATTTGAGAACTTCTATTGCAAATGATATGCGGATTGATTACATAAATAAAGTTAATAGTTCTTGAGTTTCATCTCATGTTGACAACTAGTTTATAGTACTTTTAATTTTTTAATGTCTTATGTTATTTGACCTATATTCGTTTCGTAATTAGAATGATATTTTGTTTATTGTTTATATGAGATTAAATTTTTTACTTTATTATGTATCTATTGTTTTGTGTGTTGTTTATTATATTTGATGACTTTTGAGTATGGTATGACAAAGACTTTGTAGAAATAGTTTTTGTTTAACATTTATTTGGATATTTGTATTAAATTATGGAATTTTTTTCTTTGATTAAATTTATCTTGCATATTTTTATTCATGGTTCAATGGTTATAGTTAATAGAAGGGTAAATTTATAAAAGTGATATTTTTCTTTTTATTTCATTGGAACTCAAAAACGCAAGAAAAGAAAAAATTTAAATTTTCTATTCTTTTTTATTAAAAACTCAGAAACATCACAAAAGAAAATTTTAAATTTTCTATTCTTTTCTTTTCTGTTCTAATTTAAATTTTCTATTCTTTTCTTTTCCGTCCAAAACTTAGAAACAGAGTGTTAAAGTTGTGAATTGGATTCACAAATTTCAAATGGTAACTACTAAATAGAGTTTGTATATACATATAATATGAAATTTCAAATATATAAATATATAATCGGGTTCGGGTTGGGGTCCATCCGGTCTTTGTTAGGATCAAAAATATTTGTTATACTTAAAAACTCACAAATAGAGGGTAAAAGATAAATACAAATTAATGTGTATGGTTGTAATTCATCATAAGTTTATAGCCAATGAATCTACCCATATATATGATGAAATATGAACTAGTTATAATTTTAATTTTATTTTTTGTGTATTTACATTTTGTCACTATATCAGTCTTCCATGTTCATCATACCAAGATTCGAAACTTGAGTAATACTTCAAAAGAAAATATACTCGTATGAATCATACCCGTCATATCAAAATTTGATACTTGATTAAATTCGTACCGGTCATATCAAAATTTGAAACTAGATTAATAAACAACTAACATCTTGTTAAAATAAACGATTATAGTAATTGCTTCAATTAAGGCTTAAGTATAAACAAATTATCTTGAACTCTTTACTTTTTTAAGATTGTCTTTTTCATTTTTGTTATCAAATGATTAAACTCTTAATTTTTTTTCCATTATGTTCAATTTGCAGACATGTCTAATTTACAACAACAGGAAATATAAGCATTTGATTTGAAATTATTTCCCAATTTCTTGGTTCTCTTGGTTATTGCCAACTTGTTGAGTTGTTTATTTATTGTTACAGATTTTATTTCTTAGAAATTCAACGGCTGAGATTGAGTATAGCATTTATAATAAACAAAGGTGTAGATTGAGTCTAGTATTACAAGTTATTGCATGTGAAACAAAAACAAAAACCCACCCACCCACCTACCCCGTCAAATAAATAAATAACCCACAAAAAATGGTGGAAATGGTCAAGATCTTTGACAAATGCAACTTTGACAACAATTTACTGCTTCATCCACAGTTGCAAACTTTAAAGATTTATTTTTCTTTTATGTTTATCCCTTTATTTTAGTAGTGATAATATTATATTATAATTGTGTTGTTATACTTGAGAACATTATGTTATTTTATACTGTTATTAATAAAAAGACTGAAACATTTTTTTTATAACAAATTATATGAAATTGGAGCATAATTTTAAATGAATACTACTACAGT
This sequence comes from Panax stipuleanatus, assembly GCA_020205555.1. NCBI lineage: Eukaryota > Viridiplantae > Streptophyta > Magnoliopsida > Apiales > Araliaceae > Panax > Panax stipuleanatus. Next base: position 113,239,879 of record CM035119.1, on the reverse strand, counting down.
CTACATGCCCATTTAAATGGACTCTCAGCTCCAATCTCAAGCAACAATCATTTATACAACATTCTGGAAAATATTCACTTATAAGATTTAAAGATCATTTGATCAATTTTACATTATGCAAAATGCTTAAAAACTTGTTCTACCAATAACTTAGATATCATGAAGATTAATTAACAAAAAAAAAAAAGAAAAAAAAAAGATGCCATGAAGATAATTCCTTACCCATGACTTTTAACCCATAATTCTTTAATCACCATCTTCACTATCACTGGTCAAGCTCCAGATGACTCCATACAATATACAAAAGAACTTTGGGACTAATGTGTAGAGTATTTAACAAGGTGGCTACTCTGAATCTAGGGTTTCTGGAGTTGGAAATATGCGGAAACGAGCCAAGAATCGGAAAGAAGATGTGTCCCTGTTATTTGGAACTACTGATCTCTTCCTTCGACTGGAGAATCCTTGGGTAGAAAGTAAGTCATACAGGTCCCCATTGCTGTTTTTCTGCCCGAGGCTGCTATTGTCAGCTGAAGCCCTGCAAAATGGAGAACAAAGTTGAGGAAAATACGAAGCAGGATCAATCTAAATGCAGAAAGTAAATACAGTACCAAATGACAGAATATTTCCATGTGCTTGGTCGTTAGCTCTACCTTCTACTTGTCTATTGCATTTGACATTTTTTCTGCTAAGCATGTAGCCATCAATACAACACATTTTGACATTCACAATTTCGAAGCATATACTTCAAATGAAGTCAAACTCAAGTGATATGTCCTACTTATCCCTGAGGGGAGAACAGGGGGGTTCAATTTTTGGGCTATTGAGTCATGGGAGTTATCCCCTACGGTTGAGAAAAGTAGCCACCGAAGGACATAAAAATGAGAATAACATCAACATTTAGCTCTTGGTCGGTATCAAATTCTATCAGCAAGTTCCAATCCTAAAAATCATATCAGGGGCCGAGCCCTTGGTCAAGTTGGGCAATTGCTCCCCTAAAATTTGGAAGAAAAAGACTACTAAACACATATACACTTGAACCCCTTGATTTTTTTTTAAAAATAAATACGATATCAGGTTTTGACCCTCTTCTTCTTTTTTCTTTTTCTTAAAAAAAAGAAGAAAAAAGAGTTATTTTATAAGGTAAAGTTCAATACCAAAACATTCTATGTGGGAGTGGAGCCATGATTTTTCATTTAGGAGGACAATGATAGGAGGTAAAAATCAATACCAGAACATTCCCCTAGACTTCATTTCTTGAAATTGTTTCACAGTTGCCTCTTTTTAATGGTTTCACATGCATTTTTCTCAATGAAGTCGCAATGATTCAAACTAAACTTTATAATTGCATCTTTTCAATGGGCATTTCTCTCAATTTTAGCTTTGATACTTTAAAAAAATTATGTAAGGGTTATTAATTTACTTTTACAAACTAATCCCTATATTTACACAAAAAAAATCAAATTTAAGGGTGGTCAATTGACCACTCTTGCCAAAGCGTGCATGCCTATGGGAGTGAGGGAGGGTAGTCTGGGTAGAGGGAAAGAGAGACAGAGAGAGACAGAGAGAGAACATGACATGTCTTAAACAAAGGATGGTAAGATAAAAAATCTAGTGGCAGTAACATGGACCTACAACATCTGTGAAATGTGTTCGTACTCGTGATGCTGATGCAGACTAAATACAGGAAACGCGGACTATATCTAAAATCTAGCATCGTGATGAAGTAAAATGTATGCTTATTCAAAAGATCAGTTAAAATAAGAATGATATTAAGAAATTACCGTTCGCGAATAACATTAAAAGCTTCTTTTGTCGCATAAGGTAGCCCTGTCTTTGGATCCCGGTACCTATATTAAACCATAATCCAAACAACTTTTCATCAATTTAACTTCGGAAGTGTATGACAGAAAAGAAAGTTGTAGTCACAATCATACATACAAAGACATAAATTGTAATAAACAACAAAAAAAAAAGAGAATGCTCAGAAAGGAAAAGAGAAAACTTAAACAATAGTAACATGCTCCTAGCAAATCTTTTAAATTTTCACTACAATTTATGAATATTACAATTCTTTTCCAAATAAAATATGTAACTTGTTACAGGAAACTTCAAGGCGATTAGAAGTCTGTTACTTCAAAGATAATACAGATAGATAACCGAGAAGGAAATAAAAGAGAAGACAAAGAAGATGGAGGAGAGAAGAGGTGTGTGTGTGTAAGAAACAATGATCAAAAGATAGAATATAGGGCACGAAGAGGGAGACTAGAGGAATTGGAGAATATAAGAAAAGAGAAACAAGTATTAAAAAAGAGTAGAAACCATAAATCCTAATATACATTGGATATATAATAATAACCATACAAGAATTTTATCCTTGCCATAAAACCAAAACAACTTACTTTGCAGGAAATCCAGTAACTGCACACACAGCCTTCTGCGGGTCTGGAAAGATAAATGTAGATAAAATCAATTAAAGATGATCAGAAATATAGTAAATGGGAGACTACCGAGAACCAGAACCGAAACAAAAGTGAGAAACTCATCTAGATGTCTTAAAATGCCAGATGCCCTTCGTAACATTAACTACATCATCCTAGCTAAAAAAAACTCAAGCCTAGAGATATTATACTTAAACCTGCATAATTTTCTTGACCAATAAGAGATGAAAAGTTCTAGAAAAACATGGACGTTCAAGTGTAGACAAAGTATTTTATGACATCACATACTATAATGGGGAAACCCCTACCAATAAATGTGACATAGTGGCATCTGGCCCTAATTCACCAAAGCATGATGCCAGAACAGAAGCGCAAAAGCATGCAATCTCAAAAAACACATGGATTATGATGCGAGGACAACATGGAGAAAAGGAATAAAGGAAAATGAAGAAGATAATAAGGATAAAAAGCCATGTAAACACAAGGCTTGAACTCAATAATATATATTTGATGGATTACATACGTTTATATAGGATTAAGAAAAACCTAAAAATTCTAGGTACCTAATTAAATATGGAAACAAAATCCTAATAATAGCTATTATAATTCAAACCCTGAAATATTCTACTTAATATAAGAAAATATAATTACAATAAATACCAAATATCTATACTTACATAATAATATAAATAATAAATAATTAATCTCTTGATCTTCCGCTGATTGACAAAAAACTTCTCGATGTTTTAAGTATGGGAGAATAAAAATTCGTAAGAGATACTGTGAAAAACCTTGAAACAGCTGGAGCTTGTGTTAGTCTTTGAAAGCCATAGATATTTCCCCCCTTACAAAACAGTCCCGTCAAACTTGTTAGGTATGATGAAATCAATGTGTTAGTTGCCTAATGTCTCATGGATCAGCTTACTTGGCTCATGGCTCTTCTTTGAACTCTACTGCCTTGACCGAATTAGTTCTCTACTGCATCAATTCAATGAAGGCTTGAAGCTCTACAATACTTGAAACGAATTTGTTGTGCCTTATAAGAATTTTGTTTTTGGGTAATTGTCCTTGTAAAATTTACAATCTTTACATTGAAGTTCCAAATTACATGATCATGATTGATTTTTTGAAAATCAAATACACAATTTCAAACTCATATTTATAAGATTCATTAAGAATTACAAAACAATAAATCTTATAATTAGTATTACCATTTAGATAGTTTACAATATCCATCATTGAATTGATTAAAATTAATTGAATCTAAGTCAATTTGAGGTTGAAAATATCTCATATGGAGATTCAAAAATAATGATGTTATATTTTTAAACGGAGGGAGTATGTTTTATAATATGCACTAATATATACAATAGAAATACAAATAAATTAGATTTCGTAGGAAAACACCTAGATACTGACGCCGCCAAGGCACTAGACTCCCCCACCGCCGCCGGCAATTTTTAAAACACTGGATTTTTAAGGGGTTGCTTTCTCACATATTCATATGGATTGGGAAGCAGTCCTTCAATGAGAATTGAAGACAATTTTTTTGTCATTTCATATTCTTCTTAAGAATCTTCTTATTCCATAGGAGAGGAATAAATAAACTAAACATAAATTTTCTATAGGATTTACAAGCTAGAATCCAGATAGAAAAGCAATATAAGGGAGAACAAAGCTTTTTCAAACTATAACTTCCCAGGAAACAAGTTTCAGGAGAAATGTTCAATTAAATCTTAAAAACTCCAATTTTTTTGTAATTTTAGACCAACTCACTATTGTAATTTTTTGTTTAGGGCATGATGTATTCCTATGCGTGTATGCGGTCATTGTTACCAGAACTACATGTAACGTAATTCTTGCTTATTAGTACTACAAAAACAAATGCTGATAAATTATTCAAAATATAACGAAATTACATAAATCTCAAGAATTGATGTCCATGGAGCTATTTGGAAGTGTTTACAACATAAGAAAAAACTCATAAGCAACTAAGCCAACTCACAAGGGGTAGATGTTGATGGAATCTCCGACTGAAACGATGCTCCATTACTGAATTCTAGATATGAACAGCCTGCAATGAATGTCCAGAACTCCAGATCAGTTTGAAGACATCCTAATACAACTATCATAGTTACTAGCTTAACATTCTGAAATTGCAAAACAGTTGGGAATTATTGCTGAAAATGATATAACCATTATTCATCTGCAGTGGAAAACCGAAAATAAAAGTAGTAATCCAAATTCTGCCATCTAAAGAAAACTCCACATATTGAGAAGTCATGAGAGGAAGCTTGCCATTTTTAGAAAGATATTGTATCTGAGGGCCACGGTAAACTGCTTTATGCACAACTGCTCTTTTCTTAACTTCTTCCTCCCTTGCTAAGACACGTTCCAAATTCCTCAAATTCATGATTTCTGTAATTAAAATTAAATGCCGCATAAATTTGAATAGACCACTACAAAGAAGCTTTCAAGCAACCTCATAATTATATCATCAAAAATTGTTTCCATCTTAAAATCAATTTTACGGGTTATACCTGTTTGAGCAGCTTCAAGAAGCATCTCTTCTTGAGTCATCCTCTTCTCCTCGCCTTCTTTTTTCCTCTTTATTGGCTGACCAAAGGATAATTATTCAATTCAACTAATATGAGTGAATGTTATAGAATTGATGATAAATTTTCAACGAAAAATATTAAAATGGATTTCCATGCCAAGCTTTTCATAATCTAGAAGATATTGAAAAGTGATAACAATTAGAAAAAAGTAAAATAGTTGAATAAAGATTCCACCAGAAACTCAGAGATATTAACTGACAGTCATCTGAAATTTCAGTAAATCAAAATGGGAATGGATGGTGAGGTTCATTAGTCAACATTTTGACTAAATTTAAATATGCAATCGCACAAACATAATGACATAGAGAAGGCATGTACTCTAATTAATTAATAAATTAGTATGAGAAATTCCATAGAGTTAGCTCTGTTAGCTTGCACCCTTTCCTCTAGGCTCTAGTGAAAAAGCGAGAGAGGGAGTGAGGTTAAACTAAACATATTAGTGGTGCCATTTAAGATTTGAGAACAGAAGCAATGGTACAGCTAAATCTACAAAGCCATTCAACAGGCCACCTTTGAGCAATATCAACAATGTCACCCTATATATCATTTAAAGGACAGGCACCATGTGTCAGATCATTCTATGTCATTAGGGGATGCACAGGATCATATCATTTCTACAATTCTATATCTTCTTGTACTTTTTCCACTGCATGATTCTATTAAATTTTATTCACAGAGATAGAATGTTGCAAATTACTACAAAAGTACTGAGAGCTTCAGTTTCATAGACCAGCTATTCCAGAAGATAATGGCAAGGAAGACAACTAATAAGCATCTGGACGATAAATTATCTGACATCTTTATAAAGATAATATAACATCTTATATTATAAAGAGAAGAGAAAGAGGGAATACCATGGTATGAGCCCAAAAAGTGTCTCACACCCACTAGGTGACAAGGCGCACAACACTGAGGCACTCAAAACATTGGGAATCTAAGTATCTAACATCTTATATTTGATTCAGTTAATAATTATGTTACTATACATTTGTAAAATTAAAAATAATAATAATAATTATAATTATGATAGCCTGAAAATGGGTGAAAAAATAACTTCATCATTTTTCTCATCTTTCAAAATAAAACTTTATAATTTAGTTCCAACTGACCTTCATAGTTGCTTGCAATGCTGCACGTATTGCATCTCTTTCAGCTTGCCTAACAATGACTGATGTTCTTGTAGATTTTCTAATAATTCTTTCGACTTCTATATCATCAGCCGCATCATGATGTTTGGAAACAGTGGGTTCATCGGGAGTTTGTTCATCATTGGGATCACTTTCTAATGCCGAGAGAACTTTGTTTTTCTTTTTCTTCTTGGGAATCTGCTTTCCTGGATATATTAATCGCTTTCTTGTTCGCACCCTGTTAAGAAATTAACATCAAGAAGGCCGTCGAGGGATTGAAAATAAACTCAAAAGTAAATTTACAAAAGTTGGAGAACTTGAACCTATCGTCTGGTTCATTTTCTACTCCTTCATCTGGCTCAGGTTCCTGGAAAAAAAGGTGAGTGAATGAAATTAGATACTAATTTAAAGAGTCTTTACATTAAAATGCATGGCGACGTCAATAAGCGGGTTATAAATATATTATAAATGAGAAAAGGAAACAAACTGCAACTGCAACGAACATACATCTTCATCAAAATCGCTGTCAAAAACATCAGCAACTTCTGTTTCTTCTTGATAATTTGTGTCATCCTCTTCCTGAGAATCATATGATTAAACAAATATATCATTGAACATAAAACAAGCACAGTTTTTCAGATGCTTTACATAATCTTGAATTTCAATAATCTCGACAAGGGTATTGATTATCATACTGCTTCAAATCCTGATGATGGTAAAGTAATGTTTTGAACAATACAAGGAGATGTGTTCACATCAGAAGCTTGAGTTGCAGAAATGAATATAAAGAAAATCTAAAAAACTTAAACAGAACACATAAAACTTTGCTAAGCTTAAAATCAATACAATTGTACGGATAATACATTACTAAATTGACAAATTAAAACCAACATGAGTTACAAAGAACCCAAATTATAACTTAAACAACGTTATTGGGACTTTAGACAGTAAAACATTTACACACACGATTAACTTAGGAAGGCAAAGGAGGTGCAAAGAGGACATATTGGAACGGGACTTGTTTGGCTTCAATACGGTATCAGTGTTGGTTTTAGCATTTCAGCATCCCTTTCAATTATGTATTTATTTATCCTCCTTTCATATTAGTTATTGTCTTCTCCACTGCATCTCTCTTTCTCCTTTTCATAAATTTTCAAGTTCATAATTACCATAAGTCAAGAAACTGCAAGGGTGAGAGTAATTATAACAATCAAAACCTTGCACTCAGCTTGAATCACTTATCACTTACCTCTTTAAGAGCATCCTGGTTCCAGAACTGCTCATCTTCTTCTATCTCCTCATCAACCAAATTGGTCAACCTAACAAATGGCACCAATAGAGCATCAATAGAAAATTCTTAAACTATATAGAGCATCATCTTGACTACTTCAAGTCTTCGTTCTTTGTTTTATAGATTTATTCTCTTTTTATTCCTTTTTTTTCTCAATGAATAGCTCGTTAAGCAAAATGTGTTAGAACTGCTTCAAGGTACTTTACATTTTTTTTATTAAAAAAAGAGATTATAATTTATAATGTGACTGTTTGCGCCTTTGATAAGTCTAAAATGCAGCAAACCAGGATTTTGCCTGAAAGTGATTGTGTCAACTTAGTTATTTGTTAATTGTTCTTTTATTTGATGCTCCTATTTGTAAGATTGTCATACAAATACGTGGTGCCTTTTGGTAAAGCATTTTTACTAAGAGAAATGGAAAACTAAAATGTTATTTGTTGAGTATTCAATTGGTGTTGTGTAATCAATCTCATAAGATCTTTACAGTGTGAAGTTCATTTATGTTATTTCCTCCCAAAACTCCAGCTGTACATAATGAGTATACTTCTAGAAGCTCTTTTAAATATATATGGAACAATGTTAAACTCATATAATTTATTTTAAGTTGCTTGTAAAACTAATAAAAAACATTCTAAACAACATCCAAACATGAAATTCGTTGTCCATATGTTCACTTCTCTAATTATCTGAAGTGTTCTGTTTTTAATCTCTTCAAATTCATTGATTATACTTTTCAAGGCGGATTAAAAAACATGCATGCATGATGATTGGACATAATTTGAGGTATACCTTTTCCCTCTCGTTGCTCGAGAAGCACGGTCCAGAAAATAATGCTTCTCTTCTTTGTGGGTTTCCATATCCTCTAAACTTCCTGCTTGGATCAACAAATAAACTAAAAGAATCAACTTTATATGCATTTATTTTAACACAAACAGATATTAACTTTCAACATAAGGCTTATCACGAATGTACATCTATACATATAACGTGATTTGAGTCGGAAAGAGGAAAACCAGTAAATAAGAGCATAAAAAATTATGAAATAGAGACAGAGCAAGACTGAATCACCTTAATTTGGATTGGTAAATTACGTCGCGGTTTGGAAAAACACTAGCATTCTAACCCGTGAGAATCACAGGCATATCTAGTAGGTTAAATGACACATTTATTTCAGATTTCTTAACAGATGGGAGAAGTGCACCAATTAAAGCAATACAAAAATATGTTTTTAGTGACCTCTATGGTGATTCAATACCATCTCCACATATCATTAAGTCCATATAAAATGAAAGTCAATAGAATAAGGTAAAGAAACCGAAGCCACAGTGGAAATTGAAGTTATACCGCCTCCAATACAGCAAACAAAAGAAGTTGTTAAAATTGCCTCTGGCAATCAACAATTTCAGCTGAACCACAGACGGGGAAAAAAGGATAAATAAATATTAAAATAAAAAATGCATAACGTGTTAATTCCCTAGATATGTTCATTTAAGGAGCCAAAAAAATACTCCCTATGCTCCAAAATTAGAGATACATCGACTTTTTCGAGTCAATTTTTTAAATTCTAACAACTAACTGTCCAATTTAAGTATATTTTTTCAACTTATCAAACTAAGAAATACAATACAATACACTCCATTCAAATTCTTTTTTCTTTTTCTCATTTGCTTTCTCCAAAACCAAAAATACCCAAAAGATGTAAAGGGTGATATACAAAAAAAAACAATATGAAAAATTTATACCATTTTCAAGTTTTAGAAACCTCCATAGACAGCAAAAATAGGGTTAAAAACTTTCACCACAACTTCAAGTTTAGTGAAGTTTTCGTTCTGGTGAAAGACTCTTAGAATAAATATTGCCTCCTAAGCCAATGATTTCGGAATTTAAAAATATCTTTTTAATAACCAAAGGTACTACAAATAATCTTTAATGTAAACATAAGCACATCTCTGAGAATAATATAATGAAATTTCAATTACTATTCCATAACTAAATGCAATACAAATTTAAATCAAGATTGTTGAATTGTGAACTTTTTCCAACCTCTCTACACTTCGATGCAGCTAAAGTACCAGATATCTTTTAAACCAAGTATAGTTAGTAACTAATAACTGCATATCAACATATCTTGATAGAGTAAAAAGTAAGTGAAAGAGTAGTTTTACACCTGCCAGAATGATACCACAATCAAATAACAACAAATATTTAAATAAAAATTTATTATAGGCCATCAACCAAAATTTTAAACCACTTTAGCCGATTACACATGTCCTTCACTGGCTAAGGCTACCATCTTTTCCTTTTGTTTATGCCCCACTCTTCTTTTTATTTACCAAAATCTTTGAAGTAATATTATTTCTAGAACACTAATTGTATGGCTCGAGCAAAGCAAAATCTATAAACATATAGTACAATACCAATATACCATGATGCAGCACTTTCTTATTTTATAAAGTACAGGTCATCATGAGGAATGATCTGGAAACCATTTTCAAACTCAAAATTAAAAAGATTTGTTAAGAATTACAAAACATAAATATTATAAATAATATTACTTTTTAGATAATTTACAATCCTCATGATTGTATTGACTAAAATTAATTAAATCCGTGTCAATTTTGAGCTAGAAAACGTTTCATCTTTACTTCAAAACGTCTGTATTTTGGAACGGATGGAGTATATCCAAATTATTACAGTACTGAGTTTAGTTGGATAGCCATTTAGATACAAATTTGTAATCTGTGATAATTTTGGCTACTTCATTGCAATTATGTTCAGGATGAAACTGTAAAGGAATTCACAAAAAATGCTGTGGAGCCACTCAGTGTAATCACCCTATCAAAAAATTCACATGAACAATCAATCAATTGGACAAATTTTAGTTCCTCATTTGCGGCTGAAATTGTGACAGACCCAGAAAAGAGTCTCCATTCCTAATCAACATTAGAAATTGATGCAGAATATATTCTCCTAAATCTACAGATTTAAAAAAACATCAATACAAACACATACATAAGAGATTCATATCAACATACCTTTTGAAAAATGTTCGACAAAATGGACCTACGGACAGTTTTTTCGTTCGCAATTGACGATTTTTACTGTTATATCACCTCTTCGGCTTCGTTCAAGCAATGGGATACGGGATTTTTCTAATTTACCCTAGTTTCACTGAATCGGGTGATGGGAAGGGGAGAGCGAAAAGTGTCCAGTCCTGTGAGAAAGAGGAAGTGGTGAACCGAAACACTGTGAGTTTGGAAAAAGGAGAGAGGAAAACAGAAGGGGAGAAACAAGTGTTTTTGTCAGTTTTTTTAGTAGACAAAAAAAATCAAATTTTTTTATTATCTAAAAATGTGGAAATTATTCCACAAGCAAAACTAATACTTTTCTGGTCCTCCCACATAAATAATAAATGAGCCCTGCACATGTGAAAATATTAAATTTTATTTATAAAAATATCAATTTTTTAAATTTAAAATTATCAACAATATTCTTAGAATTGATATTTTCTCAATGTTCTACTCACATGAATAGTAAACGAACTTCACTTTTATATGGGTAAAATTTTGTGAAAATATCAATTTTTTCTTTATGAAAATAATAATTCTCTATTTTTATAATAATTTATCAAAAATAATTTTAAAAGAGTAAATTAATAATGTATTTTAAAAAAATTAAAATCATAAACACTATAAAAGAGATTTAATCTTTTTTTCTCATAAATTTTAAATTATCTTCTTTTCTTTTCATTTCTAAAAACAAACTCATAAATTTAGTGTGGGAATAAAAAGACAAAATAGTGTTCATCTCAACCAACTTGACCTCAAACTCAAACTCAAACTAAAACTATACTTGTCATAAAATTTACTGTTACTATCACATAAAATAATCACATACTGCTCACATACAGCTGACGTGGTACCTATGAATTTGTTGTTTTGGAACAAATTTGGCGGAAGTGAAACTTGAAAGTATACTGTGCTTTTAAGGGTAAAAGGGGTATTACTTATGTGTTTGTCTACTTTTAAATATTACACTACTAAATTTTAAAAATATATAATCAGACAACTGAATTAATTAAAATTTTGTGATTAAATCATTCAGTCAAATAAATTGAACGGCCGTCAACTTTTATCCATGTGTCTCTCTATGCAAACAGAAAAGATAAACTAAAACCATTTCATATTTGGCAAAAGAATAAAAAAAAATTAAAAATCACTATAAAATTAGAAAATCAAATCATTTATTACGTTGTAAAAGAATAATACTCAATAAGGTTTGGTTCTACTCATCTGGGTTCGGCAAAAAAAATTATCTTTCTATTCATCTGCGTTAGGTTACGTTTAAATTAAAGGAATGGAATGATTCATTCCGGTCTAGTTAGAATGAGTTATTTCATACTCTCCTTCATTCAAAAAATAAAATTCATAAATTTGGGAGAAATAAGAATGGTTCAATCTATTTTAAACGCAACCAAAAATAATTTTTTTTTTAATTACACAGAAATGAGTCATTCTATTCCTACTTTCATTACTCCAATCAAAACGTAGATGAAGCAGCAGCCTGGTTCAGCCCATGAGGAGAGAGAATTGAAGAAACTCACATTTTCTTTTCTCTAATTTCACTTATCTTCTTTTCTCTCTCAGATCTCAAAAGAGGAAAAACCTAAATTTTGTGGTGATATTTTGGAGCAAAAATTGGGGGTTAGTACTAATCGGATGGTGTTTATCAATATTGGTAGTGACATATGTACACCTTAAATTAATTGTTGCACACCCTTTTATATTAAAGACACTATATTACCCTTAATTAATAAGAATCCAATTAACATATTTATCACTTGTTTGTTTTAATTAAAGTTTTTTTTAAAAAAAAAAACAAGTCTAAATAATTTCCTATTTTCTTTGAATTTTGAATTTTTGTAAATTTATTTCAAATCAAAATAAAATCTTTTTTTAAACTAGATGGATCACCAATAAACTATATTGTGGGTACTATAATAATAAAGCAAACTAAATTATACATGTCTTAAGAACACGAAAGTTTATCCTTATAAATCTTTTTTATTTTTTTCTGATATTTTATGTGTTCTTATCTTCATTTAAAAATTTTAATAAATTATATTATAAAATATCTCAGATAAAAAAAAAGAATGATATTAAGTCAAATTTTAAAAAGATCAACATATTTAAAATTCTAATTCAGTTTTACATATGGTGGAAATCAAGTTTTACCTTATGATGTATTACAAAATTTAGGCATAATAAATAAAGTGTAAATAATTAATTTATTTTAAGTTTAGTAAGGATAATATAGTCTCTTTAATATATTTGGGTGTGCAATTATCAATTTAAGTGTGCATATATCAACACCCATTAATTTTTTCTAGTGAGATCATATTGGATGACGGAGATGTTGGATTTTCTTGATTGTGCATAACTCCACCTTCCACTTGACCCATCCTTTCTTGGAAACACAAATCGAGAAAGAACATCGCAAAAACAGACGCCTAATTTCTGCAATTGGTGAAAATCTTGAACGTGAAGCTGCACCAGCAGAAACCCCAATTTTTTGTTAAGAGTTGTATAATCGGTTTCACAAGTCTCTTGCTTAACTTGTAAATTCAGCTAAGAGCAAATGACATCATATGTCTTCCCATCACGTGCAGGTGATGCACGTGAAATTCTTATGTTGTGTTTGCCAATTACCTTTCTTTAACTCTGTTTATTTTCATTTCCTCTGTTTAGGTTTGTTACTATAAATAGGAAAGTAGGTAAAAAGAAGGGGATCAAAAAAATATATCAATTTACTTTTACTTTGTGTTTATTTTTTTCTCTTCTCATCCTTTTCCTTTAAGATTTCCTTTATTGCTTCTCAAGTATGAATTATTTTCCAAATCTGAGCTCCTGTCGTGACAATTGGTATCAGAACCATCTTTCCTACGACCGATCGAGTGAAGTTCTAGCAATGCAAGATTACAGTGTTCCTTTCTCCAGCAGTGATCCTTATGGATTTATTCAGGGCTATGAAGAATATTTCAAAGTGAATCCTATAACTGAAGTAGATATGATTCAATATGTAATGCATAATTTTGAGGGAGAAGCACTGGAATGGTATTATGAGTATGTTGAAGAAAAGTTTTTGGATACATGGACTCCAGATTGTTGGGAAGACTTTGTTGCAGAGACATATAGAAGGTTTCAAGGTCTTAAGGTTGAGCATCAGGTGTTAGTTGAAAGGCCTGAAACAAAAAGTTTAGAAAATAGTGATTCCAAACTTATACACAACCTGTTTGCCGAAATGCTTGAACAAATCAATGCTACAGATCAAATCGTTAGATAGAAATTTGTGGAGGATGAACAATTAGTTAGACTTAAGTCGTTGGTTATTACCGAAATCAACCACGAATTCAATCTTCAACAAGCAATGGTGGAGTATGTAAATTTTGGCCAACTGTTGAGGTATGATTCTGATTGTTGGAATTACTGGTTAAGAATGAGTTTAAATTTTGGAATTGATATTGGAGATTTGTCACCGTTGATTAAATTTTCATGTTTTTATCAATATTCTTCAATCTGGCATCAATCATAGTAAGGGTAGCACGAGGTCTAGTGGGGTAAAATTTTGGGCTAAGTATTGTTTATGTGAAGGTGACACTACAAAAATTGATGTTGTAATTGGTATTGAAGTAAAGGCAAAACACATAGCTGAGACTGATAGTACTAGTGGAGTCACTTTAGCTTAAATACACTATCTTGAGAAAGAGATCTCTACAGAAACTGTAACGAGTAGTATCAGAAAAAGTATAAAGGAATTGGACTCTGTCTGGGTTAGTAAAAAGGGAAAGAAAAATAAATTGAAAAAGAAAGGGAATAAAGACTTCTTCATGGTTGATGCTATTGCTGACTATGATGTTGGTCACTTAAAGAAACTAAAGGAGAAGAAGTTAGTTCCTTCTCCTAAGAAGGGCCTCAGGTTATATTATAGTGACGATGATAGGTGTTCTTCGAGCAAGAAGCTTAATAAGACTGATGCGAGTTTGTATAATCACTATCTTAGAGGAGGGGGTAATTTTGGAGCTTATGAAGAAGTATTTTGAGTTTAATGGCTCCATCTTTCTCTGGGCTAAGAAGGCTAATGTGAAAGGGAAAGAAAAGGACTCTACAAAAAAGAAAATCAAGGCTTGAGTGGCAGCTCATTAATAAGAAACATCCAATCTGGTTGCACAAATTAGAGGAGATAATCAAGGATGAATGTGCTTCTTTCTACAATAGTTTGACCTATGATTGGGAAGAATATCTTGTTGTCAAGCACTACTCCGTCGAAAGACAACTTGAAATTGATGCCATTCTTTTCAGTCCCAACAAAGCTCTAGTTGATTCCTTTGATACCTGCAAGAATCCGAACAACCTTAAACTCTATATTGGCATGTTGTTCATCATGGATAAATGTGAGGAGTTAAATTCCCAATATTTTAGTTTAGTGAAAGGTATTTTTGACTATGATAACTGGTCGTTCATTAATTCTCATAAGTTGCTTCAAGAGAAACAGATTCTCAAGTTCATCAGGAAGAATCTTGTAAGGGAATGCATTGAGATAGTGGGGAACAAAGGATTAGTCATGGGTGCAGCAACATATATTTTAAAGTTACTTAAGAAGAAATATAACCATTTTAAGAGCATGGTGATGAAAAATATGAGCAAAATAAGAAATTTGAGGCTTGATGGACAACCAATGACTTGTTATTTTCAGCAGGAAGGGTTCCCCAAAGTGGCTTCCCATTTTAGGAGTGATGATGGAGCTTATTTCAATTTGGCAATTGAGAATGGGAACACTGATTATAATGTAATTGTTACAACCAAGGAAAATGATAAGAAATTTCGTGCAATCATCAAACAGTATGAAAGAAATAATCTTTGGGGTCAAGGATTGATTGAAGGAGGGAGTATTATTAAGAGTTGTATAATCGGTATCACAAGTCTCTTGCTTAACTTGTAAATTCAGCTAAGAGCAAACGACATCGTATGTCTTCCCATCACGTGCAGGTGATGCACGTGAAATGCTTAGGCTGTGTTTGCAAATTACCTTTCTTTACTCTGTTTATTTTCATTTCCTTTGTTTAGGTTTGTTACTATAAATAGGAAAGTAGGGTACTAAGAAGGGTATCATAAAAATATATCAATTTACTTTTTCTTTGTGTTTATCTTTCTCTCTTCTCATCCTTTTCCTTTAAGATTTCCTTTATTACTTCTCAAGTATGAATTATTTTTCAAATCTGAGCTCCTGTCGTGACATTTTTTTGCACCAAATCAAGGTTTAATCCATCCCAAATTTGGTAAGTTTGCAAAATCATAATCTCTGTTTCGTGCTAGAAATGGTTTATATGAGAAAACCTAGCTCACGTGCAAGTGGGTGACTTTTATTTCTCCCGCCAGTTCCACGTAAGAGAAAATTAATAAGCCACGTCAATATTTTTGTAGTTTAAAGTTTTTTCATTTAATCCACATACGAAAATAACATTTCTAATTTGACCTTCGTCCAATATATTTAACAAAATGGCCTAATTAATGGTTTTAAAAAAGTTTAATTTGTTAATTTCATAATTTAAAGTTTAGTGGTGTGATACTTAAAAGTCCACAATTACAGTGGGGTAATACCCCTAGCCGTACTTTAAGATATTTTTTTCACACTACCTCTTCCATAATCATATTCCCACTCATAGATCTGGTTAGGGTTACCATAATAGGTTCTATAACTTATTATATAGAACCTATTATTGCATTTGATATAAGAAAATTGCATTGCTAAGTTCTATAACTTTTTAATTACAATAGTTAATACAACATTTTTTATACCCAATTTAATAAAAAATTAAAATACAGTGACACCCCCTGTGACAACCCGAAAAATCGGATTGTCCAGAAATTTAGTTTAAAGAATTATTAATTAATAAAATAAATTTTTATTTATTATATTCTGCGTTATTTGTTTATTATTCATTCTATGACCTAGGATGATCATGAGCAGAGAGTATTCTGGCTCTGAGCTAGAATGAACGAGTATGAATTTTCAACACAAAAATAAAAGATTTTTGGGGACAAAAATAAAAGATTTTTGGGAACAAAAATATTTTTGAGAAAAAAGACGAAATATGCACTATTCACCTGAGGAAACCCTAAGGGTTAGGGTTTGAATAACCTACGCCATTCTGAGAGTTCGGTATGTCGTAATGACATTCCGTCTGAAGATTTGTCGGTAATATGCCGTGAAAAGTTATGTTAGCCGATAAAAGTTTTTCTCGAAAATGGTGCAGAAATCGAACGAAATAAAAATGACAAAAAGTATTATTATATACTTTTCATTCGTTTAACTACGTTGAGGGAAAACGTGACAGAAAACGCTAATCTTCAGAAAATGTTTTTCAATTTTTTGAAGTTTCAAAGAACACGTAAAAGTTATTCGGTAGAGGAAAGACGGAATATCCAAAAATATTTGGATTTCGAGAATCGCAGTTTTTCGAACTGTAGGACGAATTCCGAAAGACGAAACATCGAAACTTCCGGGGGAAGTTTCGTTAAGGAGGTTTGCTAAAGGAGGTGAGAATAGTAACTTTGGGCCTAAATGACTATTTTCCCCCTAGCCTTGGTTTTCTATATACGGATGCCTTAAGTCTTCATTTTGCTCTCTTGCAAAAACCACCAACACTTGAGAGAGAGAGAGAGAGAGAGAGAGAGAGAGAGAGAGAGAGAGAGAGAGAGAGAGAGAGAGAGAGAGAGAGAGAGAGAGAGGAGCTCGGATGGGAGAAGAGGAAGAGAAGGAAGGAAAAGCTAGCAAATAGCAAGCTTTGTCCATGAGAAGGAAGAATCAAAGAAGAAAGGTAATTAAAACCTAACCCTAATCCATTTTTCTTTAAGTTTTTATATGGAAATCATATAACTTAATGATAATGAAAGTAAAAGATATTAAGAATGATTTTCATATAGTTGAAATCATAAGAAAAGGAAGTAAGAAGAAATTGAACTTAGTTTATAAATTTCTTAAAAAGCCTTTCATAAGAACTATGAATTGCTTGATGTTAATGAACGATTCATATGAGTTATATGAACTCTCCGATGTTATAAGGATGAATTATCAAACTTATAGCGTTAAAATACGAGAAAATGTAAAATTGTAATCATAATATCGATTTAAAACGAAGAACGAACGAAGAACACGAAGAACGAGCGAAGAACGCGATAAGAAGTTATTGATGGGCAAATTGAAAACCATCGTAAGTTAGATGCTTATGGTTGGTTAGGATCATAGATGAATAACCAATGGATTAATTCCATTTAGTTTGGCGTAAAAATCTCGAGTAACGAAGTTATGGCGAAATTTACGAGATTAGACGTTAATCGTCGAAATCGTAGAATTCCCAGAACGATAGTCAAAAGTCGCCATTTAACTCAAAATCTTGGTTTTCGATGATGTATCTTAGAACTATTTATTTAAGAGTTGCGGACTCAAGAACGGACGAATTCTGACTTAAAATGAAGAAACGAGCTATGAACATTCACGAACGTTTAACGAACGCGTAATAAAAATTTAAACGGTGGATTTAACGTTAACGAATTCTGAAACTTATTCGGTCCGGATAGAATCAAAGTATATGAGATATGTGAGTTGATGGCTTTTGAACGAGCCAATTCCGAGTTATAACGATCGCGTTACGAGCTCGGAAATTTCATACAATTGAAAAACTTAAAAAAAATTCAAAAGCTTAGGGTAGGTGCCGCAGCACCGCCCATGCCTTGATTTTCAGTGCCGCAGCGCATGGCCGGGGCTTCATTCACTGCATGTCGGCGCCGCAGCGTGGCGATTATAACTAAGAGTGGCGCCGCAGCGCCCTTAAGGGAAAATTTTCCGACTGAAGATTTTTATTGTCCAACTTTTTGGATGATAATTAAGGGGCAAGAATGAATGCAATGGTCATGAAAAAAATATCTAGAATGATGAGTAAAACCTTGAGTTTGACTATGAAACGTCGAATAAAGGTTATAAAACGACGAACGTGTAATACGTAACAGATATCCGGGGACCGTGTTCGTATTAAAACGAACGTGTGGGATTGCTATGATTGTAATTCCTTGGAAGTTGAATGAAGAGAGTGACTTATAACATTTCAATGTTATGATGTCGTAATGAAAATTAGGTGTAAGCGTATCAACATTGTAAACACAACGTAGTTGCGATGAACGATCGGTCTTAGCATACGACACACAGTATGGCTTAGACATTATGAGAGAACGATGAACGTGATGTTCATGTAATGGATTACGAATGAGAGCGATTAAAACCTTAAGTAAAGGTTGAGTGGAAGTTTAAACAACGAACGATATGAACGTAGAATATATAATCACTATACGAGAAATTGTACTCGCGCTAAATTAACGTTCTAAGCGTACATTGATTTGTATAACTTAGACGTTAATGGATGTTAGCAAAGTATGATATGTAAGTATCGATAAACCGTAGCGAACGGTAGTGAGAAGAACGAATGGTCCGAATTCGAATCGGATAACGAATGGTAGAAAGAAAGTAAGTGTAAAACACTTAATTCGACGTAAAGGTGTTAAGTGTACACATAAGTTAAACGTACTTAGCATACACGCCGTGTATGGTTTGAACGTAAAGAAACGAAGAGTAATGAATAACGTGTAAATGTTAGAAAGCCGAGTTAACGATAATAACTTGAATAACGTTCCGAGTCAAATATATCGAACGTTGTAAGATATGAAATGAGAATTAACTTAACGAACACTATAGTTTTAATGGTACGGATATGTTAAGTTTGATTTGTGGTACAATCGTAGTCTGTAATGGTAGATATATGGTATCTGGGCTAAACAGTTCCTTTAGAGAGCGGAGGTATATACGAACTAGCAACTGATCTAACTCGCTATGAAAGACAGTATAGACGAGACGTGAAACTAGTTTGTTGATTGTTTATGGGAAACCACTCAGCGTACTATATTGAATACTGTTAGAGACTCGATGTGTGCTAGGTATAAATGTTATAGAAGAAGATGAGAATGTAAAACTATCGTAAAAGATAATCGTAAGGTTGTGACATCTCTGTATGTCATAACAACCGAAGAAATGAATTTGGAGTTTGGTCGCGTAAACTTAGATTGCAAGAACGCGAACCATAAGAAGTAAAACAAAGTTTAAACCAATGCGTAAGTCAAATATATGATTAATTGGTATGTGTGTTTCCTTATGTGATACATTAGAGTTTCGATGAGCAGCTCAACGAAAACTGTAAGTTGTAGCTAAGTGTAAGGCAAGTTTCCTAACTTCATTTTTTTATATGAATGTTAGTTTCTTAAACTTTCTCAAATGTTGAACTTGAGAAGTTTTACCTATGTGCAAATGTGTGATATTTGTACAAGGTGTTAGTGTGTATAGACCTTGGGCCACAATTTCAACACTTCAGTGTTTCTGTGCAATGAACTGTTCTGTGATTGAACTGTTCAATGTTAAGAAGTTCTATTTATTCATGAACCGTTATTGTTAAGTCTGTGCTAATGATTCTAGCCAGATAGAATGTGTATGAAAGAGTAGAAAAATGAAAGTATGACAAAGTAAATGTGACGAATGTTTTAAAATGATATGAATCAGAACGTATTCCTATTATTCGAGCTGCTTCATAACCTTTGTTCGGTTATCGAAGTTTAAAAAGAATGCATGATTCTTGATTTTGTTGTTATACAACTGCTATGACTTGCTGAGTAATTGAATTCTCACACTTGCTTTAAATAAAAATATTTTCAGCGAACGATGTTAAAAGGAACTTAAGGATCCCATAAAGATCAAGCTGACCGGTGTCCTGCGGAAGTGTTGTTCATTATATGAACAAGCGTAAAGATCAAACAAAGACTTGTAATGTAGAATAGTTAATTAAACTATAAATTAGTTTACTGAACTGTTAAGAATTCTTTGTGGCGGATAAAAGTCACTATTGTAAGAAGTAAAGAATAATATAATTATCATTATTTGAATGAATGAAAGCTTTAAGGTAATACAACCAAGGATTTTACCGATGTATGTTGTTATATTTAATTATATAATGATATATGTTTAGAATGAGATGTACTCGTGATGTACGGAATCCGAGTATGAAGATAGACCGAATTTCAGGGCGTCACACCCCCTTTAGATAACTATAATAACACTCACCTCCCCTCTAGTTTTTTAAATAACAATTAGTACCTCTGCAAGTTTTTAGGATTGACTAAATAGATAAAGTTATATATTTACCCTTATATGTTATCAAATTTTAATTTCTAAATAATATATATATATATATATATATATATATATATATATATATGTGTGTGTGTGTGTGTGTGTGTGTGTGTGTGTGTGATTATCCTTTTTTTAATACAATACATTTTAATTATAGTTTTATTTGTAATTAAGACTATCTCATTTAAATTGTTGGTAACTTATAAAAAAAATAATTTAGTTTAATTAACACATATTTTTGGATAAAGTGAAACAAATATTAAATATTTAAAATAAATTATTAATGGAGTTATTATAATTAGAGTGATCGAGTATTTTATAGTTTAGTTTTTAGTGTTTAACAATAGAAATTATTATTTGAATTCTTAGTTTCATATTATGATTTTTATATGTTAAATTTTCTTGAGTATATGTCAAAATTTGAGATGTTTATAATTTTAATTACATTTTTTAATATACAGTTGACGTTATTTTTGTGCAATGTTGAATAAAAGAAAATATAATAATATTTATTACTCTCTATGTTGTAAAAAAAATTTTCTTTTAATATTTTTTTTTTGAGTAACAACATTTTCTATTTTTACTATAAATAATTATGTTTAAGTGTGAGTTATGTTTAGTTTAATATATGAAAAAAAAATAATTAATATAATTTTTAGTACATTTTTTATATCAATAATAAGATTTATTTTATAATAATAAGTTTGTTTGACGTAAATTTTAATATTTGGAAAAAATAATTATAATTTTATTTCGTTAATTTGTACTTTTTATGGGTATTAAAATTTTACTTTTTAATTACAAAAAAAATATATTTGAATATATATCACGTAAATTTTAATCTTTGAGAAATTTAATTAGCAAAAATTGTATGACTTTATTTTCTTGATAAAATGAATATTTATTATTTTTTGACATTTATGTTATTTATTGCACAAGTTCATAATTTAATTAATTATATCAAATTAAGTAAAAATTATAATATACAAATTTATATTTAGTGGATAAATTAAACATTATAACTTGAAGGGTGTATTAGATATTATATTAAAAAAAATTTTGAATATTAGTTGGTCAATCACACTAGGGGTAGTGAATGTTACATATTGTAGACTAGAGAGGTACTGACTGTTACTTGAAAAACTAGAGGGGTGGTGAGTGTTATTATGATTATCTACATGGGGTGTCATTGTATTTTACTCTTAATAAAATGCTATATGAAACTTCACCCTAACCAGTTCATTATGTAGACACTCGAAACTTTGCATTTCTATTACTAACCCTGCAGGAGGGCAAAATCGTCTTTTACCTTCCAAAGACAAACTTGAAAGTCCAGATCAAGCTAAACCTCGGCGACAACACCGAGAGATCAAATCAACCCTCGGAGACAGCCTCGAAGCATCAAAACATCCCCAGAGACAACCCTGGGATATCAAGTCAACTTCGGAGATGACCCTGAGGAAGAACAGAGTCGGCAGAGATCAAACCTCGAAAACAACCCTAAGAAACAATCAAAAACCCTGTCAATCCTGGAAACAACCCTCGGAAGGGCAACATGGTCATTTTGCCAACTTGACATCAAATCAAACTAAAATCAAGCCAAATCAATGCCATGAAGGTCGTACAGAGCCATAACATCAAATCCCGAGTGAAAACATCACAAGACAGCTCAACGGAAGGACTACGAAGACTCAAAGATCTGGTCATGGACCCATATTCCCGGATTCGAAAAAGGTCAAATCTCATGTCATTGTGTAGCTCTCGGAAAGGGCTTTTCTGAAAGGTATAGCACACCTCCATCGGATTCTCGGATTGAAAGTTATGAAGGTTTAAGCGGACAACGCGTTGGTTAGAGTGCACGTACTTCGAGACAACAGGACCCATGGGATCGGGGCCCACCCGCTGAGCCGCAGGTACACCCGCGACTATTTTGGTCTATAAACAGAGATCCCACCAGCCAAAAAAAGAGAGAAAAAGAGAGGAAATTTCGCTCATTTCAGCTTTTAACCCTACCTACAGTGCTCCAAACTTTAATTTTACTCTTCCAATACACTTGTATACGTATATATACTAGTATATCAAATTTTAACCGATGGAAATGGAGTTTTCAAGCCTACCAAGTGGTTTAAAGCCTCTAGCGCTATACACTGTAAGATTTCTTGTGATCTGAAGTTTTTTACTGCTTTGATATATATATATATATATATATATATATATTTATAGCTTCTAATTTCGCCTGGATTTCAAATCTATGGCCTTTCTGGCTTCAATCTATGTAAATATAAGTATATATATATATACACTTTTAAGTGCTATTTCAGCCTGGATTTCAAATCTATGGCTTTTATCTTTTTAATATATATATATATATATAAGTATTATTTAGCCTGGATTGTTAATCTGTGATATTTTCGGCTTTAATATATATAACTATATATATATATATATTTACATTGATTCAGCCATGGCTGGATTTTAAATCTGTGGCTTTTCCTACTTTAATATATATATATATATATATATATATATATATTTATACTAACTCCGTTAGCCTGAATTGCTATTCTGTGACTTTTTTTTCACTTTAATATATATATATATATATATATTTAACTAGCTCGTTTGGTCTGGATTGCTAATCCGTGGCCTTTTCAGCTTCAATATATATATATATATATATATATATATATATATATATATATATATATATTTACATTAATCAGTCACGCCTGGATTGTAAATCCATGGCTCTTTCTAGCTTTAATATATATGTAAGTAATATATATTATTTATTCAATGTGATTGAATATCTGTTTTAACTGTTCATTTGATGTAAATCTGTTCTAATGAAGAGGTTATTGATTAGATTTATCTAAATTTAGCCATATCTCACTTTTAACCAGTTCAAAAAGTGTCAAACTGGAACCGTTGAGCTAGAATGACTAAGATTTATTTAAATTTAGTTTTCTTTCTAGTTTTGTAAATATTAAAGTAACTACGTGACCCTAGATCCGTATCTAGAGGGAACAGGAAGCTTTGGCTATGCGCATACATGGATGTAACTGATAAATCCTTTGTCTTGTGACGTCTAGATTTTAATTTGCATTTTATGTCAATATCTCTGTTGTGCAGGCTTTTTGATAATATTATATGAGCCTAGGTGTAAGACCCCAACTTTTATGAATAAAGATTTAGTTTTCTTTATATATTATTTCGAAATAGTAAGGTGTTGACTTGATAAATATGAAAGTTATGGGTGAAATGTGCAAATATTTTTAAAATGAGCAAGTGGTTATAAAATATTCTTGTTGTCGGGGAATATTCGTTTGGTCGTGGAATATTCTTGTTGTCGGGGAATATTCGTACGACGGCGCAGCTATTTGTGGGCCCCCACAACGGAATAACTGTCGGATATAGAAAGCGACAGAAATAACTTTTTACAAAATAACGGCGGAGTTGTTACCGTTAGTACTGTTGAAATACCCGGTGGTTAAAATACAGTACGCGGTGGTGCGCAGTAGCACAC
>CM035119.1:110209300-110212949 GCA_020205555.1 Panax stipuleanatus | reverse complement strand
TTGCAAAAAATTCCCCACTGTTGCCTCTTGTAGGAGTCTAGGCCGTGTCTCAGTCCCAGTGTGGCTGATCATCCTCTCGAACCAGCTATTGATCATCACCTTGGTAAGCTATTGCCTCACCAACTAGCTAATCAGACGCGAGCCCCTCCTCAGGCGGATTCCTCCTTTTGCTCCTCAGCCTACGGGCTATTAGCAGCCGTTTCCAGCCGTTGTTCCCCTCCCAAGGGCAGGTTCTTATGCGTTACTCACCCATCTGCCACTGGAAACACCACTTCCCATCCGACTTATATGTGTTAAGCATGCCGTAATCGTTCATCCTGAGCCAGGATCGAACTCTCCATGAGATTCATAGTTGCATTACTTATAGCTTCCTTGTTCGTAGACAAAGCGGATTCGAAATTGTCTTTCATTCCAAGGCCTAACTTGTATGCATGCGCTTTATATTCACCCGGAGTTTGCTCCCAGAAATATAGCCATCCCTGCCCCCTCACGTCAATCCCACGAGCCTTTTATCCCTTCTCATTCAATCACGGCGGGGGAGCAAATCAAAATAGAAAAAGTCACATTGGGTTTAGGGATAATCAGGCTCGAACTGATGACTTCCACCACGTCAAGGTGACACTCTACCGCTGAGTTATATCCCTTCCCTGCCCCCATCAAGAAATAGAACTGACTAATCCTAAGGCAAAGGGTCGAGAAACTCAACGCCACTATTCTTGAACAACTTGTAGCCGGGCCTTCTTTTCGCACTATTACGAATATGAAAATTATGGAAAAAGTCGGATTCAGTTGTCAACTGTCCCTATCGGAAATAGGATTTACTACGGATTCGAGCCATAGCACATGGTTTCATAAAATAGCACAATTTTCCCTAGCTAAATCAAGTAGGTTTTACATGAAGAAGGTTTGGCTTGGCATGTTCTATTCGATACGGGTAGGAGAAGAACCCGACCCGGTATTATTAAAAAAATAAAGGAAGCAGAACCAAGTAAAGATGATACGGATCAACCCCTTCTTCTTGCGCCAAAGATCTTACAATTTTCGAAGGAACTGGAGTTCCGTCTCTTTTCCATTTCCATTCAAGAGTTCTTATGTGTTTCCACACCCCTTTTGAGACCCCAAAAAATGGACAAATTCCTTTTCTTATGAACACATACAAGATTCATCACAAAAAGGATAATGCTAACCCCACCATTAACTACTTCATTTATGAATTTCATAGTAATAGAAATACATATCCTACCGAGACAGAATTTGTAACTTCCTATCCTCTTGCCTAGCAGGAAAAGATTGGCCTCCGCGAAAAGAATGATTCATTGGGATCGACATGAGAGTCCAACTACATTGCAGTGCCAGAATCCTTGTTGTATATTTGAAAGAGGTTGACCACCTTGCTTCTCTCACAGTACAACCCTCTTCCCGCTGAGCCCCCTTTCTCCTCGCAAACTTTAATTGGTTGTTATGGCTTGATGAGAATAAAATTTTTCTTTACTGAATGTGACATTGGATCTATACATTTTTGAACGTCATAAATTTTCGATATAGTAAACTTATAAATGAATGATATATTTAGATACTAGACGAATCAATAAGTTACCAGAATTTTTTTAATCTACTTCTGCAGTGGCTTATGAAAGAGGGCCAAAATACTTCGATTTCTTATGTTTGTGCAAACATGATTAAACCTCACGTAGCAGACATGCTGATTTGAATTAATTTATGAATATAATATTAGAATTTATATGATTAATACTACTTATTCAACAAATTCGATTGATTGATACGAGTTGATTTTCTGTTACGATAAATTGATGAAACAATAGCCAGTCCAATAGCTGCTTCAGCGGCTGCAATAGCTATAACAAAAATGGAGAAAATGGCTCCTTTTAATTGACGACTATCAAAAAAATCAGAAAATGTTACAAAATTTATATTAACTGCATTCAAAATAAGTTCAAGACACATAAGGGCCCTAACCATATTTCGACTCGTGATCAATCCATAAAGACCAACAGAAAATAAATAGGCACTCAAAACAAGTACATGTTCGAGCATCATTAAAAAACTCCTTATCAATCTCGATTCATTTCAATATGAACAAAAATTCAACCGATTCGATTGACTAGAATAGAACAAGTACGGAAAAAAGAATATATTGGTAATACATCGAACTAAAGCATTTCTATTTGATATATGAATTCAAATAAAATTGAAGGGAAATAAATGTGATAACCCAGAACAAAGTTTGATTTGGATTTCCAGTTCGAAAGATTTTTTTATTGACGGGCTACGGCAATTGCACCTATTAACGCAACTAATAGAATTATTGAAATGAGTTCAAATGGAAGAAAAAAATCTGTTGATAGATGAATCCCAATTTGTTGACTATTGCTTATCAAATCTTGCTCTATAATCTGGTTTGATTTTGTAGTCCAAATAATCCCGTACCATGACGTATCTGGAATAGTAGTAATTAGTGAAACAAAAATACTTGTACAAACCATCGAAGTAACCCCATCTCCAACGGTCCAAAGATGAAAATCTTTGTAATATTCGGAACCATTCATGAACATCACAGCAAAAATAATTAAAACATTTATGGCCCCTACATAAATAAGGAGCTGTGCAGCAGCTACAAAATGGGAGTTCGATAGAATATAGAATAAAGATGTACAAACAAGAACAAATCCCAATGAAAAGGCGGAATAAATTGGATTGGGAAGTAATACCACTCCCAGACCCCCTAATATAAGACCCGATCCCAGAAAGACTAAAAGAAAATCATGTATTGGTCCAGGTAAATCCATTATATATAAAATAAGAGATAAATAAATCGAAATCTTTCATAACTTTATTGACCTGGCCAGGAAAAAAAAGTCGCTCTATTTTTTTATGAGACTTCTTAATTATTAATTCATGATTAATTGAATGAAATTTGAACAGATGTGGATTGATCTAGATATAGTTATTCGACCTATCTCGCTCTTTATCCGAAAGAGTAGCTTGAAACTATATATTTTTAAATCATTAATATATAATATATAGATTTAAAATCCAAATTAAACCACGATTCTCATCAACAAAACCAATCAATAGTTTGGAGTTGTAGTTATTCACCAAGTAAAAAAAACCTCACTCTTTTAGATCAAAGGGGAGTCTTGTTAATTGGGAATTGCTCTTGAATCAAGCATTTTTTATTTCAGGCAAATTCAAAATAGTTCGAGTTGTGTAATCGTCAATTACTGCTATTGGTAACCGCCCCAAAGCAATTTGATTATAATTCAATTCGTGACGATCATACGTAGAAAGTTCATATTCTTCAGTCATTGATAAACAATTTGTTGGACAATACTCAACGCAATTACCACAAAATATACAGATTCCGAAATCAATACTGTAATTAAGCAATCGTTTCTTTCGAATATCCATTTCCAATTTCCAATCAACAACGGGTAGATCTATAGGACATACACGAACACATACTTCACAAGCAATGCATTTATCAAACTCAAAGTGAATTCGGCCGCGGAAACGCTCCGATGTAATCAATTTTTCGTAGGGGTATTGAATAGTTACAGGTAAACGATTCGCGTGTGATAAGGTAATCATGAAACCTTGACCAATATACCTTGCAGCTCGTACTGTTTGT